>CM067493.1:6913135-7020667 GCA_034552555.1 Semaprochilodus insignis | reverse complement strand
CTTTTGAACTCTGGTATGTCACCCATAATGTTGTGTGCATTGCAATATTTTGAGCAAAACTGTGCTCTTACCTGCTAATTGAACCTTCACACTCTGCTCTTACTGGTGCAATGTGCAATTAATGAAAATTGGCCACCAGGCTGGTCCAATTTAGCCATGAAACCTCCCACACTAAAATGACAGGTGTTTCAGTTTCATTGTCCAACCCCTGTATTTCACAGCATATTAAACTCTAAAAAAACAACAATGTTCAGCAAAGTTGTGTTCTAGATTTATTGGTTCCTGGCTAAAACAACAGATTTCATCCATCTTCACCATCTGTTTTGTATTGTTCTGCTGACGTTTTTATAGGCCTCTGCTGTAGTTTACAGGCTAAAGACTGTTGAAAAACACTTGTTGAAAAGCTGTAGTCAAAACAACAACTTGAACTTGAACTTGAACTCAGAGGATGCTGCCCCCTTCTGAGCATATCCAAGTGGCCATCATTCACAACAGATACATATGACTTCGATTCCAAAGAACAGAAAACAGAATAGATTCCAAAGCGACACTCTCAGTACTATAGCATGAGCACACTGAAAACCACAAAACCCATAGACCTTCATCAGCTGACTCTACATATCGTCACTGTCCAAAGAAAAACAGGTATCTCCAAAATGGCAACTTTACAGGAGAGGTCAAAAACCTCATGTCATTTGAATGGAAGTCAATGGAACCAGACATCTTACCAAGCAGTTTTGGGCCATTTCTGTTGGTTCATTCTTCATGAAATTTCCACACAGTGTAAATAGCAGCTCATGTGATCAAATGAGGCATAAAAGTAAAAATCAACAAAAATGGAGATACATGTTTTTCTTTGGACAGCGACGATATGCTACTTCAGAAACACAAACACCAGCCACTTGTGTTGATGAACACTACTAGTAAGGATAAAGGTGCTCTTAAAAACATACTTAAACCCCTATGGGACAAAGCAAATGCTGTCCCAATCAAGGGATCCTTCAGGCTTTGCTTAATACTGTAAGAGAGAATCTCAAATCTGCATTCTCACATTGCAAACTAACTGTTGCAGATTCAGTGAGGTTCTAATCAAGTATTTTAATCAAAGTGACTGTCCTAATCAAATACACTACTAATCAAAAGTTTACACACCCAAGTAAATTGATGTTGTTTATTACCTTAAAGACACAACAGGCTTACACTTAACAGTTCAAAATGATGAGATGTCTGAAACAACACATATCCTGATATACCACATATTCTCTTGATGTATCACAGTATTATATTTCTGCCATATCACCACCTCTAATATATATTTAGTTGCACACAAAGAAAATCGTATCTCCTTTATTTTGGCACAATTCAAAAGCTCTAGTTACCCTTTCGATTTAGTGAATATTCCTGATGGACAGACCAATAGAATTAGTCCAAAATTGCTTAGAAAAAATATATATCAACCCCTACTGCAAGTTAAGAAAGCTGCTTTATCCTCCTGTAAAGTTCCATTTTTTTGTTTTTAAACTGGACTGCATAATTCCATGAGTGTTATTTAATAGTTTGATGTCTTCACTTTCATTCCAAAGTAAAGCAAAACTTTCTTTGAGTAGCAGTGTGTTAGTACTGTACATGCAAACACCTTCTGACATTCAGATTGTAGTTTCTCCCTGTACTATATCATGAACTTCAATGCAGTGGGTAGCACCTAGACACGCTAGTGTCAAACGGGTACCCTCCCTCCGATCTTTCACATTTAAGTGAGTCAGAGTTGACTATTGAATTTACTCCTGAGAGTCACATTCTTTTTAGGGTTGCCCTCTAGAAGTAGAGTCAGTCAGTCGGAGACCCTGTAAGTCGACTGACAACAGTGACAAGGTTATTATTTTTTTTTTTTCCTCATAAAACAGACAAAAGCTTACAAAAATGCACAAGAACTTTAAAGACATTTGAACAATTCTTAAAAGGGGAATTATAAATATATATTTAAGTTCTAACTGGGCTATGGCGCATGCTTGCTAAAAAATTAAATCCACGTGACAATGTGCGCTGGCGGTTCACCGGTGAAGGAAGCTAAAGCTGTGAAACTGAGAAACACGGGTGGAACGATGTCTCAGAGGAAGTCTAAAGTGTGGAGACATTTTGAACTTTTAAAAGATAAACCAAATAAAGTTAAATGCAACCTCCCGACATTATTGGTAAGTAAATTAGGCCGCTATTCAGATTGTTCATCATTTAAAATATGACAACAGGCGGGTGAAGCACAGGTGGGTGAAGTTACGATCAGGTTAGCACCGACATTTCTCAGAAAAAGTCTGGAGGAGCTTTTGAAGAAGAGAATCCGAACAAATTAAAGCTAATTCTGCTCGTCATTTAGTCAGACATCGAACACTGCTTCAAACAAGTGAGTTGACTTTCGTTTTAGACATAATGGCTGTTTGCGGTGAAGGAAAAATGGACCGAAGACGTTTGTTTTATTATAATTCCATTATTTTAGAACCAAAATTACAGATATTTTTATTTATTCGTTTACAGCTAAGATTATTTTTATTTTATTTATTTATTCGACTGACAAAATTCTGAGTCGGGTACAGCCCTACTATACTGACAGGAATAGAATCAAACTCCCTACCACAAAGATCCCTCCAGCTCCAGCACGAGCAGCAGACTGGTGCAGGGTCCGGACCTGCCTGCCCTGAAACAATCAAAGACAGACTGCATTAGCACACTGATAGCATATTGTTCAGTGGAGGAATACGTTTTTACTCAACTATATTTCCAGAATAAATAAACACACATTTGACACATTTTACATTTTCATTTAGACCTTCTACGAATAATCACAATACATATGGTAAGTTTACTGCACTACATAAAATTCAATGTAATACAGCCTTGATAGGATATTTGTAATACAACAAAAACTATGCCTAAATCAGAATTTAAAAAATAATTTTCAAATCTCAAGAGCTGCAATTTTAATTAGATCCTACATTACACAACTTTGCTTTAAGTTGGCAATATTGACTCAGTAATGCAAAGTTTGTGAAACAGCAGTTAGGCACACTTTATTGAACATTTTAGTCTCAAGCTAGAAAAGTGTGCTGGTGTTCTTGAAAAAAATAAAAGCCTGTACACAAATATAACCATATATGAATTTGTGCCTTGTGTTCAAACGTTCATGTTAATAGGTTAATACATCATGCACACAGTAAACATGCTGGAACACTGAATGTACTATCGATTCATTTTTCAATTCTAAGGTCAAGATTCAGCTTAAAGCTCAATGTTTTCTGTGATACAGGTTTCTGGACTCCACATAGCTCTAATAATAAACTACACGTATTGGTTTGGATCAGAACAATAAAAAAAGAAACAGAAAACAAACGACTAATTTTCATCATGGACAACGTTTTCCACTGAAGTAAATTAACTTAAGCTCAATTATCTGTACTTTTGTCATCGCTGATATTGTTCCATAAACCAAACTCATTTCAAAACACTGTCACCACATTAATGCACGGGCAGGGCTGGGCTGTAATGGAATACAAGAATTGGTGATATGTACTCAGAAAACAGCATGTCTGTATCTGTATTTTGTAAAGAGAGTATGCAAAATATATATATATTTTTTTTCAATTTTGAGAAATTTAAGAAATTACATTTTAAATACTTTTAGAATATTTGAATTATCAGAATAATATTACACACTAATTTTCCATCGATACTTATTATGCTTATGTTTATTAACTATTTAAATATAAGCAGACGGCATAGAGCATGCTCATTAGACACATTCTAACGAAGATCATAAATAACAGCTTCGTAACAATCAATCAAAACTGTCCTGATGATATACTTATATACTGACTTGGTACCGAGTTTATTAGAAAAACTACCACCCTGCAAACCTAACACGCCACCCAATCAAGGACTTCTGAAGGCAGTAATTAGATGGATCAGGTTGGGTCTCCATGAGTAAAGCTGGTGACCACTAGTCTAGAGACTCCAGCGCATCTGCTGATGCACATTTTGTGGTGGGCATCCTCTAACACTTCACTGACAGTCAGTCGGTCTTGGCTGGTTGACTACTCTCAACCAGGCATGTCATTTTCATTGCCCGTGTTGACAATGGTGCACCACCCGAATAATATCAGCCCTGTGGTCAGAAATTGACCTATAATGAATGGGGTCAAAGCCATCTGACAAAATGTGCATGACAGCACATCAGTGTGTGTGATGGTGCACCTATGCATAGTAGAGCTATAATGTTGATGTTTCTAATAAAGTGGCCAGTGAGTGGAAGTACCAGGTAAATAACAGGATGTGAAGTGATTCTCATTACTTTGGACTGGTTAATATGAACAACACAATCCCAACGTTACATAGCCGACTAAAACAAACTGAATGGGCTAAACACATCAAGCTATAAAAAACTACTATACTATTAATATCACCCAGCTATTTATTGCGATAAATACTTTATGTAAACAGCTTACACGCCTGCATAATACACCACACAACAATGCACAATGCACAACAATGTTAGTTAGCTGTTTAGTGAAAGCTAAATATACCACCTGCTAACGTTAGCTAGCTCGCTATTTTCCACTTGCCCTTGCAAGATGTCATGCACCTAAAACTATCGCCCCTCGTACAACCGCGTCAGTTTGGCACGCTAACGTTAGTAAAGCGAATACTTTAAACCCCCAAAACTGAAGTTACATACCGCATGGGACACCGCCGCTCGAAGTGCTGAAGATAAATACATATTTGAAAGTGTTTCTGTCCGGTCACTCTACCGACTCACAATGGCGGACATCAACACGAGAGCGACGTCAGATCGATTCAGCAGGTCTGCTTACGCATGTAGTGTGAGGAAGCCAGCCCGTGTAATCGAGCACCGATAGCGTTTTCTACTAGCAATGTCAGCCTGCTGTTATAATCGCATTGCTAGAGTTTAATACGTTTTCGGCCATGTTGTGTAATGGTCTGTAGCTCAGCATCCCCTTTGGTGCTTTTAGTTTTCTCTCACCACATTAAAGAATATTCTGACTGCTGCCTCAGTAAAGTTAGTTTTCTGTCTCCATACCTGTTTTTCACTTGCATCAGGCAGTGCATTTCAAACAGTCCAAGCTCATGCATCTGGCCCAGATTCCTGGAGGGGTTTTAAAAGTTCCTCAGACCTTTAATATACACCCTCAGAAGGAGATGTCCCTGTTCCTCCACCAGGAAAACCATGCTCTAGAGTAGGTTTGGGGACCTGAGGGCCAGAGTCCAGTACAACTTAGTGATTTTCCTGCTCACGCTCACCAAATAACCTGGTAATTAGCTCATGAGTTTAATCAAGCGTGCCTGACCAGGAAAACTGCCAAACTGTGTGGGAATCTGGCCCTCCAGGACTGGATTAGCTCTAGAGACTACTATGGCACCAGTGCAGGAGGTGAGTCGGCACCCTTACAACAGCACTGGGCTTATGACTTTAACGTCTCCCTGGTTAGCCTGAGTGATTTCCAAAAAGGGCTTTACATTTTCATTCATCAGACCACACAACACTGTTCCACTCCGCCTCGAAGTGTGGGATTGCAATGCTATTGAGAAGGAAGATAAAGGTTACCAGGAACAATAAATGATGATGATTTTAGACTGATATGGGTAATATTTACTGAGCTACACATACAGAAGTAGTGTCTCTCAGTATGGTGTCAGGCTGCCAGACGTCTCGGTGTGGAGTTATAGATGTTCCTAATGGTGTCCTGTGATAATCCATTCCATGCAGCTTCAATATTCTCATACAGTTCCAGCAGATGTTGCGGTAGGGGTGGAGGTGGAGTGACACCAGGCCTTCTGGACATGTGGCACGTGACAACAAACCGTTCATCTTGATGCTGACCACGGTGTCTCCACACATGGGTTCGTTAGTTCTCTTGTCTCCACCAAGACAAAAGCGTGACTGTAGTCCTGCGGCATGCAGTCGGCTGCCAGTGGTGCTGGCACTAACTGGATGACTCATGGAAGACATCACTGCTCGCTGATTGTCCGCAATCGTGGCTATTGCAATCAATGTGTCAGTCAGGTATAGCAATAAGGCCCGTCCCTGCTTACGTCACATGCTCACGTTGATTCCTTCTGGGTGCAACCTATTTGTGCAACTATTCTTTTGTTCATGAAATATATATATATATATATATATATATATATATATATATATATATAATTTTTTTTCCCCCAGTGTTTAGACCTTGAATATTTACAATTATTATATGATCTAATTGAACTCAGATCATTAGTTATCACTTATAGTGTCACTTATAGTCTATTTTCTAACCCCTAAATTTACATTTGTTTTCTTTCACCATTTCACAATAACATGCAATGCCCATAACTGTTACAAATGGATACATAACATTTGGAATTAATCAGTTTGTATGTACATATTCACACCCTGCACAAGGGTGATGGACACAAACACCTACAAAAGCCTACAGAGCCCAGCACAGCTTAGTGATTTCCCTGCATGAGCTCACAAACTAAACCTGGTAATTAGCTGATGAGTTTAGTCAAGTGTGCTTGCCCGGGAAAATCACCAAACTGTGTGGGGAACTTTTTAATATTCAATTAATCATCTGTAATTGCCCTGTTAATGTTATTATTATTAAATTATTGTTTATTGAAGATTATTAATTATTGTTATTCTTATTACTGTTGTCACTGTTCCCGGAGGGATTATGGACAAACTTTTATTCTGATGATATATGGAGTACTTCCCTGCTAAATAACAGTTATTGTGTTATTGTAACTACGTTTGCATCTAGTTACTGGACCTGTGTTAGGGACCCTGTTCGTGGTCTCTGTTGACTGAACTGTTCATAAACGGGCAGCGTTGAAAACAAAGTTTTGGTCCTAATTCGTAGCAGAGATGTGTCTTATCCCGGCAATGAAGAGGCTGTCCTTTCCTGGAAAAGTGGGACAGTGGAATTCAGCATTGCGTTAGGAGAGCGGGAAGGCCAGTGTTCCTCACGAACTACCGCCTATGCTGAGCTGCTGTCTCCTCCTCCGCCGTAATGGGATCAGCGGGAGAGGTGCCGCTTAGCCAATGAAAAAGTAGGAGTGCCGAACGCGGCGTTCTGATTGGCGGCTGTGGCGCTGAGCAGACTGAGGGAGTTTCTCGGAGCTCGGATTAGGGGGAGGGGCTCACACAATAAACTGCCTCATAGCTGAAGTGCAGGGCAGCGCTCTGCTCTCAATGCCTTTGAGGGTTCATACAACAAGCAACCTGGGACTTCCTACCTGCTTCCCGCTTTAGATCCAGCTGAACACCATGGTCGTGCCAGGGCAGCAGGACCAGGAGGAGAAGGTCTTCTATCCTCCAGAAGATCTGCGGGCGGGTGCTCATGTGCCTGACTTTAACTCATATCTTGAACTGTACAAAAAGTCCATTGAGGAACCTGAAGGTAAGTCAGCTGACATGACGCATCCTGGTGTTGAGTCTGCAGTTGAGTCTAACAGCCGGAGATGGGTCATGTGTCTGTCATAGAGAGGGGTTATTATCATAACCTCTCCAGCAAATCTGTTAATCCACAGAGTTCTGGAGGGAAGTGGCTCAAGAGTTCTACTGGAAGGAGCCTCCCAATGGGCAGATGCTGCAGTACAACTTTGATGTCACCAAGGAGAAGGTGTATGTCAAGTTCATGGAAGGAGCCAAGACCAACATCTGCTACAATGTGCTTGACCGCAATGTTCTGGACCTGAACCTGGGCGAGAAGGTGGCTTACCACTGGTGAGTTAACAGGCTTTGCACCTTTCTCGTGTGGAGCAACACTGATCAAATCGCAGCTTGCAGCACTAGGAGCTGTGAGGCCACAGTCTTGTGAAGCATGGAGCAGCATGAAACATGGAGCAGCATGAAAACATTACGTTCTAATGGGTTCTTCTTTTCTTTGTTTGTTTGTTTCCAAGAAATAAGTGATTAAATCACAGGTGTAAAATTAACAGGAGTGGAGTAAAACAGGACCTAATGTACCTCCTCAGGTGTATATTTAACTGTGTGTGAGTTAATATAATACTGGTGATGTTGCTGTGTGGTTTTCCCTTATGAATGTCTAAGAGTAATACTCCAGTGCTTTTCCACCTATAGCAGCACCATCTATAACATACAGTCAATTAGCATGAACACATATAACAGAAGTCATTAGGCAGGTGCTGAAACATTATCAGTGTCATGCCAAGTAGGTCTGCATTTACTTTACTAATAACTACTAAAATGAGTTTTGGGGCTAATCCAGCACATGTACTGATCATCTCAAAGTTGAACTGACTTCAGAACAGCGTGGATCGCAGAGGGCAGTCTGAACCACTTGTCCTTTCAACCCAATGACGTAGATCTATTACCTGAACACACCTAGACATTACACCCGGTATACAGTGTGTTATGGCACTACCCATGTATTCCCTATTCAGCAATGTTAGGTGAACTGAATTCATTCTAATGGCTTAAGTGAACTTGTTTTGTGTGTTTCAAATGCAAAAAACCCTTCATTTATTTAATTTCCAGTCAAAGCTGCTCCTATGTACAAGTTATTCATTTCAGGAGAGGTTTCTGATGAGATTAGATATAGGGTAATCCATTGCTTGAGAAAAGGGAAAATCAAAGTCAAACAACGGGGGTTTCTAATACTGACGTTAAAATATTAACAACTGTGCAAGACCTAGAGACCACCAAAACTGCCCCTGTCAGATAAACAGCTTTCAAAGCATATTGAAATTCAAATGCTAAAATTAATGTCAAGTTTTAACTGAATATTTGCATCCAAATAGGGTAAATGATGCAGACATTAACTAATAAACTCAAAACAAACCAATCAGAGAGAAAACAATTAGGTCTAGCCAAATTAACTATTTGGTACATTCTTCAGAACAATAAAACTTCCTCACAACAGTTGGCCAGATCAAGAATTTGCTACAGGAGGCAAACATATCTGTGTCAAAATCAACGATCAAGAGAAGTCTTAAGATACAGAGGGTTTACCACAATAGGTAAGCTGTTTGTAAGTCTCAAAAACAGGAAGACCAGATTAAAGTTAAAAACATCCAAAAGAGCCTGCACAGTTCTGGAACAACGTCTTCTGGACAGAAGACACAAAGATTAACGTTTACCAGAATGATGAGAAGAGGAGAGTATGGGAAAGGGACGGCCATGCTCATGGTCTGTTACGTACCACCTTATCTGTCAAGCATGGTGGAGGTAGTGTTATGATGTGGGCACAGCTAATGGAAATGGTTCCCTTGTATTTAACAAGGAGCCGGTCAAAGCGTCACTGGGGAAGAAGCCCAGCATCTTGTGATGGCAGCTGACGTGTTCGAATAATGCATGAATAATGATGCAATGATGATATGAAAATGGTTGTAATTCCTACACTGTTCTGCTGATTTGGATATAAACACTGTCAATCGATGCTCATCATTCATCATATATCATCATGCTCATCTTATATGCTGCATAACACGAAGTCACAACAAATACGTTGAAGGATCTGACTGTATACTAATGTTCTGCTGATTTATATTAATAGTACTATTTATATTTATATTAATATTATTATATTAATAATACTTCACTAATGGTATGTGTACTTTTGTACATGACATGCATAGTTCCATGGTTAGTCAATAATTCACAGACGTTACTGAGTAATCAGGTTTAATAATAATAATAATAATAATAATAACAACTGCATAACACCTAGAGTTTAGGGAGGTAACAAATGAATAAACTGTATGCTGAGAGATCATAAAGGCATGAAGATTTGCTAGGCAGAAATAAGTGTGATACATAGATTTACAGTACTAATAAATAGTTTATGTCCTGGTGAATTGGGCCATATAATTAGTCAGACCCTAATACAGTCCAGACTATCTGTATCTGACCCAGTGGATGAGATAATCTTGGCCAAAAGTCCAGGCCAGCCTCTCCTGTTACCGGATGCCAAGCAGCACAGAATGCTAATAACATGGGGGCGTGCAAAACAGCAGTTAGACATTAACTGATAGCTGCTGGTACTGCTGAGCACATGGGCAAAGACTGTCCCACGATGCCTGGCTCTGATTGAGAGCATGGGCAAAGCGTGGTCCATGGATGCCATAAATGTAGAGAGTTCCAGGAAGAAAGCCATGCTAAGTTTAGTGACTTAGCTGCAACATGCTAACAATCATACCTTCAAGGTCACTGGTATCTGGGTAGGGGACGTCTTGTCATTGGTCACTCTATTATTGGGACAGACAGGTGCAATGGCTGGAAGAATAAAAGCCAAACATTCATGTGTATGCTCCAGGATGACATGACACTTCTGCCAGATAACAGCTGCATACTTACTGTCACGATTGTAAACAATGTGTTATGTCTAATACTAGTCCAGTGTGCAGACTGCTTTCAGCGCCAAAGCAAACAGTGCAGCTTTGACTAGGCTGCTGGCCATATTGTAATTTGGTGATTTGGCTGTCCTTTCAGACTCTGCAATAAACAATTATTACTGTCCTAACACACTGGTGGCTTATGTCCAAAAGTAACACGGACAGGGGTGCCAGAGAACACGCTGGCTTCTCCCGAAAAGAGGACAAGGGTCTGAAGAGATTGGCCATCTTAACCATACACAGTATACAGGGTTCGGCTTTCTTCCAGAACCATAGTGCAATATATGAAACATAGCCAGTGGCTATGGAGTGACCAGGACATGCATATACTACATCTGGACTTTGATGTGAAATGGCGCATTGGAAAGAAACATATTCAGATTTCTTTACAGTGGCGGTGATTGGAGCCAGGTGTTGTGATGCACCTATGCTGTTAGTTGTGGGCGTTCCAGTTCTTTTTATTGAGTTAGCTCCATTGGCTCAGCTCACAAATATGAGCCAGTCCCTTCTGCTTACAAAGGGCTAATCTATGGCGATATTATCTGTCACTTAATTTCCATTAAAATCCATTTAATTCATTGATTAACAAAAGCGTTTTGAAGTTTGTTGCTTAAAAATATTGATAGATTAAGATGTTAGGTAGTTTCATGGGATGAACTTTTTAAAATGCAGTGATTACAAAATATGTAGACGGGCCAAATGTAGGCAAATCCATCAAGTAATGGCAGGTAAAAAATTCAAAAATTCATGCAAGTGCAAGTCAAAAATTAGAAGAACTCACTTGGAAAGATGACTAAAAATAGATGAAAAACAGCCAAGAAGAAAATCAGGTAAACACAAGAAGCCCAAGTGTTGGGGATAATAAGGAGACGGAGCCTTCCGGAAGGAAATCCAGGAGGCCTGAGATTTTTATAAGTCATATGATTTATCGTGATTGATTTATCTTACATAAGAAAAATAAAAGAGAATCGGCTCTTCAATGCCCTCAACACTCACCTAACATCATTAAATGCCATGCATATACATGGATTTAATGCCAAACTAAACTCTTAAAGTTCGGGGCATCATACAAATTATATATAACCATCTGAGCGAATAACTCTCTGTAATGTCGCTTTTAGAGGCACTACAACATTTCAGATGTCTGGTTACTATCACCACCACTGTGGCAAGACAGTAAGTTTCTCTAGCTTGGACCATTTCACATCAAACCACTCTGAATGACTTTAGTTATGTAGAAAGTGTGGTTGAATTGAAGATAATAGTGTACAATACTCAAACAGAATATAATACAAGTAAACAGCAGCACACGACTCTGATGAGTACCCAATTTATGCATCTACACTAGGCATGCTGACGTTTCTTTTACTTGTGCTTATTGAGAACTGCTGCTTGGGAATTGTGTAATTTCACTGTACAGCCTTGGCTGAGTACATGGACCTCTTGATGACTGGTACTAAAACTCTCTTTAGGGAGGGGAACTCACCTGATCATCACCTGACCATTACCTACAACCAACTGCTGAAGCAGGTGTGCAGATGTGCCAATGCTCTGAAGAAGCTGGGTAAGACTCCTGTGTCTCCTCTCTCTTTCTCTCCCCCATATATATATATATATATAGAATTTTTTTCTAAGTATATTTAAGTATTTTTAAATAAATAAATACGTACACATATAAGTGGAAGCAGGTTACATATGCAAAATGAACACTCATATTCATTACAAGTGGACATCAGTATGCAGGCAGGCAGCAGCAGTTGCTAGACTAGAGAACTACCAGAAAAACCAAGGACAAGGAAACAAGGAAGCAGTGTAGAAATGCACATATCTGCAGCCAGATATCACAAAGAACAAACCAAACAAAGCAGTGTATATATACAGGAGATAATGACAAAGCTGCAGGTGAACATGATAATGAGTGGGTGAAGCCAGGGCAAAGCTGGAGCTGGAGTGAGCCAGTACAAAACAGTCAGGGGGGGTCCATATGCTGTCACCCCACATGCTGCAGGTGGAAGCCTCCTTGCAGATCTACTGCTTAAGTTTGTGCATATAAAATAGGTCAAAAACATATATGATTAAAGGGGTGTGCCCCAAAACCTATTACAGACCACTTTTTATATACAGAGTGGACCATATGAGAAATATCAATGGTGTATTATGATCAGTTTTATAAGAGGAATAAAAATGTGTTTTCCATGATACAACCACGATTCACAAAAATTGGGATGCAATGATGTACAAATCATTTATGCCCTATATTGAATTTAGAATAATACAAAGGCAACATATGAAATGTTGGAACTGTGAAACTGTGAAAGCCCATTTTCCATTCAATTCCAGCAACACATTTTTAAAAAGCTGGAACAGGAGCAAAAGACTGGTAAAGTTATGTCATGCTGAAAAACACCAGGTAGAACATTTCACTACTACCTATGTTAACTGGCTACAAGTCAGTAACATGATTTGGTTAGGGTTAGGGTTTAGGGTTAGGGTTAGGGTTAGCAGAAGGGTTGCAGAAGCATCCACCACTCTGTAAAAGACAACTAAAGAATAACATTTCTCAACGTAAGACAGCAAAGAACTTGGAGATTTCATCATCTACATACATAATACCATTAAAAGATTCCAAGAATCCAAAGAAATCTCTGTACACACAAGACCCCAAAATCAGCCATGGATGGCCCTGATCTGCAGGCCCTCAAGTGGCACTGCATTAAAAACAGGCATGATTCTGTAGTGGAAGTCACTGCATTGGGTCCGAAACACTTCCCAAATCCAGTCTGTCAACACAGTTCATCACTGCATCCACAATTGCAAATTAAAACTCTACCATGAAAAGAAGAAACCAGATATAAGTTATTATTATCAGCACACAGTTCAAAAGCCAGCATCTGTCATGGCATAGTGGAGCATTGGTGCACATGGCATGGATGACTTGCACATCTGTGAGGGCACCATTGATACTCAATGATATGTACAGGTTTTGGAGCAACATGTGCTGCCATCCAGGTGACATCTTTTTCAGGGAGGGTCTTGCTTATTTAAGCAGAACTATATCAAACCACATTCTGCACGTATTGTAGCCATGGTGTGGCTCGACCAGGGCCAGGGTAGGGGCTGACCACACTGACTGGGGAACCCAGCGTGCTGTATTTATACAGTACGTAGAGTAACAGAAACAAAATTCAAACATGGCTTACTTGGCCTTTGTAAAAAGTCTGTCGTCTCCTTACAAGTCCCTCTTTAGCTTCCTTTCTCCAGCATGTGTGTGGCCAGGAGCCCAGCCTCCTCCTCTCTCTCTGTTGGAGAGAGAGAGAGTTTTTAGCATGTCCCTGCTCCTCTTAGCTGTGCTAAGCCAACGGGGTGTTGTTATAAGAAGAGGTGGTGACCACAGTGCTAAACATCAGCCTGTCCCAACCTTTCTGAAACAGGTTGCTGGCATAACTTTCTAAATGTAGATATAATATTAAAAAAACACAAAAAAAAAACCAATAAGAATTTTCAGCATTTCATTTTTACATTTCTTTGTTTGGAAATGGGGTTACACATTGAATATGTATTTTGAAACAAAATACAATAACAAGACAATTATAATCTGTCATCAGACAGTGTCATTTTAACACAGGAGCATCATTTTCTGTCCATTTCAGGTGTGAAGAAAGGAGACAGAGTGGCCATTTACTTGCCCATGATCCCGGAGCTTGTGTACTCAATGCTGGCCTGTGCCAGAATAGGAGCAGTGCATTCGATTGTGGTGAGCATGCACCAGAACCCCTCACATCTGCAGCAGCACCTGCAAAGTTTAAAGCACCAAAACCAACAAACCATTTAACTGTGGTGTCTGTTTTTGCTAGTGCAGAACCACAGTTCATACGAGAGTTTCTTTTGGAGGAGCCGTTCACTTAGTGTAGCCTAGTACAGCTGCTTCTTTTCCCTTTTGCTCAAGTGATTGAAACAGTCTACTTTTACTCAGTTCCACTTGAGTCATTCACATTTAATTGCTAACTCGTTTTATTTGTTTCATTTCACTCTGTTTGGTTGGTTCAGCACTTGGACTGCTTTGGTGTTGTTAACCTCCCTTTTTGTTGATCTTTAGGATTTCATTGTAGCCCAAAAAGATCATAAAAAGAATAGAATAGCACCTACCATAGCCTACTGGCCAAAAGTAGTTACACATTGTTGGGTTCAGCCAGTGTGCAGAATACACTGCTTTTGTTGGGTTTCTGTCTAGTTCCCAAGTTATGGGCCTGTATTTTTTATGGGTGCTTGGTTCAGTGCCCTTGTCCTTACGAAGCAAAACGGCTAAATCAAAGGCGCTCATATTTAGGGTTCATGTATAGTTCAGTATTCCGCTGGGTATTGGGGATACAGCAGGAATTAGCCCTATGTCTGCCTCTGCCAGGGCTATTTCTGTCATTTATGTTCTTGCTCCAGTCATCTAAAGGTTGCAGTTGAAGCTAAAAATACTCCAGGGTTAGTTTCAAGGTGAATTTTGATGGACTACATAGCTCTATTTTTGCCTGAACGTGAGAAGCCTCGCTCATCCTAGGCCATTGTTTACCTTTCTGTAACTGAACTTGATGGTTTATACCTTAAAGGTTTTAACACTTGCAAACTGTGCACGTTACACACCGGGGCATTCCAGGTCACATGCTTGGCCATGGAGGTAAAGTCGCCTGCCAGTATCCTACAGGCCTTTTAATAGAGCAACTGTGCTTAGTCACTTTATGCCAATTCAAGCACATTGTTATTTTAGGGAGGACATGTTGAGTCGCTAGGCTAAGGTGCAATTAAGAGCAAGAGAAGTGAGGTCTACTGATTTGTACAAGCAACGGTTTGGCAAAAATGCTAATTTGCACAATTCTACCCTCACCTAAAATGTAGGTGGTCAACTAAGACATGCTTAGTGTCCATAATTTGCTTCTTCTATTTTTGCAAAGGAGCAACAAGGCTAACGTTGCTATCAGGCACCAGTTAGCATTTTCTGAACACCTCATACTGTATAACATACTGTTGGGTATAAATATGGAAAAGTACATCATATAGCTAAATCAGTATCACCTTTAAACATGAATTTTGTCCTGAATGTAGTCAGTTTTCTATAGATAACAGTCATACAGTGTCACCCCTGATAGCAAGAGGATGGGGGACCACCGTTAGCCCACTAACGGCAAAGCTGGCGGGCCACTAGTGTTTTGCTCAGCATTTTTTGTTTGGACACCCCGCCGGTGGTTAAGCAGAGTCCGCTCACAGTTCAGTTTACTTATTCTTCCTTCATTCTTATGTTCATTATTCTTTATAAATTAGTTTAGTAAATCAATTTTAGTGTCAGCAGCATTTTCAATTACATCTTTTTATAACAGGCCTAGACCTTATTTCTTTTCCTCTAAGGCATTTATAATGCATGTCTTATAATACTTATTTTTCAATATAAAAATCTCTGTGCATTTGGAATTAGTTTGAAACTAGTTACAAAACTAGTTAGATCATGTGTGTAGGACAGTTATCTGGGTGGTCCCATGGTGGCGAACAGTCAGTGGGGTGCTTACCTGATCAAACCAGCGGACCGATATATGCTTGCTGTCTGGGAGAAACCACACAAGCAAATCTGTGTGGGGTAGTAGTAAGCAGTATACCACCCATTCGGTAAACAGGTTGGAAATTTTCCTTCAAGGGGTCGGAGATTTGTCACAATCGTCACAAAATGGTTGCGTACAATGCACTGTACAGAACATGCTGAAGTTTCCCCTTTAGCTGGATGGCTGAGTACGGAATGTTTCTGTCAAGTTTCCAATGAATTTAAAGGCGCAGCAGTACCCTGATCACCTCTTGCTGCCTAGTCCGATGTGTCTGAAGTAGTTCACTTCGGTGTTTTTGAGTCAGTGGACATTAGGGATTGCACAACTTCAGATGCTGACAGTTATGTGATGAAGTCGAGTCAGCATCAACAAATCGCTGATGACGTTATGAAAAACACCACAGGAAAAGGAAATGCTTTGCAACAAGTACCTTTAAAAGCTGAATTTAAAATCCCTAAATGAAGCCAAACTCCCCAGGTCAGTAGAACACTGGATCACAGTCCCAGCCTTTAGGGAACCAGAGAAACAGACCCCACAATATCACAATTGTGTATCCAACTTTGTCATACCCTAGGCAGCCTTGCTGTGGTGCTTACCCATGGTGGAGACTTTGAGAGCCAGAGAAATTTAGGGTGCCAAACCTCAGGGAAAATAAGAGCAGCTGACTTTGAAACATTACAGGCTGTTACTCCCTCTCTCCAACCACACGACTTTTTATTGTAGTTTTCAGGAAAACTGAGATAACAGTATTCAGTATCTGATCTAAGAGCTCTGTAGATCGGTGGAGAACTTCCATGGGTCAGTAGAACATGCCTTTTCCAACCCTAGATCACATTACTAGCCTTTAGGGAACTAGAGATACGGACCCCAGAATCTCCAGGCTCCTCACCTGTTGTCTTCTCTGAAGCGACCATGCTGTTAGTGATCAGACTAGTTGACATCAAGCTTAAAGTGTCGTTGCCAACCAGTAAATTTGACAAGTCAGCTAGCTGACTGGTCTGTGCAACCCCTAGTAGACATTAAGTATTGGCTGGTCTTTTGGGGTTAGCCTTAGCCTAACATGGACATCAGAGCAAAAGATGGTTCATGACTCATTCAGCTTCGTCAGTTGAGGCCTCAGTCTCTGATCCTTGTCCGGCAACCAGCTATGGACCAGCTGGTACTGAAGCATGAATGACTGTAATGTTATTCAAATTTAAACAAAATGCTGGTGAATATTAAACTTTAGGCTAGAAGAATATAAGACGTGAAACATCATTTAGCACTGTTTTTGCCTGGTCCACAGGGCTAGTATTAGAAAGCAATGTAAACATAGTTGTCTCTGTATGTTGTTCAGAGCTGTTTTTACTATTTTGCACAATAAAAATGTTTACTTTAGTGAAAGAACATTAGAGGATAATAAGTCGTATTCAAAAATAGGTATTATAAAAAAAGATGTTGTTGCTGTCCAAAGAAAAACTGGCAACTTTACAGGAGAGGCCAAAACCTAATTTAATTTGAGTAAGTTTTAGTCAGTGGAACCAAGCAATTTTGAGCCATTGCTTTTCCATGCAATTTTTAGCCATTTCATCATGAAAGTTTCACACAATGTAAAGAACAGCTTCTGTGTCCAAATGATATATGGCATAAAAATATGGAGATACATGTTTTCTTGGGACAGCGATAATATTCTATGACATACAAAACAGTCCAAAACACAAAGCAATACCAAACAGTCTGAATTTTTTTCATTATACCCTGATATAAATTTTTGCCCGTAACCCCCACTGCTAGTTTGAGGCGATGCACTTCATAAGATGCTAAACTAGTTGCTTATTAGCTACATTAGCCTCCTAGCTGCAGTGCAAACTTTAGATTGGGACTGGCCAGTATGGCAAAAAGTATATATCACAATGCTTTCGAACATTTTCATGCCCACAATATACTACACAATATTAGTTTTTCAGAGATATAATAAGTTGATTAAGAATCTATAGTGCCAAATATGAAGATACTATAATATTAATAAATACAGTGTTTTGTATTCCATGTTCCAAACGACACTGCAGTAAATCCAGTTACACAGCATAATTATTATGCTCACTTTGTAAGGAAACTTCACTTCCCCACCCCACTTCACACATCAAACGTTTTATCTGATCGGCTACATTCGGGGTAAGAACAGTTGGCATTTCTGACCGCTGTTTTACAAATCTGCCAAAACCATCACTTTAAGACTCTTAAGACTATCTAGGACCAAAGTTCGAACTACTTTGTCTTTTAAATCTCTGCCTAATTCTATTCTTTTCTCAGTTTGCAGGTTTCTCTTCGGAATCACTGGCTGAGAGGATCATGGATGCTCAGTGTAGCGTGCTGATGACAGCAGGTAACACACACACACACACACAGAGACATGCTTGCGTGCATGAACAACAAGGAAGCATCATCCTGGTGTGACATCATGGTGCGACTCCTTCAGCAGCATTGCAAGATATCATGCAATAAACACCAAGAGGTGTGTTCGTGTAGGCTTTATAGTGGTGGTTTATAACTGTATTTGTATGTGTGTGTGTCTGCTCACTTTAGATGGCGTCTACAGGGGGGAGAAGTTGATCAACCTGAAACAGATTTCCGACGAGGCACTGGAGCACTGTCGGGAGAAGTAAGTGTGTTTGTAAGAGTTAGTCTCATTACAACAATTCAGCACTTATTTTTACTCTTATTTTATTATTATTATTATTATTATTATTTATTTTATTATTGTTATTTTTCACTATAGAGATACATATACACATTTTACATACATTTTTACAATACCTTTTATTACTATTCCTTCTTTGGTTATTTTGAAATATTATATTATTTCAAAGCAGTATTTAATTAAAGAAAGTACCAGAAAAATTTGCGCTCAGGAACCAGTATAAAATTCAGTGTATCAGTATGGGTATTCGTTTGAAGTAACTTGTAAGCCCCCAACATTGATCCATCAACATCCGTTTGAGATGAGCTGAAATGGCGTTTGTGATCCAGAACTAACGCTCACCATAAGGACCTGACCTCACTAATGCTCTTGTGGCTGAATGCATGAAATCATCACAGCAATTTTCCAGTATCTAGCGGGTCTCCTTCCTGGAAGAGGTGAGGTTGCAGCAAAGTGGGACAAACTCCCTATTTGTTCCCTTGATTTCAGAGCCAGGTGAGCTGGTGTCTACAGACTTTTGGCCGCATTGTGGTCTGAAAGAATCTCTTGATCAGCCTTTTTGTGTTCCAACCTGCCCTGACAAGCCACCTGCCAGGCCATTAGCCTTACACAGTGCCACCGGACAGTCTTATCAAGAGCCTTATCAGACCCATTCAGCCACTCAGCTCTTGCTTCGGGTTGCTCAGCAACAGCACAGCTTGGAAACGGTCGCCATGGTGATGTGTGAAATGGAACATGCATGCACGGAAGAAGACAAACAAGAAAGAAAGCATGTGCGGAAAAGGAGAGGCGGTGGCTGTATGGCGGGAACAAGGAGCGGTGCTTTAACACAGGCAGAGGTTGTATCATTAGGTGCTGACAATGTGGGAAAGATAGCAGTGTTTGTGTGGGTTCGGTACAATACAGTGCTGGCATGCTTTCTGATTGAGCATAACTGGCCTATAGGGGTGTGTGGCAGCGATCAGTTCATTGTTATTTGGCATGACAGACCTGCCCTGAAAGCATGGCTGACTTGTGAGGTTCCATAGCTCTTGCTAGTAGTTCTGGCCGATATATAGTGTATACTGATATATAGTAACACACCATGACATTTCAAAACCTTTGCATTTGAGTGGTTTGATGTGAAATGGTTCATTGTAGAACCAGGGGTCACAATGTCTACAACACAAACATAGCCATTATATTCACTATCCAAAACAATCAATAACCATACATATTCCTTCTGAGTTTTATATGTACTATTTATAATGGTAACATCGTGGTAAACGCTCAAAAATCAAGGTTTTCTTTGGCTAATAATTTGTCTTACACACTGCACAAAATGATATCTTGGCAAGTAAAATGATCCTATATCTACCTGATATGTCTCAAAAGTCTAACTTTAGAATGGTTTTAAGTTATTTCTAAAATGATTTAACTTATAACTGTGTTTATTACTTGTTTTAAGTGATTTTAGTAGAACAGATTTACATTTACATTACATTTACATTTAAGGCATTCAGCAGACGCTCTTATCCAGAGCGACTTACAACCGTGCTTAGTGTTCCATTGGATAATATTCCAGCTAGTACAGGAAGTTCAGAGCCTAAAACTCACCATGAGCTCAGACACTGCCCGAACAGGGGGCCAGTGCTGATATCTAGATAGATCAATATACACATATAGAGCAAAAAGAGCACTACCTGGCAACCCCAGCCCAGTGCTCACACCTATAGAAAAGAAAAGAAAAAGGTCATTAAAAGTGCAATATAAGTGCAACACAACTTACACCTCTACTAGTGCTTACTCACTTAAGTGCTTTTTGAAGAGATGGGTCTTTAGTCTGCGTTTGAAGACCGCGAGAGACTCTGCTGTTCGAACACCCAATGGGAGTTCATTCCACCATCTGGGAGCCAGGACAGAGAAGAGTCTGGACGCTTGTCTTCCATGAGACTTCAGGGATGGCGGTTCGAGTCTAGCTGTACTTGAAGCGCGAAGGGCTCGAGGTACAGATTGACTCTTCACCATTGCCATAAGGTAGGGAGGGGCTGGTCCGTTCTTGGCTTTGTAGGCCAGCATCAGAGTTTTAAATCTGATGCGGGCAGCTACAGGAAGCCAATGAAGGGAGCGCAGCAGTGGAGTCACATGGGTGAACTTTGGAAGATTTACTCACACATCTGGGAATAAGTAAACTAATCCTAAAATTAGCTTAAAACAATCTCAAAATGAAACTTTTAAGATGTATCACTTAGATATAAGATAATTTTACCTGCCAAGATATCATTTTTTGTAGTGCAGTACCCTGCATGCACATTTCCACCATGAACATATGATTATATATATAGTTTAGGTCAAAACTCTTCTCTCAGCAAAAAATATGTTCCAGCCATCAGGCAGAGATTTCATAACTGTTTATATGAGGGAGCTTTTAGAGGCATTAAACTCTTCAGACGTCTGGTTCCTATCACCACAAGTGTGAATAATTCAGACTCTGTAAGTTCTCCAGCACTGAGCATTCCTGAAACCCTTTGTTTACAGCCTAGTGATTCCTTTGTTTATGTTCTAGTTATTTAATTGAACAGAAACTGTTTAAAACTCCCTGTTAGAGAAGAAAACAGAACTAAATAGTTTAATCAAAACAAGATATATCTGGTTTGTTACCATCACTCATGCAGCTTACAGCACCACTATGTAAGATTTTGGGATTTCAAGACTTCCCTGGTAGAAATGTGTAATTACACACAATATGTGGAATAACATTTTGTAACATAGTTTAGGCTTCAGATCCCTCACAAGTAGATGAATCTGATGATTATGAGTGCGTTGAAAGAGAATTCAAAGAGAACTCAGTCAAAACTTGGTGGAGGGCGTGTCTTCTGAGAATACGAGTGAACAATCTACTATTGCCATCATACGTATCTCCATCAGTATAATGCTGATTTTGCATTAGAGACACAATAAAGCTATACCTTCTTCTTGTGTCTGGATGTGTGATATTCATACATAAAGACGTATGACATTGTTTGGAATACTCCCGCCAAATCCATCCCCATTACATGATGGGGTTTTAAGTCAACTTTATTAATATGAACCAACACAAAATATTAATGTGAACCATCGTCTAATACTGTGATATATTTGAACAATGTTATGATGTTGAATTGTATGAATACCGGCCAGCCCTAGCTCCTACACCTTATTTGAGCCTCTCGTTCTCTTCACCTGCTCTCTTTCTATTTCTCTCAGAGGCTCATTGACAGTCCAGAAGTGTGTGGTAGTGAAGCACTATGCCTTCAGGATAAGCGGGAACGATACCTGCAATAAGCTACAGGTTGGTTTAATATTAACTCCACTTTTCCTTGTAAAATGTGGAAAAAGATTAAACATCTTCACCGTAAATGGTTCTTTGGAACGATAGCATAGAACCCTTACCCTTTCAGTAGATGGATTTTGTTTGTAAATGAAATATGTGTGCTTGTGAAGAAGCTCTTTAAATTGTTTCTTTTATTTTTACCCAAATTTCTACCCAATATATGACCACCTACTCTAGCTTGGGTTCTCCATATTACACAATGTTGGGAGAGTGAAGGCCAGCATGTGGTTCCTCTAGACACCAACAAGCTTTTTGGCACTAACACAATGTCCCGGACAGCTTCACACACGTGGAGGAGAACTCTTAACTGGCGGTTACTTACATCAGCTAACAGCATTGGTTAGCTTCACTGGGTGATGCTGAGAAATTGAGGACAGATCCTTCTTGCAAAGCAAAGTTTGTGAGGGTTGCATGAAGATGAAAGTACTTTTCTGCAGTTTCATCTAACCTGTCATGTACGCTCAACTACTGCAGGGACCTTCTAATGAAAAGTTTCATGAGTACTGGAAAAGGAATGTATCACAGTTCTAATGATGGCGACATGCAAGTCACATGCCATGTAATTGCTGCACCATTTAAGGTGGAACATTTACATTTATAACATTTAGCTGATGCTTCTATCCAGAGCGACTAACAAGGTTAATCGTGTTACAGTTAGGCCAATGTAGTGTTAGGAGTCTTGCCCAAGGAACGGGAAGATTCAAACCAACATAAGCCTCCTCCTCCCATGAACCTAATATATATGAAATCCATCTGCTGGTGCTACTACTAGTTAATGCTATTAAATAGCACACTTAACGTCTGACATTTAAGAAGTGCACATTGTTTATTTAACAAATGTGCGTTTAGCACTTAAACGAGTCTCTGTCAAAGCGCTTAATATACTTCCCGTGAAACGAAGTTCCTCAAAATTGTCCATCTTTTGTAACAACTGATCACAGGCTTTGCCGTGTAGTGTTTCTGTCCGCCCAGGTGCCGTAACATGCCAAGCGTCACCTCCGTGCAACGTCTGTGGTCTGTGGTCATATTGTTTGCAGAAGCCAAAAGCATCTCCGCAATAAGCATGCTGAGAACTTTGTCATGGCTTGCAATCCTGGATGGACCGCTGTGGCATTGCCAGGGATTGAACTCATGATCTCCTGGTGATAGGGTCTTACACTGTGTCCTCGTAGCAAGCAAGCTTTCAAATGTACTATCAAAGTCAAACAGGAGCCCTCACACTCAAAGCCTTCAGGATGCCAAGTCAGAATGTAAACTGTTGTGTTGGGTGGCTCAGGTAAATCTGTTGACTTGTCTCTGCTAAGTCTACTTAGCTAACTAACTATGTTTTCTCATGAGTGACACAATACAAATGGTGTATATATAGGAAACATATCGTCGCTGTCCAAAGATAAACAGGTATCTCCATAATGGCAACTTTACAGGAGAAGCCAAAAACCTCATTCAATTTGAATGGAAGTCAATGGAACCAGACATCTTTCCAAGCAGTTTTGGGCCATCTCTGTTGGTCCACTCTTCATGAAATTTCCACACAGTGTAAATATTAGCTCATTTGATCAAATGAGGCATAAAAGTAAAAATCAACAAAAATGGAGATACATGTTTTTCTTTGGACAGTGACGATATATGGGCTATTGATTTAGGATTGCACTGCCTGCACACTGCTCCAATTTAAAAATGCATGCATTTCTCATGTGCAGACACTCTGGAATGAGGATTTTGATGTGTGGTGGGATGAAGCTGTGGACAGTGCATCAGACGAGTGTGAGCCTGAGTGGCTGGATGCTGAAGACCCGCTCTTCATCCTGTACACCAGCGGCTCCACTGGCAAACCGAAGGCAAGAGCACTCACTGTATACCTATGATCTATGACCTTAAGCCGGCAGTGCACTTCAAAAGATGAAAGAACTAAACAATACCAAACACTCTGTCGCAAGTATACCTAGCACTGTTTGAACCTGCTTCGTGCAGTGGACAAATTACAGCTGGAGGAGGTTTCAGAGGGAATGATGAACTCTCAGTAGGGCCAATTGTGGTTTTGGGGAGGTCCCAAAACAAACAATGCAGTGAATAGAACCAACCACAGTAAGGGGGAGGTCTGCGTGCGGTCAGTCTGCACATGAATGATATAGTGAATGGGACTAAACACAGTCAGGGGGTGGTCTCCATACAAACAGCTAGATGAATAACCTAACACCAGTGTTGGTTTTTTATTTGATGTATCCTGCCAGCTCCCAGTCTTTCCCTTTCCTTTAGTGTGTCACAGTGTTCCAACCCCACAGTGGTGTGGGGTTGGAACTTGTAGCAGAATACCGCTCTGGTGGTTGACCAGTTATAACAGAGTGGGCGAGCTGACCAGTCAGAGGACACTGCTCATCAGGAGGTGTTCTTAAAAACACAGGAACTCAAACAGAGAGTTTCAAGCAGAGGAAGTATAGTTTGAGAAAACTATTGTGTTATGGGAAAACTGAACGTTGACGTTGAAAATGACTTTGAGATTTTATTTTACTTTTGATATGATATGTTATAAAAATCTCTTGATTCTATAAAGCTCCAGTTATTATGAACTCTCAAAAGAAGGTACAATGTCTGTCGCAACCCCTAGAATTTGTAAGTAAGCCCAGACAGCTGAGCAGGGGTGCACACACAAAATAAGCTCCACCTACTTCTCCAGACACTCTCACTGGATGCACCCAGACCTAAATTTTGATCATTGCCATCGCCAGTTTCCAAGAAAGTAGAAAAAGATAATAAGAAGAGGCCGAGAAGGGCACTTATATTTTGGTACAGTGTTTTGAATGTTTTTAACTGTATTGAAATTGTTGATCATGTCTTGAAGTACGTTATGATGTTGATTTTCTTGACATATCAGCACCTGTTAAAGTTATTATTGCATTTAAAATCATACAAATGATTGTGACCTAGTGATTCCACACATTTAAATGGTATTGTATGGTGCCTGGTAATGATACTGTATTTTTGCTGTATTAATCTTTCTAATCTAACCTAAGACTTTGAAATTTGGAGATCCATGATTTAAAGAGTGTTTAAGTGTTATTCCGTGTCCTTAAACTCTTGCACCCTAGCTGATTATGCTACTGCTAAGTTCTCTGTTTGTGGTCATAGGGAGTGCTGCACACCATTGCAGGCTACCTGCTTTACACGTCCCTCACATTCAAATACGTCTTTGATCATCAACATGATGACGTGTACTGGTGCACCGCAGACATTGGTTGGATCACGGGCCACTCCTACATCACGTACGGCCCGTTAGCCAACGGGGCTACCAGCGTACTTGTAAGTCTAACATTTCACCTGGTTTCATTCAGTCTGTAATCTATACTGTGAATAAGCCACTTAGTTGATTAAAGGGATGGTTTGGACAGTTTTCCAGTTACCCCAGGTCTTGTCGATCAAGATTTAGTTTGGACCTGCGGCTATGGTTAATGTAGTATGGTGACCAGGTTTCTGAAATTAAAATATTTCCAGTTCAATTGTCAGTGTATCATTAAAATAGCCATAGTTTTATGTATGAAATAAAAAGGGTGCAGTTCCAGATTTATGTATTTTGATGATGGTAACTGTAATAAACTATGTTGAAGGCTGGCTGGTAGCACTGGGTACTAAATAAAATTGTAAACTGTTTCAGAAAATCATACAGTAGCCAACCATGGTAAATGAAGCTATGGTAAACTATGAAACACTCAACAAACAAACAAACAAATAAATAATATATGTATATTTTGGGTGTTTTCCCTCTGCAAGATTTGTTGCTCGTCACCTTTATAACAAATAATATAGTTTAGTCTCTAAGTCCAGTGGCTTAGGCAGGGATAGGGCAGGGATACAGTTACCACAAAAGATTCACTGGTATTTATGATTCTTAAATATTAAATATTAAATAATCCCTGGGTTACCTTGTGTCTTGAACAGATGTTATTGATGATGTTGTGGACTCACTGGACACTTTCTAAAGTTTTAGACAGCAGTGTTCTTTAAAACTAGGCCAGCAAGTGGTAGAAGTGGTTAGTAGATAGCAGCAGCCCCCTCAGTTGTCCATAACAAGCACAATTGTAAGACGTCGGCCCATCTGCTCTGTTGCAGGTCTTTCTTAGGACCTTCCAACATGTTTTTAATTCTCAGTTTAAAACGGGACATTTCCAGGGACAGTTCCCATTGGGGACAGACCACCAGAAACAGGGATGTGGTCACCCCATAAAATAGTTAAGAAGTTACGGAAGCTTATATTCAATTAGCAGTCATTTATCAAAATAAAAATGGACAAAGTACACACAACATCAAAGCTTCTGTACACACATACTGAAGTCTATTTGATAGCTAGATTACTTAGTTACATAAGCCTCGTCTCTCCAAGGCAAAACTGGAAAAACAGCATAAAAGCAAAACCAGTATATGTTGTATAAGCAAGACTATTTGCCACTATTCAATGTTGTTTCATGCTAAATTGAAGCAAGTGTGATGATGATGTTTGTGTAGGGTGGCCACTTTCATAACCCCAAAAGGCTGACATCATAAAAGTGGGGGTTCATCCTGCAAAGAGAACTAATAGGCATCCGTACAGGTATTACGGCAGACGGAGGACTGGGAGTTGAAAAACTGGATGGTCCGGCCTAAAACTGGACGTGTGGCCACCCTTATCTGATGCTAAGCTAGTAGCCTGTCAGCTGCATTAGCCTCGTAGCTCCAGAGCAAAACCAAAGAAGCAAACCGTTATTCTGAGCAGACATCTTCAAACCTGAATTTTGTCTGTACCTTCATGACTTTTTTAGAGTACAGTATGTCATACAGTGTCAGAAACACAAGCAGGTCTAGTTTGAGTTTGGTCACTGTGGTGTGATGCTAGTTTGAGGTTAATATGATGCTAACGTAGTCGCTTCTTAGCTGCATTAGGGAGAAATTGTATACTTTGAATGTTTCGTCGAACTATTGTGTTAACACAGCATTTAACACTCAGATTAAGAGCATGTTTTATGTGCATGTGTGGCAGTTTGAAGGAGTTCCAGTCCACCCTCACGTAGGCAGGTTTTGGGAGATCATTGAGAAGTACAGAGTGTCCAAGTTCTACACGGCACCCACCGCCATCAGACTGCTCATGAAGTACGGCAGAGAGCCTTTACAGAAGTGAGTTACAGTGCACAGTGTTTGACTTATAGTGGCGCCATGATCGTGTTAGCTATCAACATTGCATATTAACAAACCAATAGCCAACCATATCTTTTCAGGGTTACAGATGCTTATAAAAACGGATCAATCACTAAAAATAAAGTGGTACTTTCACATTGCATGAATGGTCAGAAACCAAACTTTCATTTCATTTTCTTATATTGGGTTGTTGAGACATTTGGCAGTAACTTGCCTGTACTTTGAAAAGAACAGAAAATCAACTGACTGCCATCACAATTCCAATACAGTTCAAAGGGCAGGTGCTTCTATTGACTTATACTGTAAGTGTGTTCTTCTGCTCTTTTATGGGTCACATATATGACACCAGTGCAACAGTCAGAGATCAGGTCAAAAAATGCTGGAGTTTTACTTTAAGAGCCTTTAGACAGCAGTCGTTTTAATGCAATCCATTTCCCCTCGACACGACAAGAATATGATGAAAAAGAAAAGCCAAATATGATACGCTGACAGTAACTATGACCTTCAAACACAAAGCCAGCATTCCACTAAAAACAGCCCACACTTTGTTTTAGCCTTGAATATATGCCCTTGAATCAGAGAGCAGTGGAAAGCAATGGAAAGGGACTGGAGTGTGTTCAGAGAGTGTACGTCTTTAGATTTAGTCAGTTATTGCACTTTCAGACAGAGTGACATGTAACACCATTTAGAGGGGCTTTTGAGTCACATCTATTAGAGTTTTCCTTTTCAGAACTGACTGTAATCTCTTCCATTCATGTTTTATGTTACAGGTGCTTATTTCCAGTCTGTATCAACAGGTTTCTCTGATTCCTATGCTGTTAGATGGCTGTGGTTAAAGTCTTGCACAATGCAGTCACTGCTGTAGAACAAACACATTGAACTGAATGTTATGACAGGGTTCACAAGGTTCGTTCACAAGCTCTGCTGGTCCAGAACAATGCAGTCGTTGCTGTTTCTGCCACCTACTGGAGAGAAAATGAAGCACAAGTGGAGAATGATCTAGAGTGAACGGATGTAACATTGATTTAGGGCAGCTTACATGAAGAACGTTCTTCAGTACACCTTAATCTCTGTTTCTCAGGTATGATCTGTCCAGTTTGCGAGTACTGGGCACTGTGGGAGAGCCCATTAACCCAGAGGCCTGGTTGTGGTACCATGATGCCGTGGGGCAGGGAAGGTGCCCCGTTGTTGACACCTTCTGGCAGACAGAGACGGTAAAGTGCATGTTAAATGGAATTTAATGCAGTGTTCAGTTCTGATCAGTGTTCAACTGATGTTTCATTTCACATTTGTGTTTAAGTTTTTAGATTTTTCATACTATATAAAATCTGATCTGCTATTAAAAACCTTATCTGATTTGCAGGGTCACATATTGAATATGTTCCAGATGTTTTTTAATCTGTTGAATGTGAAATAAAATAGAAATCTGGCCTGCTCAAAAGTTTCTACGCATTTTATATGTAACTGTTTTCTAAAATGTTGCTCATTAAATATTATTATATATATTTTCAGAAAAATGCCATTTATTTTCTTTTTACTTCAACTGAACTGAAATTAACCAAACATGTAAATTCACAAGGGATGCCCAGCAAAGTTTTGCATACAACTGTGTAAACATTGCTCGAATCAGATTTGAAAATACCATATTTTTGTGTTTACACTGCTCTGCAAACATTTAGGCATAACATGTGTGCCCCGAACATAGTCAAAGTACATTCATAAATAAATACAAATAAATACTCTTAAACTTCCAAATGATGTGGTATTATTACATCTTCACTCATTTTAACACAAGCACCTACCGTATAGGTGCTAGGGGTGCGGCAATACGATACTCAGTATCAGTATTAGTCTTATACTGGCCAATATCATTGGATTGGATGATACAAGGAAAAAAGTATAATTGCATATGATCCACTAGCCTAAAAAAGTAACATTTTGCAGAAAGTCACGCTTTAAACTAGATTTTGTTTGCCAATTAATAAAGCTGCTTGAAGTGAAGTGTGAAAAAATGTAAAATATATATAAATATAGCTGTTTAAGTGCATTTCTTCCTTCAGGAGAGTATAATATTTTCACTGTTTGAGCATGATGTTTTTTAGATGGTTGGTTAAGCAATATGCATCCAGACAAATGTTTAATTAACAGCTTAGTTATTGAAGATGGACAAAGACGGCGTTGGATTGGTATCAGTATCAGCAGATACTCAAGTCGGACACGTGAAAGTGGTATCGAGCCACCCCTAACACGTGCACTTTGTATGTTTACAATTGCACAGTGTAGCTCATCTGTTGCGTCTGTTTGTCCACACTGTATCAGCAGAAAGACACCACCATACGCCCACCACTGACCATTGTACGGGCGGTGGATTATTCTCAGCACAGCAGTGACACCAGTATGATGTCACCGCTGAGTTGAGAGTGATGCTCCAGTTAAATATGGTCAAGAAACAAAACTGAATAAGGAGGTCAAATATGCTTTATGTGTCTGGCTAATAAAAGTCCTGTGGTTCATCTGTAGGGAGGTCATGTTCTGACTCCTCTGCCCGCTGCCACACCACTAAAGCCAGGCTCTGCGGTAAGTCTGCTCAGGCAGGCCTTATTTTATTCTCTATTGACTGATAAAGTCAGTAAACAAATGAATTAATTCATGATTGAATCGAGTGCTTTGGTCATGTTTGTTTGAAGAGTGGAGCTGGGAGTAAACAGTGTTTGTCTTTTTTTCAGACTTTGCCGTTTTTCGGTGTGCTGCCCATCATCCTGAATGAGCATGGAGAGGAGCTGGAGGGAGAGGCAGAGGGCTACCTGGTAAGTGGAAGAGAGCTTGTATCGACAGTGAGAACTGTCATTTTCACTGTACCATTTACAGTAATACAGATTGGGAACTGAGACAGGAGACACTGATCAGTCTTCAGCATGAACTGAAATGTGACATGGGACAATGTGAAATGCGAGATGATACTTCTTCATGAAATGGCAAATCTGATGTATAAAAGGAATAAGCTCACCAGACAAAAAATGTAACTAATGGTGTGTAACACCTCCACGAGCACGAATAACAGCTGTGATTGGATTTGGCATGGACTGGACAAGTTTCAGGATGTAGGCCACATCAATGTTCAGCCACTCTTGCATCAAAGAATTGCACAGTTGGGCCAGATTTGGTGGATGCCTTCCTCGGCACAATTCTAAGGAGAGTTTCTTGTAGACTGGGATTTTTGCCACTGCTGGTAGACCCGTGTGACCCGTATGCTTTGGACCCATTTTGTACACATCAAATGAGACATTCACTGCACTGTACCACCTCTTCTTAATCTATGAGTCCTGTCGCTCACACCCCTCAAAGTGACTCATTTGTTGTCCATTGAGCTTATATCTCTTATATGAAACACGTTTTACATTTCAGAATTAAAGATCCTATATCCGACAGTTTTATCTCGGAAGTCTCGGTCTAGGTTTTTCTCTCCTCTCCTTCTCTCTTAGATCTGTGTTTTTTTATGTAAATGAGGTCAGTTCTTATTGGATGTGCTTCATTTAAAAAGAGGGTTGAATAGGCTGATATATGCAAATATGTTGGTTTTCATGACATCAGAAGAACCATTAATTCAAAACATGCTGTTTTTGCATCTTAGTCTTTATACATGGACTGTATAGACTGGGGAGCGAATAGGGATTTGGAAGTTTATTTGGACTTTTGGATGGTATTTGGAAAATGTTTATATATTACATTAAGGAAGCTTAATTTTTTCATGACGTCAGCTCCTTACAGGCATTTTTAGGAGGATTTTAGCTTGTGGTTAACAATATTTAGGTGGTGTAACTTTTATTTATTTATAATGATACAATTATATAAAATAAAATAAAACAAAATAGGATTATAGAAGAAAATTAATAGAAAATAATAATGAATAAAAATACGATATGTGTTTTGTATTTAATGAGATATTTGTTATCTCCTTAGCTTTAAGAAAGCCTAGAATTATGTAAAGTCAGTAAAGAGCGGAAAAGACAGCTGAGGACTCAATCTGCCTGAATTTATTTCCAGGTTTTCCGGAGACCCTGGCCAGGTATCATGCGAGGCGTGTATGGAAATCAGGAACGTTTCGAGAACACCTACTTCAAAAAGTTCCCTGGGTTTTATATGACAGGAGATGGTATGTAACTTACACACAGTATCACTTTACAACCACTGTTATTCAGGAATGAGTTGATATGGATATGTGTGGCATATAAATGAGGAATATGGTTATGTGTGGTATATAAATGAGGAATATGGATATGTGTGGTATATAAATGAGGAATATGGATATGTGTGGTATATAAATGAGGAATATGGATGTGTGTGGTATATAAATGAGGAATATGGGTATGTGTGGTATATGAATGAGGAATATGGGTATGTGTGGTATATACATGATGATTATCAATATGTGTGGTAGGTTAATAAAGATTCTGCCTACCTGCATTAGATTCTTTATGACATAACCAGCCTGCCCTTTTGATATCACCACCCAGCGTCACCAGTTGTGTACAGTCTTTGCTGTTATGACCTTATGGACAGCAGGGCAACGTTGTGTTTGTGCTGACGTGGCTTGTACTCTGTCCTTCTGTCCTCAGGATGCAGGAGGGATAAGGATGGCTACTACTGGATCACAGGCAGAATAGATGACATGCTCAATGTCTCTGGTAAGGCCAGGCCCAGTTTAACACTAGCACTGCCCCCTAGTGGCACCACCCTGTAGCGTCTCAGATGTACTGCCGACACATTTCATTTAGTATGCTCACCATTACCAAGTCACTACTAAGTACACCTACCTTGTATTTACACTCTTCCATCCATTTATTCAGTTCTACCTGAACTACCTGAACTTTTGTAGAACTACAAAGTGCTCCTATGTGGTCAAAAAACTGGTAAAAATTAAAAAAGAAACAGTAACGGTAGTGTCCCACTCCTGTTTCAGGTCATTTGCTGAGCACAGCTGAGGTGGAGGCAGCGCTGTCAGAACACTCAGCCGTTGCAGAAGCTGCAGTGGTCAGCCGTCCACACAAGGTGAAGGGAGAGTGCCTCTACTGCTTCGTCACACTGAAGGACTGCAGAGAGTTCAACCATTCACTAATGGATGAGCTGAAGAGGAAAGGTCAGAGGCTGTCTAGAACAGAAGCTGAAGCTCTATTAAACTATTACGGTTTATGGTGTCACATTTTACATTCATTTGTTTTCGTTTCGTCAGTGAGGGAGAAGATTGGCCCTATAGCCACTCCAGACTTCATCCAGAACGCCCCTGGCCTGCCCAAAACTCGCTCAGGTTTGAACCTTTATCTGCTCCCATCCTCCTCTCTAAAGCAGAGGTTCTTAGCCTGGTCCTGGAGGACCCCCTGACCTGCATATTTGTGTTTTCTTGCTCTAATATGCTCACTTCACCTCAGGAAAGGCTTACTGATTAGCTGTTAACTTGAATTAGGAGTGTTGAGAGCAGGAAAGACACTAAAACACACAGGGCAGGGTGGACAAGGTTGGGGACAGTTGCTCAAAGGAATCAGATGCTATGTCCTGAATTCAGAGAATTTCACCAATTCTGGCACTGGCCACTTTATTAGAAACACCCAACTTGTGCTTTCACTGACTGGACACTTTATTAGAAACACTTAATTATGTTTCCATTCTCTGGTGACTTTATTAGAAACACCTACCCTAGGCTTCTACTCGCAAGCCACTTTATTAGAAACACCTCCCTTGTACTTCTACTCACTGGCCACTTTATTAGAAACACCTAACTTGTGCTTCCACTCACTGGCCACTTTATTAGAAACACCTACCTTGTGCTTCCACTCACTGGCGACTTTATTAGAAACACCTACCTTGTACTTCTACTTACTGGCCCCTTTATTAGAAACACCTCCCTTGTGCTTCCACTCACTGGCCACTTTATTAGAAACACCTCCCTTATGCTTCCACTCACTGGCCACTTTATTAGAAACACCTCCCTTGTACTTCCACACACTGGCCCCTTCATTAGAAACACCTCCCTTGTACTTCTACTCACTGGCCACTTTATTAGAAACACCTCCCTTGTACTTCTACTCACTGGCCACTTTATTAGAAACACTGACCTTGTACTTCCACACACTGGCCCCTTTATTAGAAACACCTACCTTGTACTTCTACTCACTGGCCTCTTTATTAGAAACACCTCCTTTGTGCTTCCACTCACGGGTTAGATTAGAAACTTCTAGCTTATGATTTCTTTCACTGGTCACTCCTAACCTGAAAGTGGACTACCAGCATAACATTTCTGGCCAACAGCCAACGACCATAGAAAGTGGAGAAGTACAGACTGCACATGAACAGATGGGCTACACTCTCTACCTGTACACCAGCTAGATGAAGCTACAATATTAGATTTGAGGCTAATATAATAGAATAGACTTTGGGACTTCCATTAATTTTTAGCTATAGTTTCCACAGAGTTCCACTGCAGAATTAAGAAACTGACATTGGACATCAAACATGTCGTATATGATTGAAGAGAGAATTGTTAACATTTTCATTTGAACTGTTCCTTTAAGGGAGCAATTTGTAAGATGGCACAACCTGTCAATTTCATACTCCAGACAATAGAGGGCAGCATATCACCAGAAAGTAATGGTGTCACACCCTATCATAAGAAACAAGGAACGGCACAGTCACTCTTCCTCCCTCTTCCCTTCTTACCCGTGTTGAAAAAATGTTGTTCAGCATCAAACTTTATCCTTTTACTTACTGATAGTGTCTTCAATGGTGGAAAGCAGCACCATAGTTAACTTCTTCTTCTTAAATGATCTAACCGGGAGCAGAACCTTCAACATGATAGACCAGAGATTACAGAATACTGTCGGGGCATGCTACTTCTTCATCCCAGAAAGCAGTCTTGGACATACTGTCAAAACTAAAAATCTTACATATTGCTCCTTTAATGATCTAGCACTGGGCAAGCATTCATAATTCAATGAGTGCTAGATCAGGAGAGACACCAAACTGTGTGATGCCTTTGCCTTCCAGCTTCCAATTCCTTTTTATTTTACTCACTAATGCAATCTTTCATCACAGTCAGGTTGTGATGAAAAATCCAAAACAGGCTCAAAACGAGGTTTTGAGGGGCTCCCAGTAGAACCTTCCCCCTACCTCTTAGAGAACCAGAATGACCTTCAAGATGGTGGTGGGGATTTCTTCTGCGGGTGAACGCAGAGGGAAATTAATAGTCAGAATGCAGATCCGGACTGGAATTACTGTCTTTTTTCATTTAGCATATATTCTTAAACCCTGCCTCCTCTACACCTGCAGGTAAGATCATGCGGCGCATCCTGAGGCAGATCGCCCGGAACGAGAAGGACCTGGGTGACCTCTCCACTCTGGCTGACCCCAAGATCGTGGAAGTGCTCTTGAGCCAAAGATGTGAGGCAGCAGCGTAAGAGCTCTCTCCTGTCTGCTCTTCGTCCAAAAGCCCTGCTGTCAGGTCCTGGAACAGCTTTAACCGATTCTGGCCCACAGTGACTCAGCTGATCTCAGATCAGTGCTAGAAGGAACTCTTTCTTTTGCTTAGGTCACCTTCAGCTTTGAAACAAGGACAATAATAAGGTGACACATTGGTGGAGATCCTGAACCGTGCAGTATAATAACAGTTCCAATCTATCAAGCTTGCTTTGTCGTCTGACTGGGCTGCAGTCAGTTCCACTGAGCTTTCTGCTAACAATCATATTCATGTTCTGACAAACCTGTCATTCTTACTAATTATACACCAGTGTCATGTATGGGTAATACCCGATTTGCATTTGTCACTTCTCATGCGAAGTATGGCTACACTAAGCTTTGTGGGTGAGATCATAACATTGAGATCATAATTCGGTGAGATCATAATATTGAAAGGACAAAAATCAATGCTGGGCCAAATGTACACATTTACTGTTGTTACAGATGTGCAGTAGTGACATTACTTGGTCAATGCATTTGACATGATCCATTCCTTTATCATACTACAAAATGTGCATTTGCCAACATTTTAGCAAACATATAAAGGTTGTAATTAATCTGGCCATTAATTACATGCCCTAGCAAAATGGCAGTCACTTTATTTGTTTGACTTGCAGACTGTTTTCTTGCATACAATAAAGTCTTTATTGATTGTATTTAATAGAGCTTTCATAATAAAGCTTGGTCTAGATAATTTATTAAAAGAGCCTCAGTAGATTTCTATAGTGAATCTGGTTTATTGTAAACAGTCGGAAGGATAAACGGTACCATAGAACAACTTTCCTGTACTACACCTTCAGATATTATTCAGGAGACTCCTAACAATGGTGCAAGAGCTTTGGTAGACCAAACTATCACAACCAGAAAAGAGACAAAATGGTGAAATGCTGATCCTTAGTACCAAAACTCATGCTTTTATGGTTAAAGCTAGGTTCCTGAGCTCTGTATACCAAACCTGAGATACCAAACCTGGGTGTAATCTTAGATTCTGAGTTGAGATCACTAAAACTTTCTATCTTTTAAAAAATGTTGCTAAAGTTCGGCCTTATCTCAGAGTGAGGCAGAGAAACATGCTCATGCTTTTGTTACAAGCAGAGTTGATCACTGTAATGTTCTTCTTACTGAACACAAATCCTATCAAAAACCAAAAACAGAGCTCATATCACTCCTGTTTTAAGAGCTGCACTGGCTGTCTGTATCTATTAGAATAGACTTTAAAGTTTTGCTTCTGGTCTATACTGCTTCTGGTCTACATCACAGACTGACTCTCTGTTAATGTTTCAGTTGGTGATCTTAGATCTGCAAACGCCTTCCATCAAATATAGAAAACATGGAGAGACTCGTTCAGTTCTTCTGCTCCTAAACTGTAGAACCAACCAACCAACTTTTATTACACAGTCAAGCTCAGTGCACACTTTTAACAGACATTTGAAAACTGGGCATTTCATTAAAACTCTATGCCTCTTTGGTACTTATATCACCTTTATATGATTTAACATTTCCTCTATTAATGTTAATATATGTCTGTAAAGCACATTCAGCTGTAAATAAAGATTATTTGTATTATTTTGTTAAATTGAAAAAAAAAAAAAAAATCAAGCTTCAGATATGAAAAAATCCACAGGTTTTTCTGTTCATCCTTCTACAGTGAGAAGACAGCTCAGCGCTATGGGGCTGAAAGGATGTGTAGCTGTCAAGAAAGCCTCACTGAGAAAAGGCAATAGACAAAGAGTCCAGACTTCAACATCATTGAATGTGTTTGGAATGATCTGAATCGTGAGTAGCAGGAAATGCAACCAGCTTCAAACTCTGGACTTTGGAGGTGTGGAAAGCTGTGCAAAACTGAAAGCATGTCTCCAGGAAAGTTTGGAAGCTGCAACAAAGGTGCACTAAACACTGAAAAATGGGATATTATGTTTAGCTGTTGATGCTTCTGTTTAATATTCTGTTCCTGATGCAGGAAAACTAACTTGAACTTTTAATGAATGATCAAACTAGTCCCATTTACACCAAATACAAAACTGATTTTTAGCTATGCAGTGTATGATTGTTCATTTTGTTGTAACAAAGTCTGTTTGAGATTATGTAAAACTCAACATAGTTTGTGACAAACGTGGTGATTTGCATGTGTAGTTTGCACAATGCTAATTGTTTTTGCTAATATGCTTCCATTACTTGTTAGCTACATTAGCCTTGCACCTCCAGCAATAAGCTAATCACATCTTGTATAATCACATATTGTTTTTCAAACTATAAATTCTGAGCATAAAGGACTACATATATGCATACTGAACAACACAGTAAGGATAGAGATGCGGCCTTCCAAATATGAGAATGATCAGCACCTGCCCTGGCTCAGTAGCAGCCCTAATGTGACAGCATTTTTCAAGCTAGTTTTGTGCCACATCTGTACAGTACAGTCAAGTGTTACAGACAATACCTGCAACACATTTTGCTGTAAAGAACAAAAGACCTGTCCACTCAACTCTCGTACAGTAAAGGCATATAATCCGGTGCTGACAATTGCCCATGGAGTTTTTTGGTGTCTGCAGTTATGAAATATTCCCCCCATTTTAAACCGCTTTTTGCAAGCTCTGCCCGGACAGATGCCATAAGGTTGATCTCCTTCATGTTCCCTTGTAGAAATTTGTGTGCCATTACATAACATAATCTTTGGGGTTATTCAGACAATCTGTAATGCTGTTGCAACATTTTTTCCAGAGTTGCATGTTGTTGTCTAATGTGACTTTTGCTGCACTACTCTGTGTTTTTATGATTTGCATTTGATCACTTGGTATTAGATATGATGATGGATTTGTGGTTATAGGAATTCACTCAAAGAAACATATGGCAGCCACGTTGACTTGACAACATGCTTTTAGCTCGGAATTAACATCTCCTTTCCGAGTTTCTGATAAATTTCCAGTTTGGTGTGTTTTCTTAGATTTTTCCTAGTCAAAGTTGAAAAATTCTGATTTGTCAGGGATGGGATCTCACTTTTACATGTCTCCTAGGTGCATGACCCTCTAATACACAACCTTCAGATTCAAACACAGATACAGTGATATAACTGAATTCTTGAGGTAATGGCGGATAGCAATGTCTGAGGGTTGAGAAAGTAAGAAAAAGCTTGGCGTTAGTTGATTGGACCCTACCTGGCACATTCGGGAATGATGTGGAGAGTGTAATGATTTGACTGGTCATAAAATATTGACAGTGCTCACAGAAAGGAAATCAAATTTAATCTTGAAAATGCTTGTGCTCAATCTTTTTTGGCCAACCTCCCCAGGCCAACTTATTCCTGGTAGAGAAAAATTAATTTAAAAACCACCGTATTGCATTCAACTGAAATTTTAATTTTTATTTATTCTTCAGATTGATGGAGAATGTACTGTAGAGGGTTTTAAATGGAACCTTTCAGATGGGTTCTATAGAGTGCCAAAATTGGTTCACCTGTTATTACAAGCTTTCACATATAACCGTATGCCAACAGGAGCAAAAACCCTTCAACATCATTTAAGCTGAGGACATTCTGTGAGTCCAAACGAAATCCAATTCCCATTTATTGAATTTGCAAAGATGGACACAGGTTGAGATGGGATTATGCTTTGGGGTGACGCTGTGTACGGATATGTGTGTGTGTGTGTATAAATGGAGTTGAATTTAGAGAGACTAATTAAAATGAGCTTATATTTGCATGCAAAGTAGGACTATACCTTTAGATTAAAACAGAAGCCCCATCTAGCTCACTTTGCTTTAGTGGGGCATCCCGGTCAATTCAGGCGGATTGAAAACAGAAGAGCCGGGCAACAAGATAAGCATGGAGACTCGTTCACATAAATGAGATCAGCTAATTGCATTGCCTCAGCTCAAAAGTCAACCGGGGGGATCCCACTAGAACACTGAATAAGAGGGCTGATGGTGAGATATGATTTATTAGTCAGTGGGCTCCAACAAGCTCGGAATAAAACAATACAGAAGAGAACACTTGTCTGAAGACCAAACACAGTTTTACTACATGACACAAAAAGGAAATGACTAGACAAGACACAGTTTCTTTCGTCCTGCAAAGCACAAGGCAGATATATGAGGCTATATACCTAACTTCAGCAATTATGCATCACATGGCTGGCAATAAAGTTACTGCTGAAATAATTCATGGGTATTTCTTTTCCAACCTGTGGACGGAATTTATATATGTACCAGTGAGTTTTATGTGTGTTCTAATGAGTATGCTAAAATTCAGTATTTATTCAGTGAGTGAGAGTGAGAGAGAGAGAGAGAGAGAGAGAGAGAGAGAGAATGGTGAATAAAACAATGGCATAATATTCTTGCTTGCCATTTTATAAAGATCACTTACCCGGTAGCTCCATTTAAAGACAGCTGTTTAGCCATCCTCTTTTGCCTCCTAATCAGTGGTCAGTTTGTGATTGGCTGCTCTTGGCTGGGTATCTGCGATGTCCTCCACATGGCCAACATTTTCACTGTTGATCTTTTGCCACTCAAGCAAAAGCAATTTCATCCAAAATGATCCAAAAATCTGTGAACCTACACACATGTTCCGGGTCTTATGTCTCCTGTTGATAGTGGTAAAATAGTGGTAAATCCATTTACTCATTTTATGTGAGGGGGTCATGGGCTGGAGGTTAGGGAACCAGCCTTGTGACTGGAGGGGTCACTGGTTCTATTCCCTGGGGTTGCCCACCACTCTAGAAAAGTGTGCTTACTGCCCCCTAGTGTATGTGGGTGCTTCACTTCATGGACGGCTTAAATGTGAAAGACAAGTTCAAAAAATGGCTCAAAGATTCTCTACTTAGAGAATGATTAGCCTCACCTGAATTATTATATTTTTTCTTTTTTTATAGCGCACTACATCATAAAACATTTCAAACAGTATATTTATAGCTTCATAATGTAGATTTTAGGGACATTAAATGCTTCAGACATCTGGTTCCTATCACCACCACTGTGAATGAATTTACTGTAACTCGGCAAGTGTCTCTAGAATGGAGCATTTTACACCAAACCACTCTTGACTGCATCTCTTAATCATGCCGAGATGTTTTTCTTCAGGGGAATCTTCATTTTATGTGAGTGCTAAATTAATGATAACGCAGGACTGTTACTTCCCTTCTCCTGTCAGCTTTATTCTATTAACCTTAGCATTTATTAAAGCTGATATACCCCTCTTCCATAAGTTAACACAGTTCACTGGGGTCTTAATGTCTGTGACATGCTTTGGTCAAATACCACAACAAGGAAACAGGACAGCTGCCATCTTCCCCTGTCTAAACAGCAACCCTGTTCAGAATGGCTGGTTTGAGTGTCTGTTCCTTTAAATGATAATGAGTCACTGTTCACCCCGCCCCCCCTTCCACAGGGGACACCAGTACATGTTCTCTCATTTTACTCTCGCGTTATTCACATGTTGATTGGATGAAGTTCATCTTACAGACATTCAGCTAATAAACTAATAGCACCAACGTTATCAGGAATTCTGCATCAAAGAACTTCCTAGAACATTATCTCTCTGTTAATATATTATCTCAGCTGTTAATATTAGTTAGTGCTAAAGAAACACAAAGCATAATTATTTTTAAAGGCTTACATTTCCCTCATCTGTAGTTTTGTCAGGGACAATTGGTACTGATCCTTCGAGTTTCATTGGCAGTGCTGCATTGACAGGTAGCCTGCTGGGCCAGAGTGTAACTGTTGCACCATTTAAGGTGGAATGAGGATGAACAAGAAGCTGGCATATAAGAAGCTGATATCAGCTTTGTCAGACACAAAGTGGTTAGTACGAAAATTTCAGGTACTTTGCTAACTATTCTGCTGGACATTGGCGGTCATCAAAATGAAACTTTGTCCACCCAGTGTAGCCAATAACAGAGCAGTCCCAGTAAATAACGTCCAGTTTCTACATTATGCTAGCAGCTCCAGCATTTGCAAGAACAAAAAAGTACCCCTTTGTGAAGGCAGCTCTGAAGCTGTGGATGGAGCTACTCAGATGGGGCAGTATTACTCTGTTGTGTCCCAACTTGACACAGGAAGGGGAGCCAAATTTGAATGACTTGTTGATTCTTGTTGATGTTTTCTGATCTAGGTAGCCCACAAAAAACCCGACTGGGTTGCTTTATTTCACAGTTTGTGGCTTGGTAGGCTAGATACCCAACTGTATGAGCACAAGAAGTTTTTCGTAATACGTCCCCTTTTTAAAAAAAAATTCCTGATCAAAACTAAATTATTAATTTCTCTTCCTTCTTGCATTCATTCTAATGTTGGGCTGCATTGAAATGTTCAGAAATAAGCTCAGTAGTCAATGGTACTCATTTGTGTGGAACAAGTAAAACTGCTTCCAGACATTCAGCCCTGTAACTGCTATTCTCCTGAGCATTTGGGTTTAACATGCACACTCCACCCCTGTGCATTGTGTCAAAACTATGTTCTTTTCCAGTCCCACTCTGCCTGATATTTTTCCAGTATCTGAGAACGTGTGCGCTGTGGGGAAATGTCAGCCCACTATGTTTCTGCACACCGCACTGACTTGAGATGTTCCATCTTTTCTGTGTGACACAATAATTAAGTCTTATTTTAGTACAGAAAAGCTCCGGGTGGGCTGCTTTTGGGAGGTTACCTTGGCGTTTCTAAGCACCCACATGCATGCACGCCTCCAGATGGGCCTGGCCCAAGTGACTCATTACTGGAAAGTTTGACTTTGCTAGAAAGACAGAGTGGGTTTTATAGAAAGTAAACAAGTTTCAGAGCTCTAGAGAAGGAAAGGGCCCCATTCCAGCCAGAACTTCTGCATGGGAATAAAAATCGGGCCTTTTTATGTGATGTTGGCATATCAACATACAGTTTGGTGGATGTGATTGCATTATGCTGCCTATAGGAGAACCTCTTGAATGGAGTGTAAAACAGTGTAAAAATCAAGCATGTTCCTCACACAAAGGAATCGGACAAAACAACCTAATACAAAATGCCAATACAGGCTCAGGCTAAACATCCTCGGACAAACTGATGCTGGACAAAATGTCTTTGGAAAAACTCAAAGCAACCTCAGCCGAAACAGCCTCAGGCAAAACACCCTCATCTAAAACAGCCTTAGGCAAAACACCCTCATCTAAAACAGCCTTGGACAAAACAATCTCAGCTAAAACAGCCTTGGACTAAACAATCTCAGCTAAAACAACCTCAGACAAAACACCCTCATCTAAAACAGCCTCAGACAAAACAATCTTAGCTGAAAGAGCCTCAGACAAAACAACCTCAGCTAAAACAGCCCCAGACAAAACACTCTCATCTAAAACAGCCTCAGGCAAAACAATCTCAGCTAAAACAGCCTCAGACAAAACAACTTCAGGTCAAACAGCCTCAGACAAAACAATCACAGCTGAAAGAGCCTCAGACAAAAACACCCTCAAGTCAAACAGCCTCAGACAGAACAACCTCAGGTCAAAAGGCCTTGGACAAAACAGCCAGAGGTAAAATTCCAACATGTTTCTCTGCTAAAGCATCTTTTAGCAGCATCTTTTTTACATTTAAGTAATTCCTCATTCAACGTACAACTCATACAAAACTGAATAAACAACCTGGGACAAAAAGGCCTTGAAAATCATGTCGGAAAATTGCTTCAGTCAAAATAGGCTTGGACAAAACTGCCTCAGGTGAAACACCCTTGGACAAACAAGTCTCAGACAAAATGACCTCAGGTGAAATGTATTGGTCAAAACGGCCTTGGACATAACAGCTTCTAGCAAAACAGCCTTATACAAAATAACCTTAGACCAAAGGGTCTTGGACAAAAAAACATGCCTTTGACAAAACAGCCTTGGGTAGAACAGCCTCAGGCTGTAAAGATTGTGCGACATTTGCAGTTCTTCTTAACATTCAGTAAAAAAAGGTTTTATTCCAACAGACACTCAGACAGCCTCAAAGCATTAGAGTACTGCGTGAGCATAGTTGGGTCCAAAATTAAATAAAGTGCCACATTCAGTGACCTTCGGCATGTAGAGACGTCTCCAGGGAGGGTAGAGAAGAGCATGCAGTACAAGTGTGTGTGGTCATGTCCACGCTGGAGCAGTTAAACCCACCTGACTCTCCACGGTGCTGCATTATTCATTAGACTGTCAAGCATTAAAAACACACCTTTACTGCTGTGCTTCATCAAACACGTGCTAAGGTCGGATTGTCATGATTGATGAAGCCTTCAGTGGATGCTTAAATAAGTCAGACTTCTGCTCCCTCGCAAAATCAGATTTTCCTGTAGGACGAGATTAGGTCACAGCCTAATTCACTTTACAATATCAGCTGTGCACCACATGCTATGAGGCTATTAAATGTTCCTCCTATGACCCCAGCGGTCTTAATTTTGCTCTTGAATTATGTGTTGATTTCAGAGAGTGGCTTTGATAGCAGCCTGTTTCAGAGTGGAAGGGAGTGAGTGCACAGCGGCTAGTGGCAGAATATGTGTGAGGCATGAGAGAGGGGTGGAGCAGGTGCTGTGACGAGTGAGTGTGATGCCTCGTGCTTCTAATGGAGAGACAGCTGGTGGAGTCTGCAACGTCAGCACCACATCTCAAGCAGTAGGCAGGAAGCACGTAGACGTATTGGTATTGACATTTTTTTTTATACAGTAGCAAAGTAATACTGCACCTTCACTACCCTGTAGACAGGGTAGTAAGAACTGCAAGTCTATAATGCATTTAAACTAGACATCAAAGGGTCATTTTAGATGCTCCATTTTCCCAGATGCAATGCTATTGGGAAGGAAGATAAAGGTTACCGGGAACAAATTTAGACTGATATGGGCAACATTTATGGAGCTACACATACAGAAGTAGTGTCTCTCAGTATGGCATTGGGCCGCCATGTTTGCTAAAGTAACATGCCAGACGTCTCGGCATGGAGTTGTAGGGGTTCCTAATGGTGTCCTGCGATAATCCATCACATGCAGCTTGAATATCCTCAAGCAGTTCCTGCAGGTTTTGATCTGGTCTTTGGTCACTACCTTCAAAAAACAGGGCATTCTGAGCTAAATGTCAAAACTCATTTCTGCTAACTTTCCCAGATTCTAGCAGCGTGCTACTGCTAAGCTAACGGCAATCAACAATATTTTGATCATACTAGAATAAACATGGACATATGCAGCATGTAAAAGATGCATGATCTGAAAGCAATGAAACTAAACCTGATAACTAGGGATGAAAAAATCTCAGCTGAGGAAAGAAAAGCTGGATGTCCTAGTTAGCCTATGTGCATGAACACAAATGACTGAAAGACAGTGCAATCAGATAAGATAAACTCATCTCAGTTTGAGCAGTGTAAATCAAACTGTCCTTTCATTTTTCTGGTAGGTGGAGCATGTTGGCCCGTTGCTATTGAATAACAATCTATTGCTTATATGCCATATGGGTGATTCTTAAGTCGAGCAATTTAGCTGAATTTGTATAACTGAATCTCGAAAAAAGTTTTTTTGTTCTACAAATGATGTAAATTGGTACTCTACCAACTTTATCTCAGGCTCTGTCTACTGTATCTCATTTACCAGTAAAAAGTCATGATCAATTTAAGTATAGATAATTAATCTCACAATTCCAGATCTAGATTTAAAATCTGAGCAGGCACAGAATAATTTGCAGTGCTGGAATCATGTTTTAATGGTATGACTGCTTTAATGAGGAGAAAAGCGTCTCTCTACACCTTCTGGAAGTTCTAGATAAGACCCTGAAGGTGAGTGCTAGCCTGACCAGTGCATTACAGTCAGATGAAAGAAATGGAAAGCAGTGGCAGCAGCTCTGTGCTAGGACTCTCTGTAAAACTCTCTGATACATGGTAAAATACATGTAAATGTCTGTTACAGGCTTCAAACAAAACTATCTTTCTCTCTGAATCCTTTTATGTTCTTCAGTGGTCCAGTGTCTCTCTCCCTCTCTCTCTCTCTCTGTTTCTGTTCATTAGTCAATAAATATTAATAAATTGCACTCCTTGTTGTGATTAAAATATTAAATCAGTTCCGAGCTTTAAGGATGTAGCTGGAATAGTGTAGTGGGTAACACATCAGTGCCAAAGACTGGGGTTCGACCCCCAAGATTCCTAAAATATTGCCTACCGCTGTAAATATTGTCAGTCAGAGCCAGGTGATACATTATGAAGTTATAAACTGTGATTATGTGATATCTATTCTAGTCGTGTGAAGTTGTGAAGGTGATTAAAGAATACGATTTCAGAGTTGAAATATTCCCCTGATGTCTTAACCAATGGGAGAACTCACTTGACTGTATCTGTCTAAATGCCACAGAGGAGGACAATCCAGGATTAATGAAGCACTGGAGCATTTTCTGCTGGGCTTTCCAAGTCCCTTTGGTTTCCTCAGTGAAATTAGGCTGTTACTGGAGTTTTTGCCTTTAGACCTTCATTCTGGATACATCAAATTTTAGTTCTCCTTACTTAGTTTTCTGCAATTATATAAAATGTGACAAAATTTAAATTGTATGAACATTACGTGATAAATGCACCAATAGAATGGTCCAAAGTCACTTGGAATTAAACATGTTTTACCTTGCTTTACATTGAAAGGTAACTGCCTTCTCCTGTAAAGTAAGCATTTTGGAGATAGGTGGTTTTGTTTGGACGGTCTCAATATTATAATCATTTTTATCCATGTAAATGCAGCCAAACTGGATTCATATTGTTGAAATCAGTAATTAGGAACCACTGAATGGTAGTGGAGACCTAAACAGCACCTTAAACTTGCCTCAGTAACCAACAACATGATTTCTCGAAAGGACCAAAAACGTGTCCTCACTTGTCACCTACAAAACAGGTAATGACACATGTTTTCCTGTCATCACAAGGAAATCTGGTCCTAACAAAAAGCTAACAAAGAGTGTGACAAACACACAGGCAGCTGTCTCAAGTTAAGTCATGTGACCCAAAACAGCCAATTATGGGATTATGGGAAGTGAAGTCTTTTATATCAAACACAAAGTGAACTCAAACAAATTAGCAAAATCAAAGAAATGAGCTTAGAATGCTACACTACCAGCATATCCTTCCTTCAGATGGATTGAAAGAAATCCATCTTTGATAGAAAAACTGATGCCTGCTGTGAGAGTAAAATCGCTTCCGTATTCATGCACAGATGCATTGATTGTGGGTTATTGATTCATTGATTGGTCCTTCAGCTCCTTATGTGCCCTGGTCTTTCAAGTCAATGCCCTGTGATGAGGTACTGACAACTGGCCATCTAACAGCTGGGGCCTGTAGACAGGGCATCAATAAACCATATAAACCATTCAGCATCCGAGTAACGGCGTCCACTTCAGGGTCTTCTTTTTACTGTGTTTTTTACAACATGGTTTTATTATTTCAGACAGTAATCTGTCAGGATTTCTCAGTTAAGGGACTAAAACACCAATTCCACAATATATATAATCATTCTGTTGAACCAGTTCAAAATCAGAGTTCAAAACACTCCAGCAGCACTGCTGTGTCTGATCCACTCACACCAGCACAACACACACTAACACACCACCACCACATGCCGTGTCATTGCAGTACTGAGAATGATCCACCAGCCAAATAATACCTGCTCTGTGGGGGTCCGGACCGTTGAAGAACAGGGTAACAAAGTATGCAGAGAAGCAGATGGACTACTGTAATTGTGCAACTACACAGTGCACCTATAGGGTAGGTGGAGCCGATTAAATGGACAAAGACTGTAGATGCAAGGAGGTGTACCTAATGAAGTGGCTGGTGGGTGTATGTGTTAATTGTGCTTTGTTGTGTCAGACAGGGGCCTGAAAGTAGGATGCTCCAAACCAAAAAATGCAGAGCATATGGCTTCCTGGCCATATCAGCCAGCGCTGGTGGCAGTTCTCTCTGCTGTACGGACCATGTGGTGAATGGTACATTTTGAAACTATAACAATGTTTAGATACTACAACATTCAATGAAATGTTGGTTTAGTTTTTCCACAAAAACTCCCCAATCCATCTTTTTAAAATCCAAAGTGTCTTTGTAAAATCAAAGCTCCTTCCAGACATCACAAAACCTCAAAGAATGGCAAAAGTCAAAACAGACTTAGATCAAGTTTTATTGCAGATACATGATATGACTCTTTATTCTCTTTCTTTTAGGCTTCCTTAGAAAATAAATCTCAGCAAGGCTGTGATGTCCTGTCCTTTACTCCCTCCCTCCCCCCCTCTCTCTCTCTCTCTCTCTCTCTCTCTATCTATCTCTCTCGCCTGAATAATTCACTTACTTACTCTCCTCTCCAGCATACCACCACTTCCCTTACTGTCCCTCTCTCAGGTCTCCACCATCAATGTCTCCCTCCATGACTTTGAGCACCACATTAATTATTTACCTGCCATTTCCTGGGCCTCAAAGAAAGGTTCCCTCTTTGCTACGATTTACAGCGTCAGTCACAGACCTTCAGTGTAGAAAACAGACTCGATATCACATTTAATCTGGTGAAATGGGCAACAAGGTGGTGAAGTGAGGGGGCAGCTCAGTAGAACAGGGCCTTGAGGAATCTGGGTAGCTGTTTCAGCCAAACGGAGCCTCAGAGTTTTCCGTAACACCATTCTTTCAACTGACTACAAGTTTTTATTAAGTCATTAATTACAGGAAAGTTAAACAAATAGGAAAGTAACCGGGAAATCTTTCACGGGATAGTGCATATGTTAAGCATGAATGGCTGTCTCTGTAAGCAGGACCTTTAAATAATTTAAATATTTAAATATATAAAGCATTTTTTTGGTCTCTAAATGTAGTCAATCAGCCAAGACTTCAGTTTGGGACTGGAGATACGAGGCTAGCATTGCTAACAAACGGTACATAATATCATTAAAAGATTCAGATAATCCAGAGAAATCTCAGTATACAACATACAAGGCTGATATACAAGATACAAAACCAGTACTGGGTGGCTGTGATCTTCGGGCCAGCAACCGTGATGGGATGGGTGGCTTGCACGTCTGTGAAGGCACCATTAAGGCTGAAGAATGTATATGTATGCTGCCATCCAGACGGTGTCTTTTTCAGAAATGGTCTCGCTTATTTCAGCATGACAGTGTCAAACCACATTTTGCATGTATTACAACAGCACGGCTTTGTATTAAAAGAGTTCGGGTGCTAAACTGACCTGCCTGCAGTCCAGACGTGTCGTTCACTTCATAAAGCATGTGGAGCTTTATGAAATTAGAATATACTGTTAGGCAGCAGAAATCCTGTATAAAGCAGGAATAGAGAACATTTCACTTTCAGAACTACACCAATGGTCTACTTAGTTCCCAAACACTTACAGAGTGTTGTTATAATAAGAGGTATGTTTTTGAAACATGTTGCTTGCCTCATATTCAAATTGGGCATTTATTTCTCCAAAAATTAATAAAATTTCTTAGTTTCAGCATTTGATGTGTTGTCTTGGTGCAATTATCAATTTAATATAGGCTATAAATGATTTGCGCATCATTGCATTCTGTTTTTATTTAGCTTAGCATCCCAATTTTTTTGGAAACAGGGTTGAACCTCTCTGCTTTACATGGATTTTAAGAATTACATTAAGACTGAATGCATTTGTCAAAACAAGCGTTGTGTATTCATAACCTCTTTATGTAAATCAGTAAAAAAGATTCTCTCTGGTTCCTTTTACTACCACTGTGAACAGTTCTAACCTGTTGCTCTACAATGGAGAAACCACTCTGAATGACTTAACGTCTGTTTTACATCTTAATGATTTCATAATGCACTTCATTATGTGGGATTCCCCATTGAAATGTCAGGACTGATTCTGTATTTGGCCTAGTTTAGACAAAAGGCTTCTATTACTGTGGTAGATGTGGCTGGAGCTGACCTGTTTAATACTGTAGACTGAAAAGAAGGCATTGAATTTACTTGTTTCAAATGTGTACATCATTTTCAGGTTACTAATGGAATACGTCAACACTGTTTATATCTAAGATTAAGTGTGTTGATGTAAAATATTATATAATTATATTATATATGTGGAAACGATGTACACACATGAATGAAGCACATACAGTGCATCACTTCTTTCAGCGCTGGAACGCCGACCAAAGACAACATGGCATCCTGATGATGCAAGAGGATTTGGGAGAGATAAAGAGAGCGTGACAATCTCCTTAAGCCGACCTGTGTGCGTGTGTGTGTAGTTCCCACTGACCTCCTGTAATCTAATGCTTTCAGCCTACACACACATGCACACACATACATATCTTCTCTTATTGCATGCACATTTTTCTGACAGATGGGATTAAGGCACAAGCGTTTTCCACCTACAGATTTGGTCACCAGCACATGCATTATCTAAAACCACAATATGCAAAGTGATATACAGAAGAGACATATGACATATTAAAGAAAAAACCTGCAGAAATGAGTAGAGGAACATAATACGTGTGCCTGGAACAAAGAGACTTCGACGCTTGCCAAGCTAAAAGTCAAGTAGTCTTTATTAGACACTCGAATGATATTCGGGCTCAACAGCAAACACAGAGCAATGGTAACCAAGTCGATGCTGAGAGAGAGAGAGAACGAAAGACAGGCCAGGGTCGAAAACCAGAGAATCAATAAACCAGCGAACAGAACCAGAGGGAGATCAAGAGAGGAATCGAGAGAGCAGGCAAGTAGGTCAAAGCACAGAGAGAGCAACAAGGAAGGCGAACTAAACAGAAGGGAAAATCCGGAAGCGACAGTTGCAAACTGGGTTTGGCAATACTTTGCAAGGTGGATGTGGGCGTGAGGAGTTTATATAGCGGCTGAGAAATGAGGTGCAGGTGGCAAATCAGTACTCTGGTGACCTAGAACGCGGAAGTGGAGTATGAATGCGTGTTTCGGGGCACGTGACAGTGATGTCATCGAGGAGAGTATTCTGGGAGATGGAGTCCGGGAGATCGGAGCCCGCCGGGAAACCCGGAAGCGTGACAACGTGCAAGTACAGTTAAGCAATTAGCATCCTACCACACTTTGTGGAGTGTTTAACAATGCCAAGCGGGCCCAGTTCCCTTCCCTTTTAGATCAAAATTACAAGAAGAAGAGCTCTAAGAAGGCTCATCACTGGAGCACGGATGGCAGGAGCATTAGTCAGTTCCGAGGCTGGCTGAAGTTTAATAAGAACAGTATCTAAAGTGAGATCTGCGTTAAGAAAGGAAAGACACTCAAAAAGAAAGTTGGAAACTTTAGTGCTTTAGTGTGATTTGTAATGAAAACCAGAAGCACTGCTGTTCTTCAGGTGATTGGGAATGCTTATGCTGGACTTAAGCAGTCAGCAAGAGCAGTTCATCCACAAATACATGGAATAAGATAGGAGTGGATAGACACATGTGCATGTGTGATGTACACCAAGAGAGCAATACAGGCCTGAATTCTTGTCCCTATAGTAAGGCAGGTCAAGTGTTAAACCATAGAGGAAAGAGTCACTGCAAAGCATTATTTATTCTGACTGATCATCTTTACAGGTATAACTTTTAATCAACGGAGAAAACGTATCAGAAAATCAGACAGCTGAGATTTACAAAGATGGGGAAAGACAGCACATCCACAATTGGATCTCGCTTTAATACATTACCCAGGGAACTTACTTCTTTTGACAGCTATAACAGCATATTCTGGACTTTATTCAAATTTAAATGCAAATATAAAAATTGAAATGTAAATTTGAAAACTCAAATGCATATTGTTTATTCAGTTAAAATGCATACCCGGGATTGATTTTACTTTTTCAATATTTTGATTCAAACTGTTAACACAATGAAAATGAAATGGCAAAAATTTCACATTAACCGCCACCATACACAAAAATGCAAGTAAACAAAATTAATTTAAATTATCACTTTAATAATGCACGGACATCAGAAATTCAAATATACAATGCACAGTTTGCATTTAAATTTTGAGATTTGCATTGGATTTTCTATTTGCATTTGAAATGTTTTAAACTGCAATTGAAACTTCAAATTTGAGTTTTAATAAAGTCCAGAATATGCTACCATAAACACCATCTGAAGCTTCACATTCAAACCCCAGCACGATGTAGTGAGGTGTCATTTGTGAAGGAGTTGGCTCTTTAAGGTGAATGTTGGGAGCTGACTAGGATTGAAGAGCTATTTTTCTTTTTTGCAAATTACAACAAAGCATATGTGTAGCTTCTTTGATCTTGTAGCTGTATGTAACCCCTATTCTGGTAATCGCTGGAACATTCCCCCTCATTATCTGCAAACCCGCTGCTTGTTCTGTTAGTTTGTCTGTGATTTCGTTCTTGCCAGTTTTCATGTAGCTCTTAGCTGTGTTCACAGGTATGCCTTGTTTCTTAGTGTGATTTCTGATGTTTACCTGCCTTTGTTCATTGATGACAGGTTGATGGATTTGCCAGCTTTTGCTCGTCTGACTGTTTTGCGATCCCTTCCTCATACAGAGAAACTGCTTATCAACATCTCACTTTTCAAAACAACCTAAACACACAATGTTCAGTCATAACACAGGCATATACTGTAGTGGACTGGACATACCAGCACTTAGGCAAGCCTCAACGCAAGTTAGTTGTATGTACACAGCATGTGCACCAACTCTGCACATTCGAGTTTAAAGGAGAGATTTGTGAGATGATGCAACCTGACAAATTCGTACTCCATACAATAGCAGGTGGTATATATCGACATACCCCTCTTCATTGCCAATCTAGAAGAAATGGGAGTTCAGCATCAACTTCCTCCCTTTACTTGCCAAGAGCACCTTCAGTTTAAGACCGGACCTAGCTTCGCACATTCTGCGCAATGATTTTGATTGGCCCTAATGCAAAGACAGAAAAAAAACAAAAATTTTTATCATCTTAAAAATGCAGCTTAATAAATTTTCTTCCTGTTTGGTTCAGTAGGCTTGTAATCACATGTTGCAAATATGATTATTCATGAACGCTTTAATGTTCTGCTCAGCTTTTTGGTACAGCACATTTTGAGTAGTATCTTAATGAAGAAGGTGTTGAACTTAACCTGATGATGCCATCTCTACCAATCGGCAGAGGCATGTTAAGCTAAAAAATCCCCTAGAGTCTTTCACTAGGTATGCCTTTGTTTTCATCCATAGAGGTAGCAAGCAATAAGTATATCACTCCACACATGTGGATAGTTTTTGGTGGAATTTTTGAAGGTAAGCATATTTTTCCAGCATATTATACTTTTAGAGGTTTTGATGACCAGAATAATGTAACTGTTTACAACAAAAATAAGTCTAATATAATAAGGGTAAAATAATTTTTCGAAAAACACACAACGGTGGTGCTAAAAGTGTCTGTGCTAAGTTAATGTAATTAAAAACGGTGGTGCTAAAAGTGTCTGTGCTAAGTTAATGTAATTAAAAATTACTTCTTGCTTTGTCATTATTGCCCCAAACAAATAAAAATGCAAAAAAATATTGATGAGGACGTTAAAGGGTTAAAAAAGAACAATTCAGTTCAAAAGAACAATTTAAATCAGACACCACTACTCTGTATGTATCAAGCGCATAACAGCTACGATATGCAATGTAATATTAACCAAACCAGACCCGTCAATGCTTTTACTGTAAATACACATTCATTTTTATTACCAATTAAACAGACTCTATATCATTAGACTTTAGACATTGACTTCATTTAAAACATTCATTTTTTTTCTTTTACAATCCCGTTTTTTTCCTTCGCAGAAAAGAAAACATTGTCATCTGATAATAACAGCTATACAAAGACAGGTTAATAGGTACAATAATGGACTTAAAAAGTGTTCTAACTTGTGTCAATGCAAATTTGGTGACAACAAAATTACAGATCAAGCGAGCCCCCGTCACACACAGTGAATGGTGTGTGGGTGGGTGGGTGTGTGCGGGGCTGGCTTACATTATAGCGATAGCACAAGATACAACAGCGTTTGATATCATGCACTAAAGTGCTAGGGTTCAAAAGGCATGCAGATCAAATATGATATTTGCACAACTGCCTTCCAAAATATGCATAATTATAATCCGTTTCCCTTCCTGTTGTGTTTGTATTAAACATTCAGCTTTACATTTTTAATAAATACCCCAGTGTGGTTGACATCATGTTATTTCATGTATCCCTGACTCAGTGAAACTCAGTTTTCTTTCCTCCTTCCTTAACTCCATTTCTTGGTGTAGGAAATAAATAGAACAGTGTCTTTTTTTTGTCCCTCAAATATATTCAAGCTTTTTGAAGAGTAGGACAAACAAAAAAAAGATACATTCAAAATAAGAAAATAACTTTTATCAAGTATGTACACGGGACATAAAACAACAAACAATGTGTATGCAAAAAAGACAATGAAAAAAGCCCAACAACACATGTAAACGTTTATGCAGTTTAGACAAAATCTTATTACTATTGATGTATTTTTTCCCCCCAGAACAACTGTCAAAAAAAGTCTGTAGTCTGTAATATGACCGACACATATAAATCCGTATGTATTGCATACATATACATTAGACACACACGTATATGGGACCGTTGAGAAATCAAGTGGGTTTTAGGCACCTCTGATGGAATTAGTTTGTGTTCTTTTGCTTCAGGTACATTCCAGGTCCTTGAAATCTCACAGAAAGTTCTGGAACGACGTCCTCCTTTGATTGGCTGGTGCTGGTGGAACTCCGCCCTCCTGCTCCGGGTTCCGGAAGGCTTCTGGAAGGGCTTCAACACTTCAACACTGGTGGTGTTTGTGTGGTCAGGCTGGAACGGGACAGAGTGGCGGCACGAGAGGACAAACAGAGAGGGAAGCAGAAGACGAGGAGAGGATAAGGAGAGTACGCTCTCAAAAATGATGTGTTCAAGAACAACATATCCCATGTGTCCCCCTGTAGGGCTGCAGACCTCTGAAGGTGTGCATCATTCTGTAGTTGCCGTCACGCCTATATTAGGAACTCGGGTCTGAGCTGGTTTTCACTATGAACATCGCTGCTGTCCAAATGTTCCAAACCGGATTCATTCTGCTCTGCATGCATTTTCCCCTGAATGGCACTGGATGTGGAATTGCAAGGCCGTTAAGGAGTCGGATATATGGGGAAAACAGAAGAGAAATGAAAATATTGCTACATTCATGCTACAAGCAAGCTAACGCTGCGCACTGAAGTGACATTGCATGAGAGGAAGTCTACCATTAATCTTCAGTGTTATTATATCCCTTACAGAGAAGAATTTCACGCATGTGCTTTCTGCACACGTCATGTTAAAAATGTGGATTCACATGTGAGAAACTGTGTGACACATAGCACACACTTTTACCACACTTCACATATAAAACATAACTGAACTTTTCCATAAGGAATGCCAACACCAGCCACTCAGACGGTTGGCTACTACTGCCAGAGCAGCTTGCCTACCACATTTGACAAAGATTACTGGGGTGTTACGTTTATTCAGTGTGCCGCAATGTTGGCCTGCATCTAGCAATATTTTGTCTCCTTATTGACCTTGTAATTCAGAGAATCCGGCAACATTCAGAGGAAAAATGTAGACCTTGGGCCTGTTTACACCTGGAATTGCATCAATGTGTTTTTGGTAATCAGATCACATTTAGATTTCATGTGACTGCATGAAAAGCCATGTGTGAACAAGCCCATGATGCACTGTGTTCACATTATGACTGGATCACTTAAACCACATTCAAGAGTCAGAGACGGATTTTGACCACATTCACCACAAGTGTAAACGGAATGGGTTTTTGATATCCGTATACAGTTGTGCTGGTCAAAACAGGGACACATTTTAGTGAAAAGTGTAAATGGAAGCTGGCCAGTGTATATCCAGATACGATCTGGACGTGAAGTACATGTAATGGAAGGTGTAAACAGGCTCATGGTAGAGCAATATGCAAATATGATATCTCTTTTTTCCCATAGAGAAAACCCAGTTTAGACCCGGAGATGCTTATCTGGCACGAAGCAGACCACAGAATGACAACATGACTTTAGAGGTCTATTACAACACAATGTAGACACATTCATTGTGTTAGATAAGGTAACCAAACATCTGTGTTAAACATTACAGAATATGTGTTGTCCTTTAAGGAATACTCCAGCATTTGTTAACCTATTAATCTGTCTGTTGCGTCTGTAGCATAGGGTAAATTACCACAGACACTAATTTTGGAAAGCTTTCCGGATCCTTCGCAACAGAAAACCTGTTAACTCTTCCATTAAAATGTTAAAATATTTTTTTATGGTAATCCACCAGATTGCAGTGAATAGAGATTAGATTAAAAATGCCGGGGTATTCCGTTAACTGAACACACTGATGGGTTAGACGACAGCAAGTGACGTGCCGTTTTTAACACATCTGTTTTGTGAGTGTAGAAGAGAAGAGGTGGGGAACAGAGGGAGCGGTCTTGGCTGGTGCAGGACGTCCTCAGGCGGGGGGCTGAGGTAGTTCCTGACTAGGCTCCTCCATCTCTGGGATGGTCTGAGCGGGTCTGGCAGGCGAGGGGAAGCGGAACCTCACTGTGCGTTCTTTGTGTTTGGGGGAGGAGGAAGGGGAGCGTGAGGCCCAGCGGGATGGGGGCCGGCGGTTGGCAGGACGGGCCGGTCTCAGGAAGCAGGAGTCCAGGGGCGGGGCCACTGGTGACCGCGGGAGGTCCTTTATGATGGAGAGACATACTTACAGTTAGACGGACAAACACAAAGCCACGAAGATAAGGAACATACCTCGAGATTCTCCTAAGGGATATTTAACTACACAGAATGTTGATGGACCAAAGCTGTATACGCTGTATGACTCCTTCCACAGACTGTACTTTCATGGCAACCCACTTTATTACTGTGCAGACTATTTACTAAGGAGAGAATGCATTGTGGGTAAAGCTGGGAAAAGCCATTTGCCAAATTTTGTTAATCTCTGCTAATCTCTCTCTCTCTCTCTCTCTCTCTCTCTGTTATAATTAGGACTTTTCTTCAGGCTCTTGGTTTCATCTGAAGGATGGAGAAATCTAATACACGATGCATAACCTTCTGCTAAAAATACACAGCAGTTACGTGGAAACATACTTCCTCTGACCCACTAAAGTGAGCCAGTGAGTCTAGACTCTTCCCACTGCACACATCCCAGCAGCTAGCCTGCCTCTAACACATACTGTAGGAGCTGATACTGTATTACTGAGTCATAAAACACGAGAGATCGACAGCTAATTGCCTTCAAATCATTTACATGTACGTGAAATCTGAATTATTGGTATGAGATCATCTCATGCACATGATGCATCTGTTTTAAAACCAGTTGGAAACTGAACAGGTACGTTTTCTACCTGCATGCATTTTTTATTACTGCATGTCTGTTTGAATACATCAAACTTTCTGAGCTGATTTCTGATGCTCTTAATGAGACCAATGCTGAGATCTGATTTCTGAGGGTGTCCTTTGAAGTTTTCAGCCGAAAATCTGACAAATTATGGAGTTTGTGGATTCGTGCCTGACTAGAACACCCAAATGGCTACAGATAACATCAGAAGTAATGAGGTGATGTCTTTATTTGCCCAATAGCTCCCACAGCAGAGACTGACGCTATACAGACGCAGCACAGCACATGCCAAGCAGTCATGAATTCATGTTGTGAACTCATTATAACCTCATTCAAAGCTGCTAATGAGGGCTAGCATTCGCAATGCAGGCTCCCAGGAGCAGCTCCGTTAACGATTAAAGATCTGCATTAGATGTGAAATCGTGATGCACAGAGCAAGCAGCTGGAGTTAGAAGTTAGAAGGCCGCACACTTGCTTTCAGCGCAGCCCCCTGCCGTTAGCATGCAGCAACGATACACACACTTCACCCGGACAGTCCGTTATCACGGGACAGACAGGTGATGGACAGAAAGAACAGGTAGAGAAAGAAGAGAGAGAGCAGAAAGTGTGTTAGTGCGGAGTCTTCGTCAGTGGGACGGTGCAGGTCATGTACAAAGCCATGTGTTTAGCTCATTACTTAATATGGGCCCCACTGAAAGAACTGTAAGAGAGTTAAGGACAGAAAAAATGGAGTAAAATAATAAACAACAACAACAGACGCATAGCAGGACCTATTAGAAACACAATGTGACATTAATCACCTATGAAAACATCCACACACATCCAAAAAGCTATCAGTGGTTTCATCTTTTCTTAAACTGCCATTGAAGACAACAGCATCTCATTACAACACCCTTCATAGGTTTGGACACATTAAAGCAATTCTTTTTAGTCCCCTGATACGAGAGGAAGGCGGACCACCTTTGGCCCACCAATGGCAAAGTTGGCGGTCCACTCAGTGAGCTTTGCTCAGTGTTTTTAGTGGTTGAGCAGAGTCTCCACTTGAAGTTCAATTTACTTATTTTTCCTTCTTTCTTATGTTCATTATCCTTTATAAATTAGTAAATGATTTTCAATGTCAGCAAAAAATAAATCAACTAAATAGTTTTATATGAGGCCGTTTATAATATTTGCTTCAGTTTATTTTCCAAAATAAAAGTCTCTGTGCATTTTGAACCAGTTTGAGGAGGTTAAAAACTAGTTAGATATTTGCATACAGCAGTTATCTGGGTGGTCTGAGGGTGGATTAACAGAGGCAAACAGTCAGTCCAGTGCCGATCTGATCAAGCCAGTGGACTGACATGTGCTTACTATCTGTATCATTTTCACATTTTCACACAGCAAAGGTCTCGGACTCAAATTGTGTGTGTGTGTGTGGCACTACCTTGGTGGTCTTCTACAACATTGGGTTGGGGGTGGCACATTTGAGATGAATCAAAGATGCACATTTGAGAGTTCGCTGATGACTGAAGATGTACCGATCAATTGGCTGGTGACCAGAATCTGCCAGTTTTCAGCTTGACCTGCCAGGATGGTGATCAGTGGTATATATCCGATTCTGTGCCAGACAAATTTACTAAACTGTCACACAATGGTTCACACTGCGCATGTTTGGTTCACATTGGGTTGACGTTCATAGATACCACATGGATCTTGAACTGGTTCTGTTCAGGCTTCTTTAAACCTTGGTGCTATTCAGGGAACCACCCTGCATTTGCACCAGTTTTTTTGGAACCAAGTAACGTCAAAGGCTACGTCATCAACAGAGGGCATTCCACAGTGGTAGTAAACAGTGGTAACATTGGTGGTGCTGTTATTGCAGATATCCAAAAAGCAAGCACAGATCAGCTACTTCTGATAAGAAGATGTAGATGAGCTTCTTCAGCAGACCACTGCATGCTCTTTAAGGGTGTTGGGATTGTTGCCTTCTCTCCTCAACAACTGACATGCCCATGGACGTTGTCACACTGTGCTGAGGAACCTATTGTTTTTGGCTCCAGCTGGAAAAAAACTTCTCGAGTTCCGGAACCTGTTTATTCTTGGTGGAAATGCGTCAAACTGTTCAAAATTAGATGCATGTACCAGAACAGACCCCATTTCACATTGCTCAAAAAGGGCTTTAGGAGAACAGTGCAGGCCTGAAGGTTTGACCTCAACTGTGAGCTAAGTCACGCTGTCCAATTGTCCCCTAAGAGGGACGGGTCAATGCAAATCAATACAAAGTTATTGGACAAGAGCTGAAACCCTACTGTGTTAGAGAACGTTTTCCACCGCTATCATCAAAACACCAACTGAGGGATTAGTCTTTTGAAGAGTTCCTCGGCAGAGGAACATATGACAAAGTGCACTGAAGCTGTTCTGGTGGCATCTTACTAAGACACTTTATGTTGGTTTTCCAGTTGAAATCCACCCATTCACACTGGAACCCAAAGTCGGAGGTTTTTTAGACCACATTAAAAGTCTTTAAAAGTCTTGGCTGATGAAAATATGACAATAGTAAATAATTCACTCACATCCTCAGAAGACACATCCTTCACCAGGTGCTGACTGAGTTCTCTGAATTCTCGGTACCACTTTAGAATAAGGATATCTTTATAAAAGATTTATAAATGGTTTAAAAATAGGTTATTACCGGTTATTAGCTAGCTCATAAACACTTTACAAAGTACTAATAAACAGTTATAACACAATAATAAAAAGGGCAAACGTGAGCTCCTCCATGTGATACATGTGAATATGTATTGAAGCTGACAGGACTTATGCAGACTTAAACATCAAAATCTGAGCTTTAACAATATAAAATATGTGTTCAACGTTACACTAACAACAGGTCACTGTTGTCTGTCTTATTTATGCGTTGTAACTGCTTATTAATGATTTTAAGGTGTTTATGACCTAATTAATAACCATTAGTAAACTCTTTTAAAGCATTCATAAAGTCTTTATAAAGGTAGCTGTATTCTAAAGTGGTACCAAATTCTCTTTCACACACGTCAAGCATCAGATTAATCTGGGAAATGTTCCTCCACACATTGTATCCATTTACATACAGTATTTCCACCAGAGGGGTCTCCAAATCCCCATATCTTACATAGTGCAGCCTTAAGAAAGAAATATAGACACAGCCATCACCGGCATAAGATGAAAATGTCTATATGCTGATGGAGAAACATACATCAGGTGTGTCCAAACTGTCTGGCATTGTATATTAGCAATGCAGTCAATCATCAAACTATAAGCTTTTGCACTGCTAGCTTTTTGGATAAAGGTTTTCAACTCTTGATGAAATTAATTGATCAGACAACGATGCGCATGCTCGTACCTACAGCAGGACATTAAAAGAAGTGAGACACCAAAGATAACACGCACCACGTTTCCCACAACACCTGGCAATGAGCCCCATTCCCTGTGAGAATGATGCGTGGCATGCAGTGGTTTGATTGTGAGGTCAGTAAAACGCAGCGTGATCCGACACAGGTGAGGCCACTGTGAGGTCAAAGGTCATAGAAGTGGAACTTACAGCACGGTGTGCGCGCATGAGCGCCATTATAGTCCCCAGGGAGCAGTGAGTAAGACAGTATGGTTCTGGAGGCAACCCGGAGAGGGAGACAGGGGAAAACACTCATCAGCACAAAACACAATCGCATCAGATACAGGAGATGACTGGCAAAAAGGTGCCTGTGTGATAAGGCTCCATGACGAAAGATCACTGCAGCCTACAGGTGGTCCACTCTTCTTTCTGTGGAACCTGTAAAAGGGGCGAGGGGGGTTTTGGCATGACCATCCTCACTGTCCATTCAGAGGAATAACACACTAAGTGTACTGTACATGAGATACATCTGAACGCACTGTATATACTGCTGCAGCTACTGTGTATCAGGGCCTGACCGATATGGATACTGATTTTAAAGGAGTCCAACAATATTTCAAAATCTCTGCATAATTTAATTGTTGAGATGTAAATGTGTCCTGTACCTTTCACTTCTACAGAAAATGAATGACTCAAAGTTGTTTAGAGTGGTGGTGATAGAAACTAGATGTCAGAAGCATTTAATGCTACTAAAGCACTGACTTATTACTCAAATTGGATGGCTGCATGATGCAGGACTACATGCACACAGACCGTTAGGACGACTGTCCTTAACACCACATTAATGTTCCCTTAGACTGCAAAGGTGTCGCGCCAGACTGTCATAGAGTGACTCAGAATGGCAGCGGGTCATCTTCAGTAATAAGTCTCGCTTTCGTCTTGGTGGAGACGACCAAAGAATCCGTGTGTGGAGTCACCGTGTCAGCACCAAGATGAACGGGTTTGTTGTCATGCGTCACACGTCCAGAAGGCCTGGTGTCACTACACCTCCATCCCTACCGCAAAATCTGCAGGAACTGTGTGAGAATATTTAAGCGGCATGGGATGGATTACCACAGAACACCATTAGGAACCTCTACAACTCCATAACGAGACGTCTGGCATGTTGTGTTAGCAAACATGGTGACCCAACACCATACTGAGAGACACTACTTCTGTATGTGTAGCTCAGTAAATATTACCCATATCAGTCTAAATTTATCCTCTTTTATTGTTCCTGGTAACCTTTATCTTCCTTCCCAATAGCACTGCAATCCCACACGTCCTTCTGGGTGCAACTATTCTTTTGATGCTGAGTGTATATATGTTGGAGAGATCGCAACCTCTGGTTCCTATCACCACTGTAAATAACAGAGTCAGCAAATTCCTCTACAGTTAACAATTTACCATCAAAGCTTTTTTATATCTCAACAATCAAGTCATGCAGGATTTTTGAAAAAGATTGATCATATCTGCTGATGTTGACAGTTCTAAACTGACACATTTGTTAAACTGAAATAAAGAGTGGAAACTCAGAGACACTGACTCTAAAGCATAAATGTCAACATTCATAATGATAGCTTTTTTACAATTATTGCATTATAATAAATACACAGTTTTGGTATTTTGCATTTTCATTTAACTATACACAAAAATTACAGAGTTACACATTCATACAAATATGAATAAAATATTAAAAGAATAAGAATTTGTATTTACAGATTTATGCCGTCATGACTTGTGAGTGATGTGAGTGATGTACTTTTTTCCCTGTGACACTACCGTCACATAAACATACTGTATATTAAAACAGATGGTCTGATCTGCTGCCTGTCTCATAGCTTATGTAGCACCTTTGTTAGTGCTGTAAAAGATGGTGAACTAGATCTATTTCTGAGCCTTTATGCTCCGTTAGGTGACAGCACAGCCTACGAGCCAAGTTTTATGTGCTATGACATGAGAAAAACAGTGAACTGAAGTGTTTATGACAGACAGAAAGAGCCATAACCGCTGCCTAAAGTGGTTAAACAATAACATCCTTCAGTTAAATATCCACCAAACAGCACTTCTCCAAGATCCATCCTCACTGTATTAATAACCATAAAGCCCTTCTCTGTGAATCTGCACACATCAGGGTCCCTGAAATAGGAGTCTCTCCTCCTCTTCATGCAGCTTCTTACTATTCATCTGTTAAGTACATACTGGATGAATTAGTAGTATAACTGCAAATAAGCATTCTTTCAACTTTGCTATTCTGTGTAGGAGCTAACTTTAAGTAAGTGCTGCTCTTGCAGCTCATGGTCTCACTGCCTCCTTCCCTCTCTCTCTCGCTCTCCCGCTACCCCTTCATCATCATTCTTTATTTGAGCTCAGGGTTACATTGAGGGGGGATCCTTATTTACAATGTGGCCGAGAGCCACAGGAAGTAAAAATAAATAAATAAATAAATAAATAAAATAATATACAATGAAATAAAAGGCAAAGTGTGAAAGCAAAGATTTACAAACAGAACTAAAATAATTAGAAAGTAAAATTTTAGAAAATTTTAGAGCCAAGCTTTAGAGTACCTGGTACTCGTTCCAGCTCAGTGGTGCACAATAACTAAAGGCACTTTTACCCAGCTCAGTAAAAACTCGGGGAACCTTGAGTAAAATAACATGATTTGAGCGGGTTCCATAAAATGTGTCCTTTACAGTGAGCATAGAGGTAATATCCTCTGGAATCTGACCCCAATCCAAAGATGTAGCAGTCAAATTTAATGCATACTGTTTTTTCAAAACAGATTCATAATTTGCTATTTTTTATGAGTAGAAATATACCTGTTTTTACACCTGGGCACACCAGCAAGCTATAATCCATGTGTGGGAAACACTGTGTTTATGTCTTGACATGGTACTGAAATCAGCAGATATGTGCATGAGAAATCTACTGGCTGTCAGTATCGGACAACAGTTCCATATCGGTGCACCCCTAGAATTTGAGGTGGACTGTGTGACTGTAATGTTACTGATTCATTTCGCCTTAGATGTTTATCTACTATCATTCACTCTGTTTGTCACAATCCACACTAAAATGGATTTCAGCATTTCCAGTTACTGTACTGTGTCCAGTCAAGCATCAGCAGATTAGTGGACTCATCACCCAACTTAACGTCAGTAGTATTACACCATGTTAATGCTTTACACTTAAACCTATGACATATTATCTTCTACAGCAGTTGCAATGTAAACCACAATACAAAGGCCATCGCTATCTGTAAACCATGGCCATCGAATCATGATACTGTATAATGTTACCCTCCAGTTGTACTGTCTATATATGTTGACAAACATCTATCAGGTTCACTCAGTGTGTTAGTCTTCCAAATGGACCGTATTTACAACTGACACCAACAGTAGCTATTCAGTTCATATAATCAGCGAGCATTAAAGCAGCTGTGTTTCCTGTAGGCAGATAAGCACAAGTGTGCAGCAATAAAACCATAAGCAGCAGATTGAGGTAATTGCTAAGCTGCAGCAGAGCACTGCTTCCCCATGCTTTTCGGTCAGAGGCACACAGAGGCATGCGGTTTAGATCCATCAGTATACGGGGTTTACACCATTTGCATGATGGGATCAAAGCAGCTGACACTAGCTACAGGCCACTGGCATTCCACTTGACGCTTGCAAAAATATAACCCCTTGAACTGCAAGGCATGTGAATGCATGTGGATCCACACTTCAGTCAGTTACTGAATAATGTATACAGCTGTATCCAAACGTTTGAACACGCTTTTTTAATTTTCTACATGAAAGTAAGTTAACACTCTACAGAGAACAGTGTTATATATCACATTCTTTTACCAGTTTCAGTGCACAATTATTATGTATTTGCTAAGGAATCAAATTCTTAATCTCATATTCTTACGTAATCTAAAATATATCATTGCTGTTCAAAGAAAAACAAGTATCTTCAAAATAGTAACTTTACAGAAGAGGCCAAAAACATTCTTAGCTTTCAATATAAGTTAATGTAAAAAGGTTTTAACCCAAGTGATTTTTAAGCATTTCTATTAGTCCATTCATCACAGGATATAAGGAGGAGTAATAATGTGTAATATATATATATATACACTCATCATCAAAAAATATAGTTGCACCCAGAAGGAAGTGTCGTATTTAGGAAGTATTTAGACTGATACAGGTAATATTTATTGCGCTACACATACATAAATAGTGTTTCTCAGTATGGCGTCGGGCTGCCATGTTTGCTAATGCAACATCCTTATGTCTCGGTATGGAGTTGTAGAGGTTCCTAATGGTGTGCTGTGATAATCCATCCCATGCAGCTTAAACATTCTCACACAGTTCCTGCAGATTTTGCAGTAGGAGTGGAGGTGAAGTGACACCAGGCCTTCTGGACAGGTGACAACAAACCGTTCATCTTGACAGCTGACCACAGTGCCTCCACACACGGATTCGTTGGTTGTCTTCCCCGAGACAAAAGTGGGACTCGTCTGGTACAACACAATTGCAGTCTTTGGCAACGATGACGTGGTGTTACGGGCAATCATCGTAACGGCATGTGTGCATGTAGTCCTGCATTGTGGAGTCGTCTGCTAATGGTACTGGCATTAACAGAATGACTCATGGAGGGCATCACTGCTCGCTGAGTGTCTGCAATCGTGGCTGTTGGGTCAGTCAGCTACAGCAATAAGGCCCGTCCTTGCTTGCATCAGGTGAATGTGCATGTGCACCCGAGTGTGAAACTTGAATCATTCGCATGTCTCACAATGTCAAACCCACCCACCAAGTTTCATTCCTGTTGGTTGATTCCTTCTGGGTGCAACTATTTTTTTGATGATGAGAGTGTAACTTGACATAAGGTATTTTTATGGTAAATTCAGCACATATGCGAATACAGAAGCGTGTTCCCCAAAAAGGATGTGTTCAATTATTTTCATGTAGAAAATCAACACAACAGGTCATTTGAGCAGGGGAGCCTAAACTTTGACATACAACTGTTGGTATTTATCGCGGCTGGCCCGAATAATTTGAATACTCATGTACTTGTTTGTTATATTGCTATTCGTTTCTTGATTTTAAAAGAAAGCTTTGTCTTTTTTAAGCCAAAAAGTGTCAAATTTATCAGTAAAGGCCTTCAGAGCAGGGATGGTTAATATATGGAAAATAAGGACACTAAATAATTAACCAACTATAGTTGGCTTAGTTTAGAATACATCTAAAATTCATGCCAGACATCCACATCACCTCGCCAAAGGGTGCAAACTGCACCACCTTCTATGTGGCCAATGCTAAAACAACTAATGAGCCTCAGAAAGAATTTGTAAATGTTGGAACGCTTTAAATGATCTGCGATAAGCAGAAAGTGCAGTGCAAATTTTGGAATATGAGGTTGTTATATCATGACATGATAAATACATCCCAGATAAATACGGTGTTCCTTATCCATGTTCTGTTGTGCACACTACCTCTGACTCCATTACTTAGCCATGCCGTTTTACAGCAGGTTTAAGACTCGACAGCACAAACAGCAGATCTGTTTACTGCGACAAAATCACAGTCACAAGTTATTTCCCCGCCTCTGCACTCTGAAGTAAGGCGTGGGAATGAGGTTGTTAAGTCATGGCCTCGACTTAATAAGGCATGGGAATGACTTCATTATCGCTTTCCAACACCTTACTAAGCTGTAGCCACAACATAACTGGGAACGTAAACGGGCACCTGAGGGCTCGGTTAACTATTCAAGGAGCCATTGTTGGAATACTGAAATCACTAGTTTATGTTAAACAGGACTATATAATAACTGTTTTGCTTGTATTTGTGAGTTGTGAGCGATGTCTGTTGTTAAGAATGTGAGACGGTTGGTGTAGCATGTTATTGCTAACTAGGCTAAGTACTGTAGCTCAGTGTTTCTCAGCCCTGGTCCTGGAGGCAGCCTGCCCTGCACATTTTGGTGGATTCCCTGCTTTAACACATGCCCTGCAACTCTATAAGGGTTTGTTAATGAGCTGATAAGTTGAATCAGGTGTGTTGGAGGCAGGGAAAGCACTAAACTAGCTAGGTCCAGAAAGAGTGGGAATGAATTTCTCTAGCAAGCTAACATGCTCGCACATCTTCCACTGAGGAGAACATACTAAATATTAGGCCTGGGCAGATCGATACCTAAGCATCGATACTTCTGATCCCGCCGTTTATTTTTAAGAATCGATTCTGGATATCATTTGTTTATTTATCTCTCAATGAAAATAATAAAAAAGCTGCTGTTAGTGATGGTGTAGTATAGGGACTACTTTTCCTTCCGCCGCCTTCTTCTGCTCCCCCAAAAAACTGGTGGGTAAGAAGCTCCTTCAAACGTAATGTATAATAGTGACCCTGAACTGTGTGTTTTTAATTGGTAGGCTTCTCTGAGTGAATTATCACAAGATATACAAGGAAAAGTCTGGCAGTTTAACACGGTCTTGTAAATAACGAGCTACAAACATTGAAAACACCCAGCAGAATATTAGATATAATTATTCTTTCTTTTATCTGACATATTTTTGATAATATTTTATTTTTATTAGATATATAATGAACTTGTAAATGTAACTATTCAGATATTAATCGGATACATTTTGGGGTAAATTATTTGTTATTACTGAATTAAATTATATTATAAAAAAGAAGCACAGAGGGAACTATGATTTCTGGGTGTTTATTTAAAATTAATGTCAGACTTTCTGTTATAATTTTGATCACATTTACCATTTATCGTTGCTGAAAATCATAAGCGTCAAAGTTTCAGTTTTGGTATCGATATCGTTAGCGTTAATTATCTTGTTCCCATGTATTACTAAGTTGTGGCCACACATAAGGATTCTGTACTCATGCCTCAGTAAGCTGTGGCCAAGCAGTGTATTTATTAAGAATGGGGGTCACTAGCAGTGTGGACTGAAATACTGATCAAAGAGGAATGGTATTTGTTCCATCAAGCAGACTACGAATGCTTTATGCCCAATGTTGCTTAATAATGCTTAATATTATTTATTTTTAAGGGTCTGAGAACAACTGCTACTGCTTATTTGGAGATCTCAAGAGGTATTCAAAGCCTGGAAAATCCTATCCGGGCCAGCCAGAGTTAGTTATAGTGTATTATATGTCTAAAGATGAATAATAAGCCGAGAGTTTAAGGGGTTTTAAAGTTGCACACTTACATTAGAAGTGACTCTCACAGAATGTGTGACTGTGTGCTTAAGTACAGTCTTTTTTTACCTCAATGCATCCAGCTTTGTCCACGTCTCCTGTCCTGCTCTGGGACGTTCCACCTGAACTGGGCGGCCTCTTCTCTTCCCTGAAGCCCTGCTCTAGCATTTTCTTATTCAGTATCCGTGCTGCATTCTCCGCTAGCGTGTAGCCAGGCGGAGCTGATAGATCCTGTCTGATGCTAACGATCTCGGGGGTCTTTTCGTCCTGTGACTCGACTATCAACTGCACGGGACTGGGTGAGCGGCCCCGAGACACTCTCACCAACTCCTGTGCTGCCCCGTAACTCCCTGTAGTCCCGCTTTCAACAGGCCGGGACCGGCTGGGTGACCTGTTGAACTTTTGCTGTGAGTCATAGGTGACAGGTGTGTGGTCGATGATGTTAAAGAGGCTGGATAGACCGTCGTTGATGGTGGTGTGGACGGGGCTGTCGCGAGTGGTGGTGGAGCGAGCCCAGGCTGATTCACTGTTGCCCTTTGGGGGCTGGGAGGCAACTGTAGGGGTTGGAGCTCGAGACGGGCCACTGGATGCCTCAGGTTTAGCTGCAGGAGCAGTGGAGGAGGGTTTGCGCTGGAGCTTGGGAGAGCCATATTTGGGCGAGCAGCAGGGGCGTTCAAACTTGGCCTGTGCTGCGGGCGAGTACTGTACCTTCCTGAGGCTGCGTGAGGGTGAGGAGACTGGCGTGGAGCCACCTCCCTTTGGCGTGAGGCAGCGGTGCGGGCTGCTCGTGAGGGCACGAAGGGCTTCGGTCTGCAGGCCCACGCTGATGGTCTGGGTGGTCTGCGTCCCACGTGTGGTGAAACCATTGGTCTGGCAGGATGCATCCCGCAGCTGGGTCGGGGCAGAAGCTGAGCCAGAGCGAATAGCGTTCCGGACAGAAAAGGCCACCTCCTTCATGTCATCGCTGAGATTGCGGGACAGCTCCAGCTCCAGCGAGGATGCGTAACCCAGACCGGTCTCCAGAGGGTGTCCCCTCAGCTCGCAAGGCCACCTGCCTCCAAAAACGTCCTCCTCCTCCCCTGCCTTGGCTTTGGTCACTTTGGAGAGCATGTACTCCTGCTCTGAAGCCCCAGGGGCAACCCTCTCGCCCCTAGTAGGGCTGTGAAGGACGCGGACCCCAAAATGGTCAGATGCAGAGGCGCCCCTCAGAGAGAGCCTCTGGCAGTGTTCTGGGCTGCTCATGGTGTTCGTGGTCAACGTGGCGCTTGTGGTCAGGTACCATGAGGCTGGCTGAAAAGCTTCTGAAGGATGGTCCGGGGGTCTGCGGGAGTCTGCCCGCTCCGCCCAGGCCTCCACCACTGTTGGGGGCAGTGCAGGGCCTGGGATGGGACAGGAGGCAAGGGATGCAGCAGGGAGGTCCCAGCCTTTGTTGTTGAACTCCTCTATGTATTTGAGGTCATCTGGAGAGAGAGGTGGGGTGGTCTCGTCCCGTCCATGCTCACCTTGCTTGCTCTTGTCTGGCAGGAAGGGAGAACTGTCCATCAGACGCTGGAAGTCACTCATGGAGCAGACAGACTTTGCCCTGTGGAGACAGTTTGACAGTGTTGGCACAAGGTTCCTGCAGCATAGTGTTACTGTATCTATTCAAAGGAGAATCAATATTTAAAAGCAAGGATATCCGGTTGTGGTCCTGGAGGGCTGGTGTCCGTAACAATTTTCCAGATTTTCCTGTTCAAACACACCCGGTTCAGCTCTCAACACGGCTGTTAATTAACTGGTGTTTGAGCAGGTCAATCACTAAACTCTGCTGGATGCCAGCCCTCTGAGACCAGAATCAAATAAGCTCATGGTTACTTTATAATAACTGTCCAAAGATTAAACAAGACCAATCAAATTTCACAAGACAACAACAAATTACAGGATACAGAATCTATACAAAATTACTTAAGCTAGTTCCCTTTCAACTGCCCAGCAGATCATCTTCCCATTAATCTTCTGTTTTATTTTTGACTTCCTTCATAAGCTTATGCACTCCTGCTGTCGAATGGTGGTGAATGGTCATAATAATGTGACTCAACTGTGTACAAAGAATAGTGAGTCTTGAATAAAGATCATACTGTAGAACTGCTGACTCATGGAGGCCAATGCAAAATTCTGAAGTTCAAAAGGAGTCTACTCTTAGTCTACCCTTAGTTTTGGGTGCAAGTAGTACATTTGTGATTAATTTGACTTTCTATTTAACTATTCGCTGATTGATCACAAGACAGCAGCACTAGTGTGGAAGGACATGCACTTCCTTCTATGTGTGGGAATGCAGCCAATGCATCTCGCTGAAGTGCTGAGCACACAGAACTCCAGAGAATGCTTAGCGCTTGACTACTCAATGTGATGCAGACGCCCGACCGGCGGGAAACACTGCATACCAGTGGAAGAGACGAGAGAAAAAAGGTCTTCTCCATGTCATGAATCAGGTCATGAACAGCATATGGCCCAGCTGGGATTCAAACCTGAAACCCAGCTTCTAAGGTATATGTTATAAAAGCCTGGAGAAGATTGATTAGGCCTGTATTTAAGTCAATACAGTATAAAACAGTATATAATCATTATAAAACACACTTTCTTTCATCATAAACCATTCTTATATATTCACCACTGTAAAATCAGGAGACCTCAAACCCAGTCACCGCACAAATAATAGCTGATGTGATCTGCAGGCCATTATATAGAACGTGATTAAACATTTGGCCAGCTGGCTGAGATTATCTAGGCCATATCCTGCTGAAAGCTTTTCATACACATCCTCCAGGGAGGATGCAAAAGTAGCACCAAAAGCTCTCACTGAAAACTACACTCATCTTTCTGCACTCCTCTGGCAGGACAAGAACCAAAGCCACCATACCACAAATGAAATACGTCAGGGTAAATTGTTGAGTTCGGTTTAATTTTCTGTTTAACTTAATTTTCCTCTCCAGTTTAGTTTATACCTCTCCTAAAGCAAGACCAGTATTATTCGTTTTTACTGTACTGTTCAGGACCTGGTTTGCCTCGTTATGTTAAATCACTGTTAAGGCCCTGCTGTCTGAACAAATCTACAAAATCTATAAAATCTCTTCAATCTCTCTCTCTCTCTCTACACACACACACACACACATATATATATATATATATAAGAGAGAGAGAAAGAGAGAGAGAGAGAGAGTATACGTATACAGCGAGTGTATATAGCGTCTGATCTACTCGTGCCAGCGTGCCAATTAGAACCGTAGAACACACAATAACACACCAGCACCACATCAGTGTCACTGCAGTATACAGAGAAACAGATTCACTACAGTCTGTAACTGTAGCTGTAATTGAACTGCAACATGATACTATGATAATATGGACAGTAAGTGTAGGTACAAGGAGTTTTTCCTAATAAAGTGTATATTTGAATATTTATTGCAATTTTAATTTAGTTTCAAAAATGTACACAAAGGAAAGATACTTCAAAAATGCCCCGGAAAGAAATAGAATCCGTAAGGGATCAATTATTAGGGTTAAATAAAAGCCTAAGAACCTAATATAAATATGCAGTTGGAAGCACTGCATGATGACTGTGTTTACTGGTGAAGAGTATTTCAACACTGCAAAAAATATATAATATCATAAACATATTTAACGTTTAACATTTTTAACATTTTAAGTCATTTTATAAAGTGGTATTAGCTTCATCCTCAGCTAATTTAGCTTTTCTAAACAAGTCAGTTTATCTGCAAATATAGTGTAATAATCACTTGATGAATTAACTTGACACATCTATAAATAAGTTAAATATTCCTCCACATTCCTCCAATCTCAAAATGAGGAATATGAGATATACCGTAGCACTTAATTCAAAATAATTCACCTTACAATATATCATGTCTTGCAGTGTAAGACATGCGTGCACACCCACCCACACACACACACACACACACACACACACACCTGAGAAGGCTACCACTGCTCAGCTCTTCCTCAGCATACAGTGCAGGATCTGCTCTCTCTGAGATTTCATTCAGCGCCTGTAACACAGAGCACATACACTTACACAATCTGCCAATGCCATCAGTATTAATGCAACTGCTATATAGAACAGTACCTGTGCAACCTGTGCAGCTATACAATTTCTGTGCTATATCTATACAATATCTGTGCAATATATTCAATAACAGTGCAATATCTATACATGCAATTACATATGGAAAATTGTATATAACCCTTATTCTGATATATAGATGGTTATCTTATATCTTACACTTTTTGAACTTTTATCTACCTTATGCTCTATTTAAAGTATGAACACAACACAGAACAAAGACATACAAAAGCCCGAAGACCAAACAAACCGTTCTCTCATCTCTGCAGAACTTCTTTGGTTCACAGTGAAGGTGAGTTTCTATTGCTGTTTTGACGTGTGTGTGCATGTTTAATAATCTCTTCATAAACTCTGGATTGGTAATTACAGACCACGTTGGGTTTAAAGTGAAGCTGTAGTGCATCTGTAGACGTTATAAAATACTCATACATATAATACATATATACATTTGACTGCACATTATAAATTGGTTTATGTATTAATGCGTCAACATGTCTGTAAAAAGTAATGAGCTAGTCGAGGCTGTTACAGGGATTTCACCCTGCTCTGCATTGTTGTTTATTGCTCTAACATCACAAGAGAGATAAAATAAGACACAAACAAAGCCAGCGAAACCAGCTGTATGACTTTTGTTTAGGCCTGTTGGTTAAATATGCCATGTAAAAACTGAGCAAACCGGGACTAATACGGAACTAATAAGGAACCAGATGACAAGTATAAATGCACCCTAATAGTCACATCTGCAGCATTTTGACCAATAATTAGCAGACATAGTTTTCTCCAGCCATATTATATCAACTATTTCTCATTGGTCATTGAAACAATCAGAGGAATTCTGGTCAAAAGATGGATTTTAAATGTTCAATCAATATGACATTTGTGTCTATAAGTAGAGAAGATGATTATTATACACTGATTATACACTTATACACTCATCAGCCAAAGAACAGTTATACAAATAGTTGCACCCAGAAGGAATCACCTGACAGGAATGAAACTTGGTGGGTGGGTTTGACATTGTGAGACATACGAATGATTCAAGTTTCACGCTCGGCTGCACATGTGACGTAAGCAAGGATGATCCTTATCACTGTGCCTGACTGATCCAACAGCCACAATGGCAGACATTCAGCGAGCAGTGATGCCCTCCATGAGTCATCCTGTTAGTGCCAGGACCATTGGCAGATGGTTGCACGATGCAGGACTATATGCAGACCGTTACGACGACTGCCCTTAACACCATGTCAGCGTCACCAAAGACTGCAATGGTGTCATTCCAGACTGTCATAGTGACTCAGAATGGCAGCGGGTCATCTTCAGCGACCAGTCCCGCTTTTGTCTTGATGGAGACAACCAACGAATCCATGTGTGGAGATGAATGGTTTGTTGTCATGTGTCATACGTCCAGAAGGCCTGGTGTCACTCCACCTCCACCCCTACCACAAAATCTGCAGAAACTGTGTGAGACTATTGAAGCTGCATGGGATGGATTATTGCAGGACACCATTAGGAACCTCTCCATGCTGAGATGTCTGGTATGTTGCGTTAGTAAACATGGCGACCCAACACCATACTGAGAGACACTACTTCTGTTTGTGTAGCTCAATAAATATTACTCATATCAGTCTAAATGTATCATCATTTATTGTTCCTGGTAACCTTTATCTTCCTTCCCCATAGCACTGCAATCCCACACTTCCTTCTGGGTGCAGTTATTCTATTGATGATGAGTGTAATTATGTAATGTTAATACAACACATAGCAAACTAGCAAAAGCAGCTCTACCCAGCTCTTAATAATCCCTGTGTCTTATAGACCCTCCTCCTACAGCCGTGTCTTACCTCATTCAGGCATGGGAACCTCTTCTCGCTCTCCAGTCTGGATGGAGGAGGCACCTCTGCCTCACTGGGAGGGTCCAGGGACAGGGCATCCAGAAAAAGGCTCTCTGGAGGTCGGTGTCCTTCAACAGGCCGCACCTTCCCCGCCCCCCTCTCTTCCAGAGTGGCCTCCGAGTCCGAGTGGGAGCGGGACGGCACGGAAGGAGCTGCATGGGGGGACCGAGGAGACCTGGGGGCCTTACAGGGACTGTCCTGAGGTGAGAAGACATGAGGGACACCCCCTTCTGACAGAGGAACCCCCTCGACAGAGTGACGGAATGGGAGCTCCCGCTGCATCTACAGGGGAGAGGTCAGAGAAAAGGTGGAGTGGGGGGAGGGGAGACAGAAGAGGTTGTCAGACTGACTTGAAAGGCACACAGTTGTTCGGCTACAGTTGGTTAAGGATATACAGCTGCATATGTGAATGTAAAACAGTGAGTTATCATGGCAGACTAAACCTTTGTTTTATAACATATCTTCCTGATATATGTCTTCCCTGTATATGTCTTACTGACCTATTCCTACACTCACTGAGAGCCAGCTAACACTAACACAGCTATCGCTTACCAGCAGTATGTTTTGGCACCCTATGTTTCCAGTGTTCAGTCCAATGAATGCCTTCACAAGTATTAAATTGCCAGATGTAACAAAAATAAACCCTGAGAAAAGAAAAATAATGCTATTTTTTCTAGAGTCGAATGGTTAATAACTTAACCGTTGTTCTACAGCAATGAAAGTAAATTAGGCTTTAAAAGTTGATGTTACATGTGTTTTGTCGACTGAGTTACTGCCCTCAGAGCAGCATCTGGAAAATACTACACTGCATTATTGTAATGCATTAAGTATTGTAAAGTGTGCCTCACAGGATAACACCTCAATGTGGTCAAAGACTTCCCTCTGCAGGTTTGAAAGGTCGATTGGGAGTTTAAGTGTCATGGCTCAGATGGCAAAATAAAACAAAGCGACTTCACTGAGCAATGCAGGACCACCAGTGGACTACTGGAGACTGGAAGGTAAAAGGACGGTCAAACATGAAGGAGGAAGCATGATGCTGTTTTGCTGGATCCAGAGTTTGCAATTTTCAAGTCACTGGGACTGTGAATCAGAATTGATTTTTTCTCCTAGCCCCAGTTTTGGTCAATGCCTGTTCAGTGTCTGAATTTTGCTTCTGGCCCTGGAGGTACATGACTAATGTATCCTACAAGTAAGGAAAGCTTACACCCATCAAAATCAATACTGCATTCATAAATCATCATATACTTAGCTCAAACTGTCTACAGATGATAATATGTCATCCAGTGTCAGAATACACTACTTGAGTGTAATAACGTAATGTGGTCTGGGGTGCAGGGAATAATTTAGGTATGCAGTTTGTGTGGTGTTAATGTCAGTACATAAATTGTACTGCTGCCAGGGACAGCACTATATAATCAAGCGACTATAATCAAGGTTTGAGGTAAACTGTGTACCTTCGATTTCACAGGACTATTCCTTTAAATGTAGTGTAGTATACTGCATGTAAAGTACTGAGCAAACTTATACTTTCAAAGCCTGCTCAATGGGACAGTAAGTGTATATGTGCTCTGAATAACAAAGATATCACAATAAATACACGTGACATTAATACATAACACTCAAGGTTTCAACATCGATATGGGGAAAAAAATGCAACGTGAAACGATCTTAAATCCAATAAATATGTATGTAACATTGTATGTAATGTTATAAAGTATGTTATAAAGTATGTAATATTTCTTATTTCAAGTTCATTAGAAGATTATTTCTATACAATACAGTTAAACTGTTTTAAGTAAAATGGTTTTACTACATTAGCAGATCATTTTGTTGCAGTATATGCCTAAAACAAGTACAGTGATCTACCGATATAGTAAGATAGATTTATGTAATAATATTATATCAGGAATTGTCCAGAAAAAGTTAATTATGCTTATACTAAGCTTACAACAATCTGAAAGTGGGAAGTATTAGACATATTGGCTGAATTTAGGATCATTTCAATTGCCAAGATATTATACTATGATGCGGTACTGCCTGACCTTCTCCATCTTGCGGCGCAGGTCGCGGACACTGCGGTCCCACTCCTGCCGCTCCCTCTCGAACCTCTCGAGGAGTTCACTCCTCTCCCGGCTCCAGCGTAGCTCCCCGTGCTGCAACTTCCAGCGCAGCTCCAGAGCCAGGCTGTGGCTGTCGGCCAGAAGCCTCTGCTGCTCCTCTCTCTCCCTCTCATGCTCCTGCCGGGAAGGATCCTCTCCGCCCATGGAACCCGAAGCTCCCGCTTTCGACTCCTCTAGCTTCCGGGAGAAGAACACAAGACGTACGGGCACACACACGTACACAGACAGAGATGAAAGTTTTTTACCTCCAGGTTAGAGATTTCTTAGCAGTCTAATACCCTTTAATAGGTTAAAAGGCTGGATCTTCAGGAATTTTAATTGCAAGCTAATGGGGACCTGCAGGGATAAATGGAATATGAGATAAAACTCCAATCATTTATTTTCCACAAAGATCTAGGCTGGGATTTAACACAGACATAGCCTAAACCAAATTTTAAGTTCTAACACATTACACTTACTGAGTTACTGTACACCGACACACTACTTACAGTACACTAACATTACACTTACTGAGTTACTGTACACCGACACACCACTTACAGTACACCAACACATTACACTTACTCAGTTACTGTACACCAACACACTACTTACAGTACACTAACATTACACTTACTGAGTTACTGTACACCGACACACTACTTACAGTACACTAACACATTACACTTACTGAGTTACTCTACACCAACACACCACTTACAGTACGCTAACACGTTACACTCACTGAGTTACTGTACACCAACACACCACTTACAGTACACCAACACATTACACTTACTGAGTTACTGTACACCGACACACTACTTACAGTACACTAACACGTTACACTCACTGAGCTACTGTACACCGACACGCCACTTACAGTACACTAATACGTTACACTCACTGAGCTACTGTACACCACTGTTGAAATATCAAGTGCTACATGTTCAGCATTCAGACTTGGTAAGTAATAGAACACGTCTAACAGTGCTATCTAACCAACCGTCTGTTACGGTTTTATAAAAATACAATTATCAGATTATGTACAGTATTGCGGCGTCCCGCTACTAGCTTGTTCGGCTATGGACGTGCAAAAGCTGTGGTCATGAAGAGCTGAGAACAGACAAGAAACACCTGCCAAGAAAGACCTATATAAAGGTAATACAAAGCAAATACAGGGGTATACATATACCGAGAACAAACCAGAGGCTTATGAGAGGGCGGGGCTACAGACTAGATACAGGTGAGGAGCATGGCAAAAGGGTGGAGCAAGCTGAGAGCAGGAAAACAAAAACAGCAGCACATGACCCAAGGGAGAAGGTAAACAAGAAGGGACACTACACAGCCACACGGGCATGGCAGGGCAATATGTAACACATGAAGTAATCGTCTGATTGGGTTACAGCTGACCAGTAAAACGTCTCTGAATACATTTATTAAAGTAAGCCTGTTAGCGCTGAGTCATCATAGCACCAGCGAATGCAGGGGGTTGATGTTTTCTGAACACAGCACATGCTTTCATGCTACTCCATATCGCTCTATCCATGTTCATTCGTCTGCCTGTTGCTATAAAACAAAGAGAGACAGAGCAGGACGACAGCTTAATTATTTCCCAACTGATCAGTGAGACGGAAAGCGGCTTACAGCGCGTGCGGCGTTTGACTCAGGCACATGCTCTCTTTTAATAGACTATGACTTTGTTTGAGAGCCAAGTCACGTAAATATAGCCAGCTATTCATGGAAGTCCCCTTATTGCTGATGAGCAAATCCTTCCAAAGTCATCTTAACCGTAGAGTAAAACAAGATAAGAGTGGTTAATAACTACTACTATTGAGACACATAACCCCTGGTATAATAAAATGATTTTAGCATGTTGCACTGCATTATTGATTAACACAGTGTGTTCACACACTTTGACTTTACATAAACAGTGATTTGGCTTTATACATGATCGCTGTGTGCACTGTAAGTGCCCTGGTTGGTTCGCAGTCCTAGTTCTGCAGTTAGTCTGTTCTGCATAGTTTAGTATCTTCTCTGCTGTAACAAACCACTACAGCTCAGGAAAGGTTCGTTAATTAGCTAATTATTTTTTTCCATTGGTTTTATTTCTTGCTTTTTTTTTTTTTGCATTTGTCCCTGTTTTATCATTTCATTTTTCCACATTTTGCATTTTGGGAAATTGCTGCAGGCCCGTATGACACATGTAGCTTTAGTTTCATAGTCACCAGAGCCTGCATAGATCCTGCAAAGAACTACATGGTTCTGCCCAACTATTGTCACAATAAAAAGGCTTTTTTTCTCAATTAGCTAAAATCAGTCTAAATGTTTCAGGCTGCCAGCACGATAAAAGGAAAATGTTGTGTGTAATGAACTGGCGCTAGATGTCCAACGTTTGATCAACCTGCAGCAGAGCCTGAAATGGCTTCTTACTACTTACATACTGCATTGTATAAGTCAAGAAGCAACAACTTCTACATGAAGTATATAACAGAAAGCCATTTATATTAAACCACAGGCTGCACGACTTGAAATAGAAGTATTTTCTTATAATGTTATTGTTTATTGTATCATATTAGGGACAGAGGTATTGGTAATGATAAAACAACTGTTCATTGTTTGCAGCTGTAATGTAAGCTCATCTAGTACACTGCTGCTAATTACTCAACAGGTGAAATTTTACAATAGCCATTTAAACAAGTTAATAAAAATAAATAAATAAATAAATAAATAAAAAAACATTGCTGATACTAACATGCTGATACTAACAGCCACAATTACTGTCTAATGTGCTGGTCCTACCTTGTTGAAATGTCCTACCGTAGCATATATTTATAGGTAATTGAAGGTATTTTGGCTTTAAATGTGTAGGTTGCTTATTCTGATAGTCTAAATCACCCTATCAGAGATAGCAATATAAATACACTGTAATACACTTGAAGTAAGGAGCATTAACATCAAAACATAATAAAACCTTTGTAAATGCTGGGATGATATAAGACACTGTATGTGACGGTGCTACAGGATTGCGCAATGAACAATGTCACTGCAAATGTATTTCTACTTAGTGGTGGATGCAGGACCTGGAGGGTCACGTGTTTACAGGACTACACCTACAGGCCTCGTGCAGGACTGCAGCAATCATTCCTGCTATCGCTAGCTAGACCTCTCTCTGTCAAACGATGCTACCAACCTGGGAGAGTACATGCTTTCCCTGTGTGAACACAGCAGAACACTGTGTGGGCGTGGCTAAGAAGCAGCTTGATTGACAGCTCTCTGTCCATTCCTCCTATCCTGCTGCACCACTCACACAGAGCTAAATCATTATCCAACTTCTATGTGACACTAACTGGACGAAACAAGGCACGAACAAACAGAATTGCAGACGGATAGATGGATAGAAGGAGCAGCGCATGAATGAAGGAATGAAGGAACTACTGGCAGCCATACAATGCTTTGCTTAACATGGGTCATAAATATGTATGACCTTAGGTATATGTGGATTTTGGCTGGCTCTTGATTAGAGCCCTGTTGAAAATACTACAGCAGTGAAAAGACACCAGTGTGCTAATCACTACCACTTTACGGATAGGTCTTATTTACCGTTCCGCACATTTTGCACAGCGTTTTTATGAATCAGGCGTTCTGTGTCCAGGTGTGTGGTGCTGTTGCTCTATGGGTGTGGCTGTACCTGTGCTATGTGGCTCCTCATCTCGGCACGCTGTATCTCCCCGGCAGCTCTCTCACTGGCCAGCGTCTGCTGCAGCTGACAGCGTCTCTGTGCCTCCTCTCGCAGCTCCGCCCTCAGCTCCTCCAGCAGCGAGCGCAGGGCGTGCAGCACCCGCCTGCTGTCCCCCACCTGAGAGAGGAGACAGAGGACACATCTGCACATTAATCACAGTTATCATAATAATAATCACAGTACTTTAATATCAGCAAGTACATTTCAAGCACATCACTGCTTTGTGTGCTAGGTACAAGTCCAGTATATACAGTATACTGTATACTGCATAAGTACTTCAGTGTACTTAATGTAAGTATACTAATTTGCACTCCTAGGCATATTTTAATGTACTAGAAATGTACTATAATATGCACTTAAGTATACCTAAGTGAATCTTACTGGTGTCTCAAAATAGTACAGTTAAGTAGAAATTTTAATATGATATGAAGCCGACCATATAAAAAAATGCATCCTTTAATAATTTGCATTGTTTTTGTCATACACTGAGCCAGCAGAAAAAGTGAGAGTGCAAAGTCAAACTTACTGATACAGGGTGTAAACTGAATGCATTCCCATTTTTTGGCCTCAGAAAAATCTGTACACCCTTTCCCTTTATTTCAGCTTCCATTCTTTTTAGGAGACTTGGTTTCAGTTTTTCAAAGAAATCTGCAAGGATATTTTTCACCCCTCTAAAGTTCAGTCCCAGAAGTTGGTTTAGCATTTTCTGCTTCTTACAATCCAAACCATCCCAGATACACTCAGTGAGGTTGAGGTCTGGACTGGTTTTGGTGTTCTGTTGCAAATGTCCATCCTGTTTTGTCTATTTTCTTTGATCAGTAAGAGCTTCTTGACAACTGACACATCCTCCCGGACTCATAGCACTGAGTTGTCTTCTCCTAGTGGAACGATGGACAGAGGCACTTGTAGATTGGTTCAGATCTGAACCAAGAAAGCAGCTTAAATTTCTCTCTCAAAGGTGAAAGACTTTAGTGCTGTTTATCTGATGAGGGCAGTGTTGTTGGACTACCAGGTCTTGCATGGTTGTTAGGAGTCCCGTTTTCTCTGTAGCTTTTAATCATTTTTAGATCTCCAGTTTCGGAAACTTTGGAAACCTTTGACCTTCCTTATGCAAGTGGATTATCTAGTATCTAATCTCCTCAGAAAGTGTGCTTGTGTGAATGTTCCTGTCTCTTTGAAGGGAACATAATGTCAGTAACAGCTTTGGGAACAGCTGTCTGGCGGATGTCTGTGTAAAGTTCTGTTAGATAAGTATTGACTGCTTTTTATTTTAACACTGAAAGTAGACAACAGGGCTGATTATGGAAGTAAATATAAAGCATGGCAAAATGACAATAGCTACACTACACCACTGTGGAAGTGCCTCAGCTCTGGGCCATACATTGATATTGAGTTCATACATTGCCGTATGCATGTGATATAAAGACCAATGCCACAGTTATGTGCATGAGTGTGTGTATGTGTGAAGAGAAGGTGTGGAAGTCGGGAGGTTAATCAGAATATGATAACTAACTCCACCTCTCCTGAGGTATTTAATTAACACCACTCTAATGCCTGCCAGCCCACCAAGCAGCAGCTGCAGACATAAGCAGCCCACTCCAGCTCGCCCTGTAGTGCCTGTAACAGCTCTTATCAGCCTTCTTTGTCAGTCGGCTGCTGCACCTCATTCCCACACTGGGAGCGCTCTGCCTGCCTAAGAATGCATAACATACAGTAATACCTGGACCTGGACTCAGCAAGTCTGCAGCTCGCTGCTTCAGGAGTGCTGGCTTAGTGGCAGAGTGTTACTATCCAGTCAAAAGCACAGGTTTGAATACCCCCAGTCAAGTGAGATGCTTTGTTGGGCTCCTGAGTGGAGTAACTGGCGCTATCATCAGGGGGTCGCAAGTTCAGCTCCTGGTGATGCCACAGACCATTCATGACTCAGACTCTAAAAGAGCATAATGCACCTCGGTCTGTCTATGTGGGTGGGATCAGCCTCTCTCAGGACACAGTGGGATGGTAACCAATGTGGGCACCCGTGTCACTTTCTTTTCTGGTCTCCCCCCGGTCACCCCCGACTCCACTCATCTCACACACCCGCAGCTCATAGCCATGGACAATCAAGAGTGAATCTGTTTGAGCTGTAGTTTGCGAAGTCTCGAGCCATTTGGCTTTGTGTTTGTGACCCCCGTTTGTCTTCTTGGTTTTTCTGAATATGGATCTACTGTACCTTTGATATTGCCTACCTGTGTTAGGCCTTCAAAATCAGATTTTCACCAAGGCTACAATAAAATGTCATATGTGGCTAGAGATTATAACACCCTATAATCCTCTTTTTTCACCATGTTGTGGTGCCATACATTTCTGCGGCTTTCCGGACCTCCACTGTGGACTAGTGTCTTGGCAAGGCCGCCTAGGGTGTGCCGGATGCAAATTTGCAAGATTCTTTGGTTTACGCAGGTTTGTTTTTTTCCCCAAAATTCCAACTTTGATTAATATTAGACATATGAAATGCAGGTTATTAAAAAGGTCTTTCAGCATAAATTGCTTTTTAATATGCTGTAAATATCACTGTGGCATTTAATACGGCACATGTTGCTGTCCAGATTAGATTATATAATACCAAAAAAAGTCTCTCTAGCTGACATAACATTTCAGCATTCCAAAACATATGAAATCAAAGCTGTATACAAAATGCAGCACTTAGGCCGGATGAATAATGGATGGGAACAGAGGGAGTTTTTTCTGCTTTTGCCCAAACAAGGCTGCGGATTGCTGGAGCTGGAGCACTCAGCCCTGTTTCTAGTTTCACACTGGGAAAGTGTCCCTAGCACTCAGACCAGTGGACACAGTCAGCACTCACATTGCTTCCTCTCTCCTGTCGACTCTCCATTACCTCTGTCAAAATGCAATAACGGGAGAATGAAAGCAAAGCAAGCAAGCGATGGAAAAATGAGACTTGAAGGGGCCACAGATATAGCCTGCAGTTTTCCCATATTTATTCCCCCCCTGAGGTCCAGTTATGATGCTTGTGTGGTTTTATGTACCAAAAACACTAATTCATTCCTTAAGCTTTCACACACTGAGGTAATATACTGTATTTGTGTGATTTATTGAGATGCCAATAAATGAATTACAGCATGTGTGTAACTGGTGATATCTTGCACAGAAAAGCAACATTAATAATTTTTGCACCTTTTTACTGGCAACGTGAACTCTCTGACCAATCACAGAGGTCTCTGCCATTGGCATGGCAACAAGAAGATGATGGATCAGCTGTGTTCCCAGCAACTGAGACATTTTCGGAAACATCAAGTTAACAGCTTTTCCAAAAAAGCATCTTAAACAGGACTATAAACATCCGAGTTACAAAACAAAACTCAGTTCCAGAGTGAATCTAAGCAGATATCCTATTTCCTCTTGAAGACATTCAACCTGTTTGTGTTGTGCTTCGTCACATGTGGAACTGCATCTCCAAAAGCAAAGAATCTTGATAGATATTTACCCCATTTGTTGCTTTTAATCAAATATAGTTCTGATGTGAAACAGTGTGAAAAATACCCCCTGGTATTTGGGGTGGTGCCATGTTGACTGGCTTCTCTAGTGTTGGTGGGCTGCTTCCTCATTCGCCAAAGCTGCGCTGATTGGTTTAACAATTATTCCCCAGGAGGTGCTCTTTTCTGGTTTGGTAATGAGCTCTTTCACACATTAATTGAGACCTTACACATACCCTCTTTAGTCCTTCGCTGAGTTCACAGAAGTTTCCACCAAATTTACAAATATGCCGCCGCATATTGTACAGGTTTTCAGAGGTATCCTAGGAATAGCTGCAGATGCTAGGCTATGAAGGACCAATTAGGTAAACCAATTTGCAATAGTGCCACCCTGAGGTAGACCAGTACTGCAGATTTAGTCAGTTAAGAATATGACCATCAGACGGAAGCTCGCCGTTTGTTGGTAAAGCAGCCTGAGCAATGACCTTTCCCTGAGTTTGAATCTGAGTGTCTAGTCTTCTAGTACCCCAGGCCCCTTCCAGACATGTTAACGTAAGTGAAACGTTGAACTGAACAGCGCTGTCTCCTTCTAATGCTTTTTATTTCAGAACCCAGCTCTTCATATCTTGCAGCAGTGTATACTTAGCACTATTACTCTGCATCATGGCGTGGATTCTCATCAAAGCCACTATGATACAAAAGATGACTCTGGTTTGTTACCTGTTTCTGATACTGGAATCTTTCCGGTGAGGGTAGCAGTGGTCCAGGTTCAGAGACGTCTGCCCACATTGGCTGGGGGCACACTTTATCCTCCCGCTCTGTCTCTCCTTCTCCATGCTCAGCCACCAGCCCCACCTCTGGAATGCTCTCCAACCGCTCATACTGAACAAGAGAGTGGAATAGCGGGTTTAATTACTTTACAGTAACACATATGTGAGCCCTAAATGACATCTGACAAATCTGAATAAACATTCATAAAGGCTTATTTCAACAGACGCCATTCATCTCAAAGGCTACTTGGGTACTTTTGGCTTGTGTCATGAAACTTCTTGGGATGAAATGGTATAGCTGTTTAAGAGAACCGACTACTGATCTTAGAGTTTGCGCCGTTACTTGTATGTGTTTATGACAGAATGTCAAGTGCTTATTGTCCTGTCAGCATCCTTTGGAAATAGCTATAGCGAAAATACACAGTGTAAAAGCCTGTATGCTAGTATGATGGACAGTGCACATTCAAATAAGGACTTCATCGTTGCAGCTCCAGTCTTCCGGCATGGAAAGTGACTGTATAATGGTTTAGATAAGGCATATCATGCGGACTCTAGCCACAGTACTACCAGCTTACAAAAGTTTGTTGACTGATTAGCACTTTAAACAACAGAGACAATACTTACCTCTGTCAACGCTGCAGCACTGGCATATGGAATTTTACCTCAAAGCATAACCTAACATGCTGTCCTCTGTGATTACAGTGCAATGAAATCTGCATAATGATACTCGCTACATCTAATAACCACACAGAATTTGCATAATATTACAAGGTAAAGACTTGCGGTGTGAAAACCTTCAATGTGCTCATATCCATATTACACTAAATACAGGAGACACTACAGGGAACCTCTATAAAGAGCATAGCAATGAGTAGGCCTGGGGAGGCCTGGATACAGTGCAAGTATCCTTCAGCCTAGGATGATCAGGCTTAGGTTTTTAAGTGTGCTGTGTTTTTTTCTTGTCCTTCTACATCTCAGTGCTTCTACATGTCTTTTGTGGGCCCACCCACCATGCCAGTATGCTTAAGCCTGGAATGAATAAGTTTAAAGGGACCTCTTATACTTTTCTAGTTTTTCCCCTTCTATTAGAGTGCTATGTAGCTGTTGTGTATTTAAATGTTCCGCAAAGTTATAAAACCTAAAGTACATGCCACAAGAAGAAGTCGTTGGAACGTCTTTTGGGAATTCCAGCCCTTTCCTCTGTTACAAGGTGATGTCATCTTTATTGCCTACCTACCGGCAATCTTGGCACGCCCTCGCACAACGCACAGAGAGCAAACCCTGAAACGTCCTCCTCCAATCTAGCTTGTGAAAGCAGATCAGGTCTACTAATTGTTCTACCTGACTTTCAGGATCGGACTCTGGCTCAAACTGATGCGGCAGAACCAATGATACTGTATGAACAGCGGTGTGGGGGTGAAACTTGCAGCTAAATGCCTCTCTGGTGGTTGACCAGTTAGAACAGAGTGGGAAAGTTGACCAATCAGAACATACTGGGCTCATTAGGAGGGGAGGCTCAAAGACACGGGGGGTTAAACAGACATTGGGCGATTGGACTGTACTGCTGTCTGTAATAGGCTATAGCCTGATGTGATGACATTGTATGACATGTGCGCATGGAAATTGTATGTACTCTGTAAATTAGTTATTTCTGGCTACATATCTGTGAAGTAGTGGTTGGTGTGGCTCAGCGGTTAACACCACTACCCACCAGAGAGCTACCACCCTATGTGGGAGACGGGGGTTCGAATCCCAGTCTAGGTAGCAAATGCTGAGCTACACCAATAAGAGTCCTTGGGCAAGACTCCTAACACTGCACTGGCCTGCCTGTAATACAAATAACCTTAGTATAACGTAATAACGTAAGTCGCTCTGGATAAGAGCATCCGCTAAATGTAAGCAATCATTTTTGTTCAGATAGTCTGACCTGGCAAGTTATGTCACATCATCAGTATTACCTCACTGTTGTCATAATGTGCTATGTCATTTAATGACAGAAAAAAAAACATTATGTCACCATCATAATGGCAACTGACAAAATTAGTCAAAACTGACAAATGCAACCGTTATGAGACCTATTGGAATACAAAGTAGGATTCCATTGTTTGTGCAGGTCTGTTCCAGTTACATCAGGTAGCGCTAAGAATGCTGTCCGATTGTACTTTACTGTAAAGACTATGAGCTGCTTATGATCAGTTAATAATGGTATCATAGACCTCCTAAAACAAATATGTCTTCAGCGGTCTCCGTAAAAATGTCAGTAAGTGAGAGCATTCATAGTAATTAACGTGCTCTATTTTCATGCTTCATGCAGCCATTGTATAAATCACTTTGAGCTATACGACCACTGCAGTTCAATTCAGTGCCTGCCCTTCTAGCTGAATGCCTCCAAACATTATTGATTTGCTTCACAGGGATGTGAGAAATGAACATTGGTTTACAGAGGAGCACAGCGGCTGCCGGGCCCGGCAGCCTGTGAAATTAGAACATTATGCAAGCTGTGCTGAAAGACAATGTTGATTGTGTGTTATATGATCTAATCAAGTACAAACTGACTTAGTTGACTGAAGATTACATCAGTACATTTTAGAAGAGATGCCACATGGGAAGTCTTTTCCAAGTTAAACACTGGCTTTGCCTCGGCTTTCATTTTTTCATCTTCTCTTTAAAAGCTAAATTCCAACTATGTTTAAAAAGTTCTGGATAATTCAATACTTGAAATGTAAGTCATTCAGAGTGGCTTGATGTGAAATAGCTCATTGTATGAAAGTTACCATTGCTCTTCTTTACAGTGGTGGTGATAGGAACCAGGGGTCAAGTTGACTCTAACTCTAATATAGCTGTTTTATTAACTATCCAGAAACTTTAGCCCAATGCTTCAGCCCAAAACTTGCAAAACTACTGTAAAGCAATGTCTCATCACGCATGCATTAACTTTTTGTGAGGTGGCTTTTAGAGGAATTAAACTGTTCAAGCGTCTGGATTCTATCACCATTACTGTGACTTGTTTCTCCTGATATGTTTCTCTATAATTAACTATTATGCATTAAACCACTCAGAATGAATTTAATGAGAGCTTAATGAATTAATAATATAGACAGTTTGAAAAGTAGAACTGTGCAGCTGTAATGGTTACGCATTCACTATCACAAGATGTCACATCTTTGCTTTTCCTTTGACTCACATCATTTCAGATCACTCATTTTTGTCTTAAGCTTCCACAACTGATAAGTAAACCCCTATACAAGTATACACTGTTTATGTAAACTACCACTGTGGACCGTGTGTCTATGACCTCTTCACAATGTGGCTTCATATGACATTTACTATCACCACTTTGGAATCCACTTCGGCTCGAGTAGACATGTGGTCTATTTTCATTTCCTCATTGAGCCTCACCTCAGCGTGGGCTCCCTCCTCGGCAATGTCGGTCCTGCGGCCGAGCCTCCAGTGCATCAGGATCCAGCGGAGCTTCATGTACACAATGATGGTGTTCTGTCGGAACAGACGGACTTCCTGCTGCAACAGAGCTCTTTCCTGAGGCCAAGCCAGCTCGTGGGATTGCAGCCCTTGCAGCTCCAGGCCCCGCCGCGCCTCCAAGCGTCTGCTCTCCTCCTCCTGCAGAGAGGGAGAGAGATAAAAGGAAACAGAGAGGGTTAGAGGAACAGCTGATGGCATAACTTGCAATTTCTGTATAGTAGTGGCCAATTCCCACCAATTAGCTAGTTCTACCCCTATTACACAATGTTCGATCTCGAACTGCTGCTAATGCGACTTCACTAGTCAAGCGAGGGATAAACATTGAACTGGTGACAGGTTGTTGGGCGACGAAGGCTCATAGATGGCTCTCATCTAGATAGATCACGTCTGCTCCGATCTGACAAAAGGGCTACTGTACCACAAGTCACAGAACATTTTAGTTATGTTTATGGCAGGAACGTGTTGCAACATACAGTGCATCACACCCTGTTCAGAGTGCCCATGCTAACCCGTTTCCGTCATCAAAAGTACCTGCAATGGGCATGTGAGCATCGGAACTGGACCTTAGTGCCATGTTTGTCTTTTACATCTCATGGAAGGCTGCTGATCTTGGAGGAAGATGGAGGGAGTATGACGCTCTGGACAAAGTTATCAAGGGAAAGTTGGTTCTGGGCATCCACTTGGAAATCTGACATCTGACAAATCTGTCTGACATGTGCCATCCACCTAAACACTATTTTCCGATCTAAGGGATGTGCTGGCACAGCAAACCTCATCTATGGCAGCTCCAACTACAGGACTTAAAGGATCTGCTGCTTATGTCTTGGTACCAGCTACGACAGAGCACGCAGGTCAGAGCTGTTTTGGGACCAACACCATACTAGGCATGTTTTGGCTCATCAATGTATATGTGGAGTGTATAATTAGAGCTCTGCAGAATCAAGACATTGTCAGCACACAAAATATCAAATACCTGAACTTAAAATCAAACCAAACCTGGTACACCCCTAATAATCACATCATCCATATAAAGCAAATGAGCAGAATGTGATTTTTAAAATGCAGGGTACTATGCACAAATTAAGCGTGAAACACATTATGCTTAAAATCAATTGGGAATCAAAATGTCCTAGATCTAAGATCAGGATATCACGTTTCTCATGTTTCTCATGATCCTCATGATATCATGTATGTGTTGTCGATATGGCAATATGGTATTGGTGGGATCTGCCCTTTTATGCTGATCTGGCTGTACTCAGAAGGAAGTGTCAGATTGCAATGCTATTGGGAAGGAAGATAAAGGTTACCAGGAACAATAAATGATGATAAATTTAGACTGATATGGGGAATATTTACTGAGCTACACATACAGAAGTAGTATCTCTCATCAGTATGGCATTGGGCCGTCATGTTTGCTAACGCAACATGCCAGACATGGAGTTGTAGAGGTTCCTAATGGTGTTCTGTGATAATCCTTCCCATGTAGCTTAGACATTCTCACACAGTTCACACAGATTTTGTGGTAGGGGTGGAGTGTTGATGGCACGTCCAACTGTATCACACACATTTTCAGTCGGGGATAGGTCTGGTGACGCTGCTGGCCATGTCATAGTATCTGTGTGTTCAAGGCAAGCTCTTGAGACGGCAGCAGTATGTGGACGAGCGCTGTCCTGCTTGAATTGTGGACTGGAGTGTGCGTTCAGAAAAGGTAGGGCCACTGGTTGCAGGACCTCATTAACTCCACACCATGACACCTTCTGGACGTGTGACGTGACAACAAACAGCGCATCTTGGCGCTGACCACGGTGCCTCCACACATGGACGTGTTGGTCATCTCCACCAAGACAAAAGCTGGACTCATCACTGAAGATGACCCGCTGCCGATCTGAGTCACTCCATGACAGTCTGGCACGACTCCATTGCATTCCAGTCTTGTGATGTTTAGGGCAGTTGTCATAACATGTAGTCCTGCGTCGTGCAGCCTGCTGGCACTAACAGGATGACTCACGGAGGGCATCACTGCTCACTGAATGTCCACAATCGTAGCTGTTGGGTCACTCCATGCATGTTGGACAATCCATTGGTTCTCTCTCTCAGTGGTTCGTGCAGGTCTCCCAGATCCTTCATGTCACTGGTGCATGCCTTCTTCTATCCGCTGCCGGCAACAGTGCGCTATTGTAAAATCTGTGCAGCAAAACGCTGATAAGACCATCCCGCTTCCCACAGCCCTATGATGTGACCCCTCTCCCACTCTTCCAAATGCTTGAATTGCTTTCAAACTCTTTTCTGAGGCATATTTCACTTGCAAAGAATGCTACCAACACAACAGCACGAGTCAGAACGGAGAGCACGCTCAACAGGACGACCTCATATAATCAGTCAGGTACAGTGATAAGGCCTATCCTTCCTTATGTCACAAGTGCGGACGAGCGAAAAACTTGAATCACCAAATCATTGTCTCACAATGTCAAACCTACCTACCAAATTTCACTCCTGTCGGATGATTCCTTCTAGGTGCCACTATTCTTTTGATGATGAGTGTATTACCAGGAGCAACGTGCAAGGGTATGGCAACATCATGTGGAGTAATATATATGAAGAACAATGATGAAAAAGAAAAAAAATGGTTCAGCTGCTTTCCCATGCACTCTTAAAAGATTCTTTGGCCCCATATACCTGCACAGAACAATGTGTATAGTGTATAGCAAGTCCAATTAATCATAAAGCACCTGACTCTGAGGAGTACACACTCACCTGAAAGTGTGAACTCATGTTATCCTCTTACTATGGTTTCAGGATCTGCCTTGAAATGTCAAGGGTAAAATACAGCCACAGAGCAGGACCATGTAGAACACTGACACTTAATCTATCTCTGTGCTGCACAATGAAAATTTTAAACCTGTGACCTTGTAGTTATGGATCCGAACAAGGCCGAAACTAGCCATAGGTGGAACAGGCAATTGCCTAGAGGCTCAGCCTTTTTGTGGGCCTCCATGTCATTGCTCAGCATCAACAAACTGAGAGAATGAGTGTTAATTTTAGTTGGTTGTCACCAATTGATGTTATAGGCTGAAAGTAGGCCCCACCCTTTTGTATGAAGGGATCAGATCTGAGAGCTGGCCCATGAGGAACAAGCTCCAGTAGTGTAATTGCACGTAATCAGAACTGTTATATACGAAGATGAGCTCGCTGGTTGAAATAAGAATAGGAAAGCTTGTGATGCTCAATGACTCTAACCCTTCAAAAAAGAGCCAGCTTGCTGGTTATGCCGAGAGTAAAGTGATGGAAGTCTGGTCTTTTATGTCTGGTAATAACTACCCAGCAGGCATTGCAAAGATGGCAACAGAGTGAACAGACTTTCCTAAGAACTCATAACAACACATAAAAGACAGGCTTCAATGAGACAAAATCATGGACAGAAACTATGAATGGAAATTATAATCATGTAGCATATTTTAAGCTATTTTATGTTCTAATGAGAAACTATTTGAAATAGTAAACAAGGATACACCGTGTCTCGCTTGTGAGTGTTACACCTTGTTACTTTATTTTGTAACTAGCAGTACTACACCACAAACATGCTCTAATGAGATCCTATTTAGTTTCCTTTTCCAATGACGTAACATCCTGTCTAGTTCTGCCCCTGCCCCTGTAGCTTCTCTTACTTCCATGTGCTTTTTGTTGTCCTGTGCCATGTGCTTCTGTTTGTTTTGGTATCCAGCTCCTCCTTGTCTCCACCCTCTTGTCACGCCCCATACTTGTCCCTAGTTTTTGGCTCCTCCCCTTCCCAGGTGTTCCTTGATGGTCCTTGTGTATTTATACTCCTAATTGTTGTTCCCTTTGCGTTTGCTTGGTGTTTTGTCTTCATGGCGGTTTTGATGTTGTTCTGTTTTTGATCCTTGTTCACATAGTCTTTCGTTTCTTTTCCTTCTAGTGTTTTTGTTTTCTAGTTTCCTGTTTCTAGTGATATCGGTTCTTATTAAACATATGGACTTGCACTTGCATCCTGCCTCCTCGTCTCTCTCTGCGTTACAAATGATGTACAGAAAACTTACTAACCCTTGTGGAGAAACTTCAGCCCGCTAAATGTGTGAGTGAGCTACAGGCCAGGTCAATGACTTGCTTGGCATCTAAAAACAAGACGTTTAACCTTTTGTGTTTTGCATGCAGTTATCATAACAGATGATCTGTACTTCACAGTTGCATTTAATTTAATGCTTTATTTATCTATGTGGTTTAGTGATATGTGATTTAATACACCTTAGGTGTATAGTCTCAGATCAGTGACTATGGACTTAGTGGCCAGGACTGTTACACTCAGATGCTTAAAATCTCTTTAATCATTTATAACACTGTGGAAAATACAGGGTCTAAAAGACTAATGTATTATTTAATATGTGGTTTGTATACAGTAGGAAGCATATCTAGGGCAAAGCTGGATCTCCATGAACCTCTTATTTTTAGCTTCCTAAATTATTCTAAGCATCAAAAGAACAGTTGCACAAATAATTGCACCCAGAAGGAATCAACTGACAGGAATTAAACTTGGTAGGTAGATTTGAGACATGCAAATAGTTCAAGTTTCACACTTGGCCGTGATGTGATATGGCAGACGGCTGCACAACGCAGGACTACATGCATGCAGACTGTTAAGACGTCTGCCATTAACACCACGTCGACATCGGCAAAAATGCAATGTCCCGAGTCCTGCTTTTGTCTTGGTGGAGACGACAACGAATCTTGGTACGGAGGCACCGTGGTCAGCATCAAGATGTGTTGTCATGTCCAGAAGGCCTGGTGTCACTCCACCTCCACCCCTACCACAAAATCTGCAGGAACTGTGTGAGAATATTCAAGCTGCATGGGATGGGTTATCACAGGACACCATTAGGAACCTCTACAACTGCATGCCGAAATGTCTTGGCATACAGTTGCAAACATGGCGGTCCAACGTCATACTGAGAGACACTACTTCTGTATGTGTAGCTCAATAAATATTACCCATATCAGTCTAAATGTATCATCATTTATTGTTCCTGGTAACCTGGTAAATATTCACTCTTGATAGACACTTCTGTTCAAATCTTATTAGGAACAGTTTGACAGTATAAGCACAGTGATGGGTCTTACACAGTGTACGTTTAGATGCAGCTTGTCGATTATATAATGTATGCTTGAGGTTTGAAATCACTTTAATCACTTCACATCTATTTCCATACCCCAAGTCTTGCAGTTCATTTATCTAGAGTGGGATCTGTAGATAAAGCAGCTCTTCAGCTGAACATAAGCCCACTGTAATTAGCAGCTGGCGGGCTGTAGATGACCTTGCGGAAGCTGTGGAATATACAGCCACTCAGACAGTTTGCCCTACCTGAGTGATGGAGGACGATAGGTTCTCTCTCTCCTCCTGTGCTGCCCTCAGTCTCCTTTCCGGGTCCAGACAGAACTGCACATCCCTGGCAGGGGTCCCCACGTCTGGCAGGCTCGGGTCCCGGAGCTGAACCCACCACAACACAGAACATGTATCTCAGAATATGTTCTAACTGAGATGTTTTAACAACCTACACTTCGTCCTCCTTGTCTGAGGAAATGGCATCTTATCATGAACAGGCTATAATCTGTTAGTCTAGCATCATATGGGTATGATGTCTTTGCAGTGGTCTGCTGTGAGCATTTAACAAGAGTATTCACTCATTATCACGTTCTGCTAACAACAGCACTGGTATTCCAAGTTACGATAATTGATTAAGGCTCTAACTAACTAGGTCAATTGTTTTTCTAGATGGATATGGCCTTTTTAATATTCTAACCTAATGTTAGCATTACTATTTATAGCTGCTGGCTAAAATAAGATTTCCTACCAGCATGCGTGCTATGCTGGTTTAAGATGGTCTCTGCTGGTTTAGCTGGTGGCCAGCATATTAATCTCCATTGCTGGTTGTGATAGTTGACCAGTATTCCAGCATCAGAACACAACATATGCTTGTTTTACTGCTGGCCAGCATAATATTTTTCATTGCTGGCTGTGCTTGTTATCCAATATACCAGTATCAAAACACAACCTATGCTGGTTTTGCTGGGGACCAGCATATTAATTTCCACTGCAGGTCATGCTGGTTGACCAGTATACCAGCATCAAACCACAACCTATGATGGTCTTGCTGGTGGCCGGCATATTAATTTCCATTGTTGGCTATGCTGGTTGACTAAAATACCAGCATCAAAACACAACATATACTGGATTTGCTGGTGGCCAGCATATTAATTTCCACTGCAGGTCGTGATGGTTGACCAATATACCAGAATCGAAACACAACCTATGCTGGTCGTGCTGGCGGCCAGCATATTAATTTCGATTGCTGTTTGTGATAGTTCACCAGTATACCAGTATCAAAACACAACATATGCTGGTTTTGCTGGTGGCCAGCATAATAATTTTCATTGCTGGCTATCCAATATACCAGCATTAAAACACAACATATGCATATTAATTTCCATTGTTGCTTTTGCTGGTTGACTAAAACACAACATATGGTGACCTGCCATGGTGGTTTATGCTGTTTTTTCTATGACATTTATGTAAAGTTGACCTTGTTTACTTTGTAAATGTTACCTTGTCATAGTAAACAAACTTTTATTTATTGTTTCATTAGTTGTTGCTATTTAACATTTTAAATAACAATAATATCTTTATTTTGTGTCTTTAATAAACATTTTCTGTAATTCATATTTTGCGGGCACCAAATTACTCACTGTTAAAATATCACTATACCTTGTGTCCATCTATCATGAGGGGCACCCCAGAACTAAACAGGGCATGCCAAAAGTAATCGTTTCATAATGAGCACAATAAGGTTCAGCACTTGAGAGTAAACATGCTTTTGACTTTCTGACTAAACCTTCACAATCATTTTTTCCCCTATTTTACAGTGAATTTAACTGTGAAGTAAGCAGTCAGTGGCCTGGTTCTCCAGCAGCTGCTCTGTGGGGAGCTGGTGTCCTAATAATATCCTCTCAGGATCCTCAATGTCAGACGCAAACAGACAGAAATGCAGAAGAGCTAATTCGACATGCCAGTCGAATCCTACAGCCATGAAACAGGCTTTAATTTTGCTTTCCATAGGAACAGATTTAATTCTCTTTCTTTCTTCTGAGGAAGAATTTCAGACATGTATAATGACCCTTCCTGTGATTTTAGGCCAATATGCATAAGGAGCATTGCAATATGTAGGCTACTGCAATACACACTTGGCAGTTTCAGTGCATACACTATTTTTTAAAAAGACTGGATATGCTACATGTAAGACAGTCTGAAACGTTAAATATAGTTTTTTTTTCATGTAATTTTGGTATTTGGTGATTCAATGCAATACAAATAAATGAGTTTTTAACTTTGTCATAAAAGTGCACAAATATAATTTTATTTTCTATTTTTTTCCACCATAAATCAATTTATTTATGATTTCACATATGCTGTTGTTCTTTGCATAACTGTTGTTTAATTAAGTACTAGTAGATACATGCTATCTAGTATTGACCTCAAGCTGGTATTTCAAAATAGCCAACTAATTCTTGGTTCATGTTGTCAGATGTTAATCACTGTTAATGTTATTCCCAACTTGTGTAACAAAAGCTCACCAGACAAAAAAAAAAGAGTCACCGGTGACTGAAACGTACCTAATAGTGTGTAATGCCTCAATGAACATCAGTAACAGCTGTGATTGGATTTGGCATGGACTGGACAAGTTTCTGGATGGAGGCCACATCAATGTTCAGCCAGTCTCGCATCAAAGAATTGCACAGTTGGGCCAGATTTGGTGGATGCCTTCCCTGGCACAATTCTGAGGAGAGTTTCCTGTAGACTGGGATTGTTGCCACTGCTGGTAGACCCGTATGACCGTACGCTTCCACACACCTACTAACTCAGCTACTTCCTTCACACTATGGCTTTTGGCACGGCCAAATGCACTCACTCATTTTAAGCCAATCATTAACATCTGCTTTGGACTCATTTTCCACACAGGAAATGAGACATTCACCGCACTGTACCACCTCTTCTCAATCTATGAGTGCCGTCACTCACACCCCACAGGAATTTATAGCCCAATCATCCTCGAGCAATGCAAGTAATCACACACGGTGACTAATTTTTTGTCTGGTGAGCTTAACATACTTTCTTGTACAGCTAAGAACGTGAGGATTCATTGATAACAGCTTATTGGCAACCACAAAACCTTGACAAATAAGGCAGTGTTATTGACCACTGAGGTGTGGCCATCATGTTTAGGGAGAAGGAATGATAATCAATCTATCTAAGCAGAGTGTCTCAGCTACCAACCCTGCTGAAAACACCAACACAGACCAGCACGCATTGTATGCTGGCTTTATCTGGTCTCTGCTGGTTTAAGCTAGTATAATACTTGTCTGGTTCTGGCTTAGCCGGTCACCCAACATGATTAGGCTGGTTGATTTGCATACCAGCATCACAACACAACATATGCTGGTTTTGCTGGTGGCCAGCCATTCTGGTCTATGCTGGTTCACCAAGATACCAGTATTAAATCACATACTAACTTCCATCACTGCTGACCAGCATCCCAACATCCAAAACACAACACATGCTGGTTTTGCTGGTGGTCAGCCATACTGGTCCATGCTGGTTTTTCTAGCAATGTACCTGGCTGTCTATGAAGTCATGTTGGACGTTGGAAACAAACTTACTAGGTATTGTGTCTGATAGCCCTGGCCACATTCATTAGCACAGAAATATCCATAACCATGTCCAGAAATGTGTGAAAGCAGTATTTTTTTGTTTACTTACTACATAATAAAAGCCTTTCAGATTCCAGCAACCATGAGAAGTACATACGAAACATAGTACAAGCTAGCCCAAAGCGTCTGTGGTGAATGAGTGGCAAATGAACACAAGTAATGAGAACTCAAAGCGATCTTAAATTAAGAGCAGTGGCTGTGAGTGGAGTGACCTTCACAAACAGAAAGTGCACCGCGGACGATGGCGTGAGATCATGTGACCGCCAGGACTGCATAGCTTCCTGAGTTGTAAATATGTGTTTTCTTTGACTGGCTTTTTAAATGGGTTTGCACCTTTTGTGATGCACTAAACTGCTCAACCCTACAATTACTTTGGATTTGCTTTAGCAGGTAACATAAAATACATGCACAATAGAGCACATCTTCCTTGTGGGGTGTTTTTCCAGTATAACTGCAGACAACATTAAACAAGACCAGCTAATTTAGTCAATTCAGTGACCCTAATTGATTGTGTATTCTGTAACTTGTCTCTCTTCTTCTTTGTATAAAGATGCATTAGAGAATAAGGTAGTTAGAGTTACGTGTAATGGCCACCACTCAACATTAAAAACAAGGCATAAACACTCTCTATCTTTGGAGCAAAGAAAACATTTGGAGCAAAGAAAACAACACACTACTCCTTACTGCTCTCAGAAGGCTTCTTTGCATATGAATGTAGCATATTAAAGCTATAACGGTCTAGAAAACCTCCTTTTTGGCAATTCAGAGAAGCACCACAGAAGACAAGCACATGATTAAAAGGCATCAGAGCTATCTGCCGAAGGCTGGGAGGGAGATGAGCGAGGCACTGACCTCGGGTCTGACACTGTGGGCCCTGGCGTATCTACTGAGTGCGGGGGCTCCCCTGGGTGCGGCGGGCCCTGGGGCCTCCGGGCCAGTCTGCCGGCCTAGGGACCACTCCAGCTCCTGCCTCCGCCCGGACTGTGAGTGAGGGAAGGGGAGGCAGGGGAGGGGACAGGGAGGAGGGAGAGGGGTGGATGGGGTCAGGAGTGAGGGGATGGGGTCAGGAGTGAGGGGGTGGGGTGGGGTGGGGATGAAGAAGGGGAGGTAACGAGGGGAAGGAGATGCATGGAGTCGATCGGTGAACGACAAAACGGAAACGACGCACGAGAAGACACGGAATTTAAAAAGGGGTGGAGCAGTAAAGGCGGAACTTAATGCATAACAGAAATGGAACTGATCGACACACACAGTTAAAAAAAAAGAGATGATGGAGTGATAATGGAGTAAAACCATGACACAGACAGAAAGAGAGGCAGAGCGGGCTACAAGACGAAGAAAAGCGCAAAAAGGAAAACCAACTTAAAGATAACGCCGTAGGAGAGTGATGAGAAGAGGACGAGTATGAGGATGAACAGAATCATGGGCTGAAACATCTGACAGAAACACAAAGAGAAGGAGGGAGAGAGAGACAAATAGAGAGGAGAGAGAGAGAGAGAGAGCGAGGAAGAGAAGGGGCAAAGGGGGGGAAAAAGAATGCAAAACTCTTGTTATGAAGCGCATGCAATGAGGGATACATGAGTCTAAAAAACCAACAACCAAAAACCTGTGCAGTGAACACTATGCTAAGCGCTCAAGACATGCACGCACATGTGTCGCTTGCCTGTGTGAGTGTGCGTGCGTGCGCACCTCAGCCATGCTGTGGAAGCAGCGTGCAAGTGAGATGCATTTACTGTATTAAGCCAAAAGTCTTAATCATTTACCAAAGGCCTTTATCGGTTACCAGTGATTTGTATGTATGATGTACAGACCATAGCTTTGTGCTTCTTGATGTCCAGACAGTCTTGTCTTGATTGGTGGTTTAAATGTTGTGTTCAAAAGCATTAGCCACCCAGCTTCACCAACGAGTTCCAGCAATGAACATGAGCCAAAATGTGATACCACCAGAAATTAGCACGAAACATCATTTTGAATGCTCTAGGCATTTCCAGAACAGGAAGCTTGAGCTGGAATAATACAGAACCTTTCATTTCCTTATCCAACTGGAAGTACACTGGAAGACACGTTGACTCATGCTTTCTTCTGCAGAAGCGCAAAGCAGAGTGCAGGTGAGAAGGCTACAAGCAAAAGCGAGCAGTCCTGTGTCTCAGCGATAAGAACACCTAAACGTAACAGAGGCATCCTATACGGGTTTATCAAAGGTAAGTAAATACCCTGTGTTCATATTCTGCTTTTATGGAACCACTGGTTCAGTATTAGTCTCAATAAGCTATTATCATGCAAACAGTGCGGCTAAATTGTGACATCTGAATAAGTTCTTAAGTACCTCTTGATGGGGTTGGGCAGGTGATGTAGAAGCAAGTTCACCACAGCCGCTCTGTAATGTTAATGACTGATTCACACTAGATAAGAAATCTTGCTACAAATGACAGCAATGGAAGTGGCTACTCAATTTAGGCACTGCCATTACACCAGAAAAGGTGCACGTCCACCTCCCAAGCTGTAGACCGGCGTTCGATTCCCTAGCTGAGCAAGCACCCTACACTATACCAATAAGAGTTCGTCCTTGGGCAAGACTCCTAACACTACCTTTACCCACCTGTTTAAGAAATGATCGAATTGTAAGTCACTCTGGATAAGAGCTTCTGCCCGATACTCTAAATGTTAATGCAAATGGTAATATCACTGTGGTCTGAACAAAACATTGTATCTCCACAATGAAAACTGTCAATGGGGCCGTTTTTTCCCTTTAATTTTGGGTCATTTTTTTTGCTATATATTCATCATGAAATTCACACAATGTAAAGGGCAACTGGCCTTTCCGTAGTCTGTCAAAACCTGAACAACTACAAATACAGATACAAGGTTTTGTTGCAATATGCAATACACTCTGTTGCTGTTCGGAGGGCTTTGACATCGCTGTGTTAATGGGTAAATTTAAGCTATGTCTTGAACTTTTCGGGGTTCTGTGGTTACCAAACTGCTACACACCACTCAAGTCATGTTGTCATTCTGTAGTTGGTGTAATGTAGAAACACGCAAGCTAAACTGCACTGCCGTATACTCACCTGCCAGTAAAAAACAGACAACTGCACTAGAACACAGCAAGATTTGGTAGATAAGCTGTTTCGGCAGTAGTGAAGTAGATTAGGAGTAGCTGGTGTTGTTATATTAAAGCATCCCGCTGCTGGCTTGTTCAGCCAGGAACATGCAACAGGCTCTTACCCAAGGACTCTTACTGGTAGCTAATCAAACCCCAGTCTACAGCATAGGAGGCAGATGTATTACCCACTACACTGTGCCAACCATGAATAAGTCACCTTATTTGTACTAGCTTTCTATGATGTAGCTTTAGAGACACACAAGTCTTTGGATGTCTGGTTCCTATCACCACCTCTGTGAACATTTTTTACCTTAAAAGCGAATTAAAAAAAAAAAAAATCTTTAATAACTGGACCTCACATATGAAAATAGGACTTCTAGACAGCTGAGTGTGGAGTTACCACTCAAAGAGGCATGTTTAGACCTCATTTAGGTTTTGAAAGTCAGCTGGCATGCAGAGTCAAGCCGTGCCTGTTATGGAATAATGCAACCTTGCTTTTGAAAGGCTCTCGTGCACCCGTCACTCACTGCAACAGGCTTACGAGTCCATGCTGGTGATAGTGGCTCTTCTCCTCTCGTCCTGTGCCCTGACCCTGACACAGCGGTTCAGCAAGCAGCCATAGGCGGGCGAGGCAGTGGGTGTAGGGGGAGAAATGGAGCAGGGCAGGTGTGGACGCAGGTGTGGACGCAGGTGTAGGTACAGGTGTGTGCACTCTTCGGGGTGGGTTTGATTGTGGGAAACTGGTTTAGGTAAGGGGGGTGGGGTTGAAAGGGTGGCAGGATGGGTCTTTGGCTGAGCTGGGTGGTATATGAAACCATATATGTGTATAACAGTGTAATTATCTGGCCCATCTTGAGGCAGAGTGGAGGTGGAAAGAATTCACCCTTTATTAGTGAGGTATTTATCAGACGTATCAATTCTTCAAGAGAAAATGGCAATCATTATGACCAAAATGCTAATATCTAAGCTCCTCCATATACTTGGAGATGGACTAATCTTCAAGCCTTTTCATTGGCTGATTGGGTAAATGTTTGGTGGAGTTCAAATACAAGCTCACAGCAATATATCTTCCCATTTTTGAAGCGAAAACAACAGAAAATATGTGATGTATGAGCCAAACAGAAGCAATGGGGCTGCACTGCGGGCTGTCGGTCTGTACATGATGTGCATGCTTAGACATGCCATTACATACGTCTACACTCAGCTAACAAACTTCACTCCTGACTATCATGAACACAACAGAAACCATGAGGAATCATTGAATCTGAATGGAGCTTGACAAGATAGCTGTAGTTTAATGCGATTTCAAGGTCGCTATGTACATGTAAGCCATGGCAGTGATTAGTCCTGTAGTACATGTTTGGTTTCAGTAAATGATGGGCATCGAGTAATTTCGTGATTAAGTACTCTAACTTACCCTATGGTAATAAACAGTCTGGCACGTATGTGGAATGTATATTGTGCTTTATTGTAATTTGAAATGGGCCTTTTTGTTATTTTGACCATTAGTCATTTCCTAAATAAAAACATGCTCTAAAATACAACATTTTTTATGTGGAATTTGGGAGAAATGTTTCCATTAGTTTATAGAATAAGACAACACTGCTCATTTTGGTCAAACACATACCTCACTAACTGTAAAGCTAGAGAAACTGATAAATTTGAGGTGGTCTCTTATTTTTATCCAGAGCTGTACATACAGTATTTTGTGGATTGAAAGTGGCTTATTATTTTTGGGGTGTCCGATCACCTTTAATACAAAAACATTTTTAACAACCAAAGTAAATCAGATTTACTGTGCAACATATTAAAAACAAAACTAGAATATAGAGATAAAAAGATGCATTTTACTACTTTAACTCTAGCCCTGCAGGTCTAGAAAAAATGGCACCAATTGTTTTATGTCAGAATCAGCTTCTTATTTGCCAGTTTTTTGTTCGAATCTTCCAGCAGTTACAATCCAGCAGTTACATTCTGGTGTTGTACAGGCATCTGAATGTAACTGCTACCCCATTTAAAGTGGAACAGGAAAAAGAAGACTTCAGATTCTGAAGAACTGCTGATTCTGCATATTTCTCAGGGGATTTGTCTCATACATGCGTCCCATAGATATATGCTTCAGAACACAAGACAGAAATATGAATGTTGGAATATGAGAAAGATTCCAGCCATTCACGCTGACAGTACCAGCTGGTCTGCGGCTTCTTGCATGTGTAAAACCCAGGAACACTGTCTGATTTAGCTGAACACATTCAACTTCACTTCATCATTTCAACAGACTAGACAGCAGGAGTTGATTGAGAGTCTGCTGCATTTCCATTTTCATTTGAAACGTGACGGAAACATCACTGGCTTGGCTGTTCAGCCAAACAGGGTACCGTTTACACCACTTGTGCAAAAATGTACTATGATTTCCATTCACGTTGACTATAAGTGAATAGTTTTCACTTGTGACAGAGAATGCTGGTTTTTAATACCTGTAATGTATCAACACATTGCAACATACACAAGCTTATTTGGGGACTTGACAGCAGTACTGGCTCATATCCATGATGACAAGCACTTAATCAACCCTATTTTAAGCTCTCCATGAGCTGTTGAGATCACTCGCTTTGTTCCCACCTTAATACATTTCTAATTCCCTCCACTTTTAAGCAAGATTCTTTTGCGGTTGTCTCTAGACCTGTAGTCTAATTACGAGATCACATCTGGCCCTGCAAGACACTGCAAGAGAGTCTCAACGCAAAATCAGGTTGTGAATTGTGAGTAGCATTTTACTGGTGGAATAGATGGTAACGTAATGAGTACTCCTCAGTTAATTACTCGTGCCCATCCCTAGTTTCAATTGATACAAGGATTACGATTCAACCACTCGAATGGGTATTAGGCTTAGAAAATAAGCAGCAGGTGGACATAATCATGTCTCAGGTAGCATGTGACAGCAGACACTACAAGGCTTTGGAGAAGATGAAGGACAGCGTGATATATGACCTACCTGGAAGTCTGTCACCAGGTCTCTTCCCAGAGTGCCGATGGGCGAGTCACGAGACATGGAGGTGACAGTGGACAGGAAGCTGCTGGACTCAGTGAGGTTGGGCATGGGTGAGAGGTCGTCAGTGCGGTCTTTCAGACCCTCACCCATATGGTCCACTTTCTCCACGAAGGCGTGGAGCTCTGCCCGGAATGCCCGCATGCGGGTGTTGATGGCATCCAGCACCTGAGAGTCGGGCTTGGGTTCGGCAGTGTCTCCGTCGCCCCTGAACTCGTAACCTTCCCCGACAGTCTAGAAGGGAAAACAACATGTTTCAAGCACGATATCATGACGATGGAAATATCATGATCTGTTTCTCTGCACTGTAAAACATTGTAGTGGACAATAACAGTAACTTCCTGTCTATTTACAGTACTTAACAAATGACTACTGACTTTTTCTTGCTCCCCTGTGTAACTTATGGACAGCCGACATGTGTTCTAACGCGCACCCTAACATCTCTGAGGGTCCACAGTTTTGTCCACTAGCTTCTAGTAGCAACTGCTTGAATGTTCATGCATACAGTCACATAGTTACCAATGTGGCTGTTTTTCACAAAAGCATGGTACTGAGGAATGGCCTAACCCCTAAATGTTTTTCCATTGTCTGAATCTGCATCTTCACCTACCCCGACAGAGTCCGCTCCTGTCACGACCAGGCGCCCCTCGCAGATCAGGCTGTTTGTGTCCACAATGAGCCGCTCCACTGTTTTTCCCAGTCGCTCTGCCTCCCTTTTAATACCAATGAGCATCTCCCGATCCTCCCGCCTCCGCTGTGCCAACTCTGCTCCTCCTATCTCGCAGACGTCCGACACCTTCCCACCACTCCCGAACCCAGAAGTGGCAGTCTTCTCGAAAGGGTCCTCAGAATCACTCTCGCCACCCACTGGGCCCTCCCGTTTGGGATGGAGCAGAAGGAGCCGTCCTGCCTCCTCATCCTCAGCGTCCCTGCTCTCAGCATCACTGTCCCTGGGGCTCCCGGAGCGGAAGCCCAAGTGGGCGGCCAGGTCACAGCGCTGAACGTTGGAGATTAGCACGCGGTTCTCATATTGGAGCTTCATCACCTTCCCGCTCAGTTCGTCAATCTGCAGCCGGGCGGCTTTCAGCTCCTCCTGCAGGAGCCCGGCACCACTCGGTGGGATGCTTGCCCCATTACCCCCATTTCCAGGCTTCAAGACACCTGAGATACCTCCGCCCTCAGCCTCACCGTCACCTTGCCCAGGCCCAAACTTGAAGCGGTTAAGCTCGGTGGTAAGCTGCCTGTTATGGTCCTCTATCTCAGAGATGGAACGCCGCAGCAGCTCAGCCTCCTCTTCCACAAACTGCAGGTGGCGCCGCAGCTCGCTGGCTGACTCCAGTGCCCCATCGGTGCCATATGGAGATGTGGGTACGCTGGAGAAGGGCTCGCGGCCGAAGCAGTCACGCTCGTACTGCGAGCGCAGGTCCTCATTCTCAGCCCGCAGGCCACGGTTCTCCACTTCCAGCTCCACGATCTTACGCCCCAGGATATTGGCCTCCTCCTCTACCAGCCTAAGCCGCAGACGCAGCTCAGCTTCCCGCGTGCTATGCGGCCCGCCGCCTGTCACCTCGGCCAGGGGCAGGGGACTGTCCACGTCTCCATACACGGACTTGTACTTCTGGAGCTCCTGCTCTAGCTCGTCCTTCTCCCGGCCCAGTTTGGCCATCTTCTTGCGCATCAAGGCAGATTCTTCTTTAGCGAACTGAAGCTGGCAGCGTAGGTCTGCGCTGTCCTCCTGTGGAGAAGGATCAGACTTTTCAGAATTACGTCAACTTCTGTTTTCATCTGAAGCCAACTTGTGATTTCAATCCTTAAATGCACAAATGGTTCACCAACAACCTGCACATGTTTGGTGAGATCATTACCAACATATATCAAACTGTTAAATTATCGATGGATTGGCTTACAGTGAAATATTGACATCACAGTGTGGGACTGGAGTGCTATTGGGAAGGAAGATAAAGGTTACCAGGAACAATAAATGATGATAAATTTAGACTGATATGGGTAATATTTACTGAGCTACACATACAGAAGTAGTGTCTCTCAGTATGGCACCGGGCCGCCATGTTTACTAATTCAACATGCCAGATGTCTCAGCATGTAGTTGTAGAGGTTCCTAATGGGGTCCTGTGATAATCCATCCCATGCAGCTTCAATATTCTCACACAGTTCCTGCAGATTTTGTGGTAGGGGTGGAGTGACACCATCACCCTACCTCCTCATGCCTCCTGAACCACGGTTGCCTCCACACAAGTTTGCCACCACACATGCTGACCACGTGCACTGTTTTCCAATTGTGCTGGCACTAACAGGATGACTAGTGGAGGGCATCACTACTCGCTGAATGTCATGCAATGCATGAGTGCATGTTATAGTCTGAAATCTGTCAGCAGTGCTGCTTTGTGAGCTACATTATAATGAAGGCTTTGCAATGGTAAAATTAGTTACTCTGTGATAACTATTGTATATTAATATGTATTGGAGGTTAACTAATTCAATGTTGTCTGGCTGGCTCATGTATAACATGTAGCGAGGGCAGCCTAGATTAATTAACTTCTATGGTCTCTCTATTTTAATTTCATCTTTGTAAAAGCTGCACACTGATTTCTATTGAACTTTTATTCAGTTTACTTGATTTAAATACATTATTTCCTCATGAATCACTAAAAGTACACTTCCTCATGAATCACTAAAAGTACAATAATCACACTTCACCAGTACATCTGCATATGTTATGAATGTGTGACATTTTAAAACACAAACCTGAGTAAGAGATTTCTTGTCCTTGAAGGTTTCCCTACTTCCTCGTCTCCTCAGTGCCATCTGAAACAACAAGGAGTAGGAATGACATGAGAAAGAGGGGGAGAGCAACCATGAAGCTGATGATACAGCATAATAAGTCACTTTAACAGAAGTCATTTGATTAGAATGATCAGTGTGAGTTTAGCACAAGCTCTGAATGCTGGTAGTGCGTTCTTATGTAAGAATGGCATTAGAGAACTCTGTCCAGAAGGATGTGCTGTTCCAGAGTAGCATTCTCACTCAGCTCATTACTCTGTAGAGCTATAGGGTGCTTTAGATACACGGCTTATGCCTTCATCTGTGCATGCAGACCCTTAACATGTGATACACGCTTTTAGAATCAAACCTTTGAGGTCATAGGCATTACAAAGTCAAGATTAAAATCCATGCAGCCATCTGATTATTTAACCCCCCAGTTCTTCTGTCTATGCCTATATGTGTATATAGCCATGCATTTAGATAAGAACGGACTTACACCAGATATTACATAACCTGGCCGTATCATGTTAGTAATGCAAAGCAACAGTTTTGTTAAAAAATAAAATGTACACAGTTGGCCCCTTTATTTAAGTGCAGCTGATCAGTCAAAATGTGTAGTTGTTTTGTTCCCACATCCAGTCTAGCCCTGCCCCGGTCTTTCTTTGATTCTGTCTGTTTTCATGTACCTTTGTTGGGTCATGTGCTTCTGCTTGTTTTGGTTTATAGCTCCTCCCTGCCTCCTTCCTCTTGCCACGCCCCTGAACCTGCCCATATGTGGCTCCTCCCCTTCCCAGGTGTTCATGGTCAGCCCTTGTGTATTTATACCCCTAGTTGTTCACCTTGTGTTTGCTTGGTGTTTTGTATCCCTCTAGGTTTTGCTGTTGCTCTTTTTGGTTTAGGTATTCCTTGTTCTCTGTAATCTTTTGTTTCCTGTAAGCTTTTATTTCTAGTATCTTTATTTTTCATGTTTCTTCTTTATTTTGTGACTTTTGTGGATTGCTTTAGTTTCTAGTTATCTTGGTTCATATTAAACAGTCTGACTTGCACTTGCATCCTGCCTCCTCGTCTCTCTCCGTGTACATTAGTACCTCCTTCTAGACAACAATATGTCATTAATTTTGCTTCTTTAGTTTAGTACTGGAGCTAAGGGACTAATGTTAACCAACCATAGAAGTCAATAGTCACCCAAACCTTTTCCATAAATACATCTCCAAAACCTCTCTCGACCTGCTCTAACCACATCCAGGTCTTTATTAGGTCTTTGTGCAGGCTTATCAATGTGGTTTAGAGCAAAGTATCTCAACCTGTGGGGTGCGGACAAAACTCAGGGAAATGACTGTCTCACAAGAAAGCGCTTGAGCAGATACTGTTTGGCAACAATGCTATAGTTTTCTGCAGGAAGGATTTGCTTTGCAGGCACAGTCAGTGTTGTTGTACATGTCTGTGTGCATGGAGGAGGGAGCTAGTGTAATGCAGAGAAGCTGGACACACAACACACGCAACGCCAGGATCAAGGGCTGCACACAGCACACAGGCTTAAAGCCTGACCTGTACAAATCACACACAGCAAAGTGTCAGTCTGTTTTGCATGGTGTGTGCAGTCAGCGGCTGATATGTTAGCCATGAAGCAGTCTTTCATCAAAGCAGTGAACACACAAGGTCCCTTCATCTTTTACACTTACAGCCAAAGCAGCCAATAAGCACAAGTTACTCAGTTTTCTGTGTTTCTGAGGAGATTAGATATAAGATAATCCACTTGCTCCACTTTTTCTTTAGATATAAAACAATACACAGGTGTTTCTGTCCATCCTTCCACTGACAGAAGGCAACTCAGTACTATGGGTCTGAAAGGATGTGTAGCTGTCGAGAAACTCCGAACTGACAAAAAGAAATAGACAACAAAGAAGCTGCAGGTGATCTCACAACAACCCGAGAGTCCAGACCTCAACATCAATTAATGTGTTAGTATCACACAGCATCTGCAAATGTTTATGAGCAGTTCACATGGGTTACAGAGAACCTGACTGTTAAAACACATAGGCCCCAAGATGGTGTACATGTCCAATACCAATCAAATATGCTGTGAATGGAAACCAAACAAAATACCTTCATTATTATTACACCCAGACAAAATCCTTTAACTAGTATGTTTCCATCTTTGTTGCCACATCAAATGGTTGCTCTCTCTCTCTTTTAATGAGCGAGGAGTAGTAAGCTCTACATTTCATTTAACTCTATCATGTATCATTCAGCCTGTCCAGCTTCAGCTAGAGCGTTACATTACCCAAGAGAACAACCTTTTAGATTCTCTTATTTTCTGTAGGACTGGCATCATCATCATCATCATCATCATCATCATCATCATCAAGTCTTAACAGTCAGGGTTCCCTTTAAGAAATCTCGGTATAAATGACAGAGATGGGGGTGGCTACTTGATTTCCATTCTGTCTTCACTCCAGAAAAGAGTAGGAAACATAAGAACCTGTAGAAAGTAGCTGTTTCCCCTGACCTCTTCAGTCCTGTGGCTCACACTACAGGACTGAAAAACTCCTAAGCGATGTTGAAAATGTAAGAGACCCCATACATAATGACATCATTCTAGGGTTGTACCCAACTCAGAATTTTGTCAGTCGAATCGGATTTGCCTGTCCTGGCCGACGAAATGGACTATTCGTTCATGTTTTTTCTCCATGTACATTATCTAGTAATCAGTAAATCAATTTGCATACGTTTCAGATCTGATGTCCTCCTCATTTAGAAAGTCAGCAGAGTCACAGGAACATATTTTTGAACTAAAAGAGACGTGGCATATGATGAACGATCTGGAGCCTGATTTAATTACAGAGTATAGCGTCGCAGCAAGCACGTATTTATGCTAAAAATTAGCGCTTCTAGCCTGTCTTTTTAATTTCACTTTTAACAGCTCCTTCAGTAGGATGACCCTTCGTCTTTCATCTCTCATAAATAATGAACTCCTAAATAAAACCAAATTAGTCAATATTTAAATTATTTTTAGATGAAAAGAAGAACGGTAGACCTGAACCGTTTAATTATAATATTACCCGCTCTGAAATAATTATTCCTCGTTTATCGGCAGGCATATTAAGTGACTGTACTTATCTTTAAATAAAAATAATCTCAGCTGTAAAGGAATAAATAAAAATATCTGTAATTTAGGTTCTAAAATAATGGAATTATAATAAAATAAACGTCTTCTGTCCGTTTTTCCTTCACCCTAAACAGCCATTACGTCTAAAACGAAAGTCAGCTCACTGGTTTGAAGCAGTGTTCCATGTCTGACTAAATGACGAGCAGAATTAGCTTTAATTCGTTTGGATTCTCTTCTTCAAAAGCTCCTCCAGACTTTCTCTGAGACATCGTTCCACCCGTGTTTCTCAGCTTCACAGCTTTAGCTCCCTTCAACAGTGAACCGCCAGCGCACGTTGTCACGTGGATTTAATTTTTTAGCAAGCATGCGTCATAGCCCAGTTAGAACTTAAATATATATTTATTATTCCCCTTTTAATAATTATTAAAATGTCTTTTTAAATTCTTGAAGTTCTTGTGCATTTTTGTAAGCTTTTGTCTGTTTTAAGAAAGAAGAAACTTGTCACTGTTGTAAGTAGACTTGAAGGTTCTCAGTCGACTTAAAGGGTCTCTGACTGACGATTCGACTCGTCGACTTGTAGAG
>CM067493.1:6867358-6910436 GCA_034552555.1 Semaprochilodus insignis | reverse complement strand
AATGCAGCATTTTTTGCAAACTAACATTTCTGCATGGCTCCTTAAATTGTCGCTTCTGTAGCTCTACAGCATACATTACACAGATTACACATTACACTTTCATGCTGTTGCCACAACAAACTTTCTCTGTAGCCCACTTAGTCATCATTTAGCCACCAGGCTTACAACTTCTTTCAAACACACTGGCAAGTTCCGGTTATCTCAGCTCTCATTGGTTGACGTTCTTTCAGGTGTAATGTCAACATCCTGCTTCACAACAGAGAATCAGTGTCCACTTCACACTACAGGATATACAAGTGGGGTGGATGCTGACAAATATTAAACATGTACAATATTTACAAATCACAATTTACAGATTAATAATTGGATTAAAAGACACCACAGGAAAATCTGGTCTGATCATCATTTAAGATCTCCCTGATATTGCAACACCCTTAGCGATTTCTGGGAGAAGCAAAAACAACCTCAAAAATCAGCCCAATTATCCTGCAGTGTGGGCCAGACAACAAGCAATTGTCATTAGCTTAGGGATTCACAGCCAACAGTCAATGCTTGTAAATGTTCTGAGTTGTACGTGTGAGGTAGGACTGTAATGTTACATACTGGTTTGACTTAACTACAGGGAATACAAGGAAACCTTTGTGAGTGTCTCCTTCTTTGAATATCTCCTTCTTCAGATCCCTCCCATTCCACCTTATACAACAGCATTTGCACTGTCATGTCAGTATTCCATCAGGACAAAAAGCACTATCTACATACTTCATCACAAAGGGGGCATAATTACACCTATTTAACTGGATTTAGTGAAGTGCAGTTTATAAAACATAATCACTGTAGTTGTAGGTTTATTATTACTATTATTATTGTTATTGTTGAAGCATTTTATTTTATTTTATATATATATATATATATAATTTATTTTTTTATTTTAATGTATCGTTTTTTGATGTCCTGAGTTGTACGTGTGAGATAGGACTGTAATGCTATACACTAGGTTGAATTTAGCCACAGGGAACACAAGGAAACCCTTCAGTGAGTGACTTCTTTGAGTAACTCCTTTGAGTGCCTCCTTTTCCACATGATACGATTTTGTACTGTCATGTTAGCATTCCGTCAGGACAAAAAACACATAGAAAAATGACATTAGCCCATGTAAAACTGAAGGTCTGAATTGTCTGAAGTGCTAAAGTACTTAAAAATAAACCAGTAGATTTCTTTGGAAACCTGAAAGCAAGGCTCCTGACGAGAAAGCAAGGCACAGTACTCAGTACTGTATGCATATGTTGTATACATCAGGCAACACTAATACAGTATGGTGAGAAAGAGAGAGAGAGAGAGAGAGAGAGAGCAGTGAGTTGATCTGATGCCGGAAAGTGTTTGCGCTACTGGGGTTATATTTAAAGTCTTATGAAGCTCCTTCCTCCACCAGAACCTTTTTTAGTAAGTACATCTTGCTGATGCATCACCTGATCACAGCACTGATGGGGTGACATTCGAAGTGATCCTAACACTGCAGGCCAGCATTAGCCTAGCTCTGAAACGGTTTAAGAACGGAATACTGAGCTTATACAGTCCACAGCTGATGGAGGATGGAGTTTGAATTATTTATGGCCAGACATATGGAAAGAGTGAGGAAGAGCAGGGAATCAAGAGTTTAATCATTTCCGAGAGAGAGAGAGAGAGAGAGAGAGAGGGGGAAGAAGGAGAGGGAGGGGGGAGAGAAAGAGAGGAAGAAGGGGAGAGAAGGAGAGAAGGGGAGGAAAGAGAGGGAGAAAGAGAGAGAGAGTGAGAGAGAGAGAGAGAGAGAGGAAGAAGGAGAGGGAGGGGGGAGAGAAAGAGAAAGAGAGGAAGAAGGGGAGAGAAGGAGAGAAGGATAGAAGGGGGGGGAAGGAGAGAGAAAGAGAGAAGACAGAAGTGTGGGAGAGAGAGAGATGCAGCCCACATAGATACAGCACCAAAACATGCTAAGAAACACAGAGACTAAAGTGATGTCATGTTTTATGTAAGCCAACTAGCTAATGCAAAACTGTGGATTCAAATTGCCTGAGTCATCGCACACCCAAATCTCCGAGGCGTTCCCTTTCCACGATTACAAAGCCGACCACAAGCATATCTACATGTGGAAAATAGAGTTTAGCCAGCAAGGGCCACACAGTCACTTGTAAATGGATCAAAGTCACGGTCTTGGTCTTCACATCACGTAAAGTAGCAAATGATGCATTGAATTTACCACTACTTCTGTATGATTAGCATTTCCGGCTAGAAAGCGTTAGAGCATGTCAAGTGCCGTGATTACAGGGTTAAGCAAAATGGCAAAAGAAAAAAAAATTCATGACACACACATTACTAGCCTGATACGTTGGAACAGACAGAACCAGCAGTCTAACCTTTACTGAATTACAGTGATTGTTGTTCATTGTTTCACACACTCTGCATAGCTCAACTCAATTTAACAGCACACATTATGCTCTGAAACATGCAGCTGTTCAGTGGTCTTTAAAGGAGCAATATGTAAACATTCCCAAATTAACAGAATGCGAAGAAATGACATATACGCTCATTATCAAAAAAATTGTTGCCTTCAGAACGAATCGACTGACAGGAATGAAACCTCGTGGGTAGGTTTGACATCATGTCAGGAGACATGTCGCACATGTGATGTAAGCAATGACGGGCCTTATTGCTGTACCTGACGGACTATATAATGTCAGTCTGTGTGTGCTTTCCTTACTGACTCGTGCTGCTTTGTTGGTAGTCTCTTTTCCATGCATGCCTCACAGTTTGAAAGAAAGAGTATTTGGAAGAGTTGGAGAGGGGTCACATCATAGGGCTCCGGGAAGCAGGATGGTCTTATCAACGTATTGCTCGCCATACCGGTCGAGAAGATATTACCATAGTGTGCTGTTGGTGGCAGTGGATAGAAGAGGGCACACACCAGTGACATGAAGGATCTGGTAGACCTACACAAACCATGGAGTAAAAGAACCAATGAATTTACAGATATGTACAGAGTGACCCAACAGCCACGACTGCGGACTGACAGTGAGCAGTGGTGCCCTCCATGAGTCATCCTGTTAGTGCCAGCACCATTGGCAGACATTCTTTATCTGCAGCACAGGGACCTGAAGCTGTCAAGATTAAGGCAGTGCACCTGGCATTTTTAGCCTGCAGGGAAAAAGCCATGTGATGCTGTCATTCAAGCATTCCTGACTGGGTAAAGCTCCCATCCCACTGTGTAGTGTAGCTCCACCACTGACCACTGACTGTGTCCACCCTGCAAAGAGGAGTCAAGTGTAGGAAGACGGCGAGGGAGCACGAGGAGCAACTCAGACGGGGGGTGTGTGCAGAGAGGGTGGATAGGTGTGTGACGGATGGAGGCCCAGAGTAGATGTTCATTCAGGCTTGGATAATCGTGGTCTAACTACGGCCTGCTAATCCTGCTGCCTGGCCTTGTCCCAAATCAGCTCCTAACAGCCTCCACATGTCCACCCTCCCCCCGTCTCACACCACCATTGGGATAGAACACTTACTGTCAAAAGTTTGGGGACACATAGCTTTTCAGAATGTTTATAATACAAACAAATATGTTTTGCTTGTTGGTTAGCAATGATTTAACATAATGAAGACCAACCAGGTTCATTCTGACAATATTTGTGTGACTGTACTGCCTTAACAATAAACCCAAAGCCCATTTTATCCTCTTGTTATGATGCATGCATTTTCATACAAGGAAATTTATATTTCTAAAGAAGGTAAGGTGTCCCCAAACTTTTGATAAGCACTGTTAGTTTTGGAAACTGAAACTGTCACTCCATGTCACTCCACAGTGGCACGACACCATTGCAGTCTTTGGTGATGTTGACGTGGTGTTAAGGACAGTCGTCATAACAGTCTGTGTGCATGTAGTCCTGCATCGTGCAGCCGTCTGCCAATGGTGCTGGCACTAACAGGATGACTCATGGAGGGCATCACTGCTGGCTAAATGTCCGCAATTGTGGCTGTTGGGTCAGTCNTGATGAAACATCCTAATTAGAAGGATTCATTAATATATATAATTATATATAATATATATAATTAATATTCGCCAATGATGACAAATTCTGACCAAAAGTCGGACACCCACATGAGTGAAACCAAAATACAACTTAACCCAACTTTCCACCATTGCCACATTCATCCTCCTACTCCTCCACTGACCAATTTCTTCTGATGCAACCGTCCTAAATCCCCAGGTGCCCAAAGCCCCACTGCCAAGTTTTCCTATAAAACACTCAGTGAAGGGCAAATCTGGCCAGCTTTACTGCTTTTATGTGCAGTGCCTGGAGCAGCTTATCACCCCTCCAACACTATTATGCACCAATGGGAGCCAATACAGCAGACCACAGCTAAAGTAGATTAGCAGCTGGCTCGGTCTCTTGCCAGTCCAGCAGTAAGCACCACCAACCCTTCCTCACCACAGTGCAGTTTCTAAATATGAGTGAAGAACTACAACGATCAGTCAACAGAGTTAATGGGTCATTGATGATGCTTATTGCTGAAAAATGTCAGTGTGTCATTTACTATAAAACAAACAGTATTTTACCTTTTGCTCAAAAAAGGTACTTTTACTGGAGTGACGCCATAGTGGAACCAGTTTCAGCTCCCTAAGAAAAAATTCAATGGATCTGGAGAACTTTATCCAAGTATAAAGAACCTCCACGTAATGTAAAGATTCTATACCAAATGAGGGCTGTCGCTGTCATTAAATATCAGCCGATGATTAATTACTATATCGTCACTGTCCAAAGAAGAAAACGTCTCTCCAAAATGGCAACTTTATTAAATGAATTTTAATGTAAGTCAATGGAACCAGACTTTTTTCTTTGGGCCACTTCTGTTAGTCCATTCATCGTGAAATTTCCACACAGTATAAACAGCAGCTGCTGTGCTCAAAGATACATGCTTTTGATTGGACAGCGTCAATATAAATATTTGTCTTATGCAAATATCTCTCTCTTTCTCTGCGTTATGCATGTAAATGCTAAACCCCTATAATGGCCATATTGGCTTATCTTGCTTCCAACCTACCTAGTAGTTCTTAACTTACATCAGAAACAGTTTAAAGGCCCACAATTCTGTATTCTACCGACACTTTGAAAATTGTGACTATAATTATGTTGTTGCACAACTTTGTAATTACAGTACAGCTGGGCGGCAGGCAGAGCAGTGATAGTGTTACACTCCTACATGATGCTAATCAGGCCCTCTGGACGCGTGATGCTTGACAACAAACCGTTTATCTTGGCTCTGACCTCAGTGTCTCCACACATGGATTCACTGGTCGTCTCCATCAAGACAAAAGTGGGACTCGTCGCTGAAGATGACCCGCTGCCATTCTGAGTCAGTCCATGACACTCTGGCATGACACCATCTTTGGAGACATTGACGTGGTGTTGAGGGCAGTCCTGCATTGTGCCAATGGTGCCGGCACTAACAGGATGACTCATAGAGGGCTTCACTGCTCACTGAATGACCACAATTGTGGCTCTTGGGTCAGTCAGGTACAGGGATAAGGCCCGTCCTTGCCTACGTCACTTCAATCATTTGCATGTCTCACAATGTCAAATCCACCCACTGAGTTTCATTCCTGTCGGTTGATTCCTTCTGGATGCCACTATTTTTTGATGATGAGCATGTACATTTCGAGAATACGGTTTAGAATTCTTTAACTAGCTAAAAAATTGCTTCTTAAAATAGATATATCATGTTTTGGAAAAAACACAACAGGATATTGTATGAGATAAACAGATTGTAAACTGAAGAAGATTACCAAATAAATATTGGCACACGGTATAGAATGATATCCCAAGTTCCTGTGGCACAATCAGTATCGATAGAGAGAAAGCTAGTTCGGCGCATCTGTAACAGACATACATAAAACGACCTCAGCCTCATACGAGTAAACAGTCCCTCATTTAAATATTCTTTAAAAAACGCACCAGCCTGGCCTATTTTCTCTCTCAGAGGCAGGCAGCCAGCGTGTGTATGTGTTAGCATGCTTGAGCAGGAGGTTTGCTGCGACCGTGACAGGCTTAGGAGGGATGATATTACACACAAAAGAGACCGTTACACACTCTGCAACAGGCGCATACATCAGCCTATTCACCAGTGGCACAAAGCACTAGTCACAAGCTTCTACTCCCGCCATCTCTCTCGCTGAACGCCCCACAGCTCAGCCTCTGCTGTTCTAGGTCCAGCGTCGTATCTTGTCTGGACTGCACTGAATCTCCAACACAGGCTCTAGATCAGCTCTGGTCTTTTCGTTCTAAATTCAAGCCTGGGGCTGGATCGTCTGCAGGCCGGCTTTGTGAGGGCGGCTGCAGCGCACGTTTACTCATTTTTCACCCAAAACTTTTCAATGAGATTAGTAAAGAGGCTTCACAAAGGGCGGAATTAGCCATTCATGTGCAGTGGGACGAGTTTTCATCTGGCTATTCGAAAGTCGCCCGCTTAAACCTTCTGCTCCTTTCTGGACCGTTGGAAAAGAGCCTTTATTATTGGTCTTGTTCAGGAATTGAATCATTCAAGTTGGTTCATGCTTATATATCATATTCTGTCAGTGCAATATTCAGGTTTTTGCCCACAAAATGCACCAACATGACAATCAAAACAGTCCAGGATTTTAACTCAAGCAAAACATCAAGAGACTGCCCAGTACAGCCTGTTCTGAATTAAAAGAAGTGTGAATGCAACAGTAAAGGGAGCTCAGAACACATGATTCCTGGGGGAAAAAAATCAACTGAGTGGATCAGATAACTGTATCAAGTGAATGCACCAGAGATTGGGATTAACTCTCTACTTAGACTTGACTCAGACTTGCTTCTGCAATCCAAATACTTAAGACCCAACGCAGAGATATAAGACTCTTTATATGTGCACCCCAGGACTCAAGATCCAACCCAGACTCACAATACAGAGACTTAAAACTCGACACAGACTCACAATCCTAAGGCTTGAGACTCAACTCAGACTTGCAACCAAGAGACTCAAGACATGACTCAGCCTTGCAACTCAGAGACTTAAGATACAACTTAGACTTGCTCTTCAAAGACTTCTGACTTGACTAGACTTGCACCCCTGAGACTCAAGACTTCACTCCACTGAGTCTAAGGACTTGACTCAAACTCAGAGACTCGAGACTCAACTCAGACTTGAACCTCAGAGACTTTGGACATGACTGAGACTCACACGTCCGAGACTCAAGACTTGACTCAGACTCCCACCTAAGAGACTCCATACTCCACTAGACCCACCCTATGACACTGTAGTTGTGACTAGATTCTGGTCCCTGAGTTTCTGAGCTTAACTCAGACTCAAACCACAGAGACTTGAGGTGCTTGTAGTTTGTTGCAGATTGCTTTTTTGGCTTCTTGGGGAAAAATGATTCTTATGGTGGTGCAAAAAAGACAAACCTAAAAACATCAACAAGCTGGACTGCCAGAAACAGTAGTCAGTGATTAAAATCTCACTAATCAGCAGTCAGCTACTTACAAAGGTGTTCCTTATCTAAAGTAACTGTACTACAGCTTGGCAATCTAATGTTTAAGATTAACATATTCGTAAGAAACAAATGAAAGATCATTGATAACTGAACTGTTATTGCTCAGTGATGCTCTTAATAAAGATCTCCATGACCTGATGTAGTTTCGTGATCTGATGTAGTGTGTGCATGCGAGAGAGAGAGAGATTATTTTAGTATGAAGCTCTGGCTAATATCCGTGCCTGTATCCTCTAAGCAGTCCCTCACAGGCTTACGCTTATCACTGGTCCTTGCGGACCGTTTAACACTGTGCACTGTGCTAATTGGTGGCGACCAAAAAGAAATAGCTTGTCCTGTAAACCCGTTAGCTCATTATGTGCTGCATGTCTTGGACTAAACATGGGGATTAAAGATCCAAGATACATTTGGGTTATCCAGGGTTACGGCCGGCAAATATTCATAATCCTTATATATTCTCTGAAGGCAGTGCATGTCCTGTCTGTGTGAAGCTCGCTGAAGATCTGCCTCTGTGCTTCAAAACAAGAACAACAAAGTGTGTGTGTGTGTGTGTGTGTGTGTGTATGTGTGTGTGTGTGTGTGTGTGTGTGTGTGTGAGCTTTGTAGTGGAGATGGATGGAGGTTGTTTACTGCCTTGTTCACATTCCCGTGACGATCAGTGATTAAGAGCTCCCTTCTGGTTGACACTGACTGTAAAACGCTGGAGGACTGTTAGTAACCAGGCCCACTAGAGTCAGTCCAACAATGCAGGCTTGCCCAACATACACATTACCCCTCACACCTACCAGCCACTGCCAATCTTATTCATTCTGTATCCTGTCAAGTTTATACAAGAGTTTGGTCCAAAATCACAATTTCCACAAGCTTCCTCCAGATGTAGCTGACCAGTGAATACATAACATTCATGGGAGCTCATGTACAACAATTGAGTAAACTGCTTACTAAGGGCGGACCTATATGGCTTGTTCAGGGCCGAAACAATACTAATTATTAGTAATCAGGGATGCAGATAATTTCATAATATCTTTATTTAGCATAAATTGGTTGTGTGTAGAGAGAAAATGTACAAGAAGGAACTCTTGAGACAGCACAGCATGCAAAATTAATCACTTAAACATTTTGAAGTCACCTTTAAACACCTTTAAACCTCCATGGACCATTCTCACACTTCCCTGTTCGTTAATGCAGAAGCGTAAATAGCACTGTTACACGGCTTCCAATAATTTAATGAAACCAAGTTTTACTCCATTAAGATCATCATGTGTCACTCTTAACAAGGTAACCAGGGCTGGACAGTGGGTCAGATTTACTCATATTTGTGATCCTCAAATTGAAGATTCACTGACATATGTACCATCCTGGACATTGTTCTCAGTGAGGTTTGCTTGGTCTGCCTGAAGGTGGCGCTGCAACAAACTGGTTCAGACAGTTGGTCCTTCAAAGCCCAACAGGACGGCATCTGACTATGGTGCTATGGTACGTATATATCTGCTATGATGCTATGGTATATCAGACTATGGTGCTTTGGTATATCAGCTATGGTGCTTTGGTATATCTGCTATGGTGCTATGGTATATCTGCTATGGTATAATAGCTATGGTGCTATGGTATATCTGCTATGGTATAATAGCTATAGTGCTATGGTATATCTGCTGTGGTATATCAGACTATGGTGCTATGGTATATCTGCTATGGTGCTATGGTGTATCATCAGACTATGGTGCTATGGTATATCTGCTATGGTGCTATGGTATATCAGACTATGGTGCTATGGTATATCTGCTATGGTGCTATGGTATATCAGACTATGGTGCTATGGTATATCATCAGACTATGGTGCTATGGTATATCATCAGACTATAGTGCTATGGTATATCTGCTATGGTGCTATGGTGTATCATCAGACTATGGTGCTACGGTATATCTGCTATGGTGCTATGGTATATCATCAGACTATGGTGCTATGGTGTATCCGCTACGGTACTATGGTATATCCGGTATATGGTATATATATGGTGCTATGGTATATCTGCTATGGTGCTATGGTATATCCGATATGGTGCTATGGTATATCTGCTATGGTGCTATGGTATATCCGATATGGTGCTATGGTATATCTGCTGTGGTGCTATGGTATATCATCAGACTATGGTGCTATGGTACATCTGCTATGGCGCTAGAGTATATCTGCTATGATGCTATGGTATATTAAACTATGGTGCTATGGTCCCGCTGCCTGAGGAAAATCCATAAGATCTGTTTGGACAGTAGCCACCCAGCACACAGTCTGTTCACCTTACTGCCATCAGGCAGGAGGTACCGTAGCATCAAGGCCAGAACAAACTGGCTAATGAACAGTTTTTACCCCCAGGCTATCAGGCTCCTGAACAAGCTGTGAGCCTCACCAATACCATGGCACTATATATATGTCCTCGCTCTCACAGATTATCCTTATCTAATATATTATATATTATACATATGATGTATAATATATAATACATGAATGTCCAGTATATTCTGTATTGTGTATTTTGTATATTTAATATTTCTCTTTTATTTAATTTTTTTTTAGTTAGTATGTATATTAATGTGCTGCTGTAGAGTAATAACCCGAGCCTCACCACAAGCATTTCAATGCATAAATGTCTTGACATGTTGTGCAAATTACAAATAAACTTTGAACTTTGAGTTAGCAGGCAGCCCACATGGGACCCCTGTGAATACCAAGGGGTATTTAGCACACTGCTTAGGACAGTGTTCCTCAGTCCTGGTCCTGGAGGCACCATGCTCTGCACAGTTTAGTGCTTGCCCTGCTCCCAACACACCTGATTCAAGTTATCAGATCATTAACAAGCCCTTTCAGAGTTGCAAGGTTAAAGCAGGGAGTCCACCAACATGTGCAAGGCAGGGTGCCTCCGGGACCAGGGTGGAGAAACACTGACTTAGGATACCAGAAGTCTGGACTGATCAACTACATTTGGGGAAAACTGATTTTTCACCAATCTATCACCTTAAACTGGGACTGAGATCACTTATTTATTGATGGATTTATTGATAATTATTGATAATGGCCATGAAATCCAGTCCTGTTCCATTGAACAGTGGCTCGGATGCCATCAGAAATAGTATTTTTTGAGCTCTTAGTTTGATGTGTGGTCGTCATAGCTGTCTACTCAGATTGCGCCTGACTCACTGACAGCATGTCGCTCCAGCCCTACTCTGATATATACCGTTACTTAATAATTAGGTAATAATTACTTTATTAGTCTTAATTACTGAATAACTGATCTCACAGGCCTGCAAATGCCGTTCAGGGTTCAGTATTGTCTCCTGCTGATTCTGCTCTGTGATCCTCTCACTGCGCTCACTGCTGATCACAGTACATAGTAACTGGTCTACAGTGCTCAGACTGTATGAACAGTCTCTTCTCTCTCTCTATTTACTTTCCACCTTTCTGTTTCTCTTTCACTCTGTTATCTTTCTCACTCGCTGTCTGTTTTCTTTCCCTCTGTCCCTTTCCTCTCTTTCTCCTTCCCCTGCATCTCCCTCTCTTATTTGTTTTCTCTCTCTATGTTTCCTCTCTTTTATCTTTCTGTGTATTCTCCCTCCCTTTCTCTTTCCTATTACTGTTTTCTCTTTCTGTCTCTGTCTCTCTCTTTCTTCCACATCTCTTTTGTCTCTCTCTATCTTTTCTCTTCCTTTCATCTCTTTCTCCCTTTTCCCCCTCTTCCTGTTTTCTTTTTGTCTCCTTCTCTCCACATTGGTCTTTCTTCACCTTCTTCATTTCTCTGTTTTCTCAATCCTTCTGTTTTCTCTCCCTCATTCTCTCTCTTCCTCCCCCTTTACCCTCTCATTTTGTTTTCTCTCTCACTCTCTCTCCCATATTAACTTTTGTTTTCTGTCTTTCTTTCTTTCTGTCTTCTCTCATTCTCTCTCCAATAAATTCCCCTCCCTGTATCTCTCTTCCCTACCTCTCTCTCTCCCACTATCACTCTCTCCTTTTCTCCCCTTCATCCCTTCTCATTCTATTTCTCTTCCCATCTGTTTTCTCCCTCTCTCTCCTCCTGTCCTCTCCTTCCCTGCCTCCCTCTCTGTCTCCCTCTCTCTCTTTCTCCCTCTCTGTCTCCCCCTCTCTCTGAGGGTCAGGTCGCTGTTGTTCCTCTCCACTGCTCTCTGTGAGAGTGCTGCTTGTCTCTGCTGTCATAGAAAACAGACACTACTCACACAAAAGAGGCCTCGCTCACACAGAGCGGCTTTCATCCAATCACAACGGAGCACTCTGCTCGCCCTGCACGGGCACAGCACGCCCAAAAATGCCACCCCCTCCCTCTGTCACTCTCCACCTCTCTGCTATCCTGCATTTCTTCCACTGCCATTGCGTGGCAACCAGCTGTCCTCTCTGCGCGGCTCGGACATGTGACAGGGCTTGGAACACATTTTGCAGATTCGGTGCACAGATTTAGATTACACACCGATTTTAAGCTCTCAAGAACATCATTTACGGATCGGATATCTTTTAATTAAATGGATTTATGAGATGAAAAAACAATCAAGGCTACTGGATAATGAGATAGCCATTGATTTATAAAGACGTTATAATCCTTATCTGCCACCCAAATGCCTAATACCCTCCTAAATATGCCCTGAAGGACTGAAGTATAATTAGGAAGGAACACATTCATGGAGGGGTTGATTCTTTACACAAGGCACCTTGTAGACACGAGTGGTGTAAGTGAAGAGACTTAAAGCCTATATGGGTCAGCATGGGTTTGGAACTAAATCAGAGAGTGAGATTTTCTGGTTTGAACAACAGGAAAAACCTGTTTGATGACTGATCTTGAAGGCAGAAAGAAACCTTAAAAACTACAAGTGTTCTGGGCACATACATAATGGCAGGCTGTTTAGAACGATTACAGCTCTTTTCCGCTCACCACCTCAACTTTATCGGACAGCCATACTAGTTTGAGTCACCAGACACCAAAGGACACTGACCAACCCAAGAGTAAACCCTGTTCCTCTCATTCTGCAACAGAATGATACTTGTGTCCATCCATTAATGCAAGGTCTAGCTAGCATAGGCTCATGGAGAAGAAGTGGCCTGTAAGCCCTGTTCTGCAAGAGGCTGTTCTGGCGTTCTAACGATTTATCCTATCCACCAAGCGGTATTACAGGGCACTTCATTAGTATAGTGTAGTAACTCAGTGTTTTAATGTGTTTTAATAAGATTTCAGTACAGACTCCACTTAATATTGCTACTTACTTCCCATTAAGCTGATTTATATCAAAATATCATTCACTCATCATCAAGAGAATAGCTGCATCCAGAAGGAAGTGTGGGACTGGAATGCTATTGGGAAGGAAGATAAAGGTTACCAGGAACAGTAAATGATGATAAATTTAGACTGATATGGGCAATATTTACTGAGCTACACATACAGAAGCATGGAGTTGTGGAGATTCCTAATGGGTGTCCTCTGATAATCCATCCCATGCAGCTTGAATATGGGATATAGTTGCACAAATATTTATTTAAGTTTCACACTCGACTGTGCATGTGATGTAAGCAAGGATGGTCCTTATCGCTGTACCTGACTGACCCAACAACATGCACGCAGACCTTTACGACGACTGCCCTTAACACCACGTCAGCATCGCCAAAGACTGCAATGGTCTCGGGCCAGACTGTCATGGAGTGACCCCGAATGGCAGCGGGTCATCTTCAGTGACAAGTCCCGCTTTGTGGAGGCATCGTTTGTTATTATGCGTCACATGTCCAGTAGCTGCAGGAACTGTGTGAGAATATTCAAGCTGTATGTGATGGATTATCACAGGACACCATTAGGAACATCTACAACTCCATGCCGAGACGTCCGGCATGCTGCGTTAACAAACATGGCGGCCCGACACCATACTGAGAGGCACTACTTCTGTAAATGTGGATGGAAATTGTAAACCAGGGTTACTGTGTTCATGATTCAGACATTGCTGCTACACAGGGAAATAAAAAACTGTTGTTTTTGTTGCTTATTCTCCATATATGTACCTAAATATCTCCCTACCCCTGAGATCACTCTCAGGAAGTTCCAAACATGTTGGAGTCTGAATGATCACACGCCTTCCATCATGCAATGTTCCCATTACCCTGCGATCAATAAACGGCCACTTAACCAGACCATACATGCAGTGTAGCGATAGAGAGAGGTAGTGAGATAGACAGTGAAAGAAAGAGAGAGAGAGAGAGAGAGAGAGAGAGAGAGAGAGAGAGATAATATGAATGTAACAAGCTTTCGGCTCAGGAAGTGAAGCGCCATGGGAGCTGTGGCAAACCTTAATGCATCAGGCAGGAACTGCAACATTAATATTTTAGACTTTATTAAATTATCCCCCAACTCTGTCGCTAGAAAAGCATTAATGTGCTTGTGACTGTTGTCTGAGAGCAGTTAAGGTAATGAGCATGACTCTGTACTGCTACTCTAGTACCAGCCAGCACGCATCCTTTATCCAGATCAAAGCTGAGTATTTACAATCGACTAATCAGAGCCCACTTTTCCCAGAGCATCCTCACACAGAAATCCTCATACGACTCCGGAGCAAGTGCCTTAATGAACACTATTCCTCACAGTGAACACTAGGCGCTATCCACCCTATTACCGGCTTCCTTAAAATTCCAAATTAGCCGCAGATCAGCAGCTTGGCATAATGCAGGCTTACGCCCATCAGCGGAGCTGAGAAGCACCGGGTCATTAACCAGCCAATGTATCCCCCAGTGTACCGACCAGCTTCAAACAAACACTAGAGTAGCTTCTCCACTACACAGCAATACGCCAATCGCGCTCTCTCTCTCTCCCACTCTCTCTCTCTTGCAATCTCTTACTCAGTCAGTCTCTCTCCTGCTAATCTTGCTCACTCTCTCACACACACTCATACGTCTTTCTGCCTATTTATTCTGTCTCCCTTCCACTCTCATCCTCTCTCTTGCGCATGCTCTTTTGCATTCCCTCTCTCACACAGTCTCTCTCCTGCTAATTCTCTGCCTATCTCTCTCTTTCTCTATCTCTCCCTCTCTCTCTCTCTCTCTCTCACACACATACTCATGTGTCTTACTGCTTATTTCTTTCTCTCTTCCTTCCCCTCTCATCTCACGCATGCATGCTCTATTGCATTCTCTCTCTTCTCAATCAGTCTCTGTCTCTCTTCTGCTCACTGTCTGCCTTTCTGCCTATCTCTCTCTCACTCTCCCTCTGTCTCTCTTTCTCTTATTTGTGTCTTTCTTTCTATCTTTCGGTCTCTCTCTCCCACTTTCATCCTCTTGCACTCTCTCTCTTAGTCAGTCTTTCTCTCCTGCTCATTCTCTCCCTTTCTGCCTATATCTCTCTCTCGTTTTCTTTTTCTATCACTCACTCATGCATCTCTCTACTTATTTCACTCCCTCTCATACTCTTCCGCTCTCGTCTTGTTTCTGCCTTCTGTCTTTCTGAATCTCTCTCTCCATCTGTCTCACCCATTTACTCTCTGCCTCTATTTCTCTCTGTCCCTCTCCCTCTATCCCTCTTTCTGTCTGGATCTCTCTCTCTATCTATCTATCTATCTATCTATCTATCTATCTATCTATCTATCTATCTATCTATCTATCTATCTCTGTCCCTCTTTTAAACTCAGTTACTCAGTTGGTGCTTTATTGGGATTTGAATCACTGATGCAGAAAGCTACAGTTTTGAGGGTCTCTATAAGACAGCTGAACTCATCAGAACCAGGAACAAATAAGGACAATCAGGACATATTGATCTGCGCGTCTCTGTTCCTCTAACAGGTCCAGTAATATCCATGTGTTAGAGAGGCCGGTGAATGTGGGAGGTTTGTTGTTGATTTTGATGAAGAATTCTTTGTGGATCTCAGTCAATTCCAGGCATCACTGCAGCTCTGTCTCTGTTTCATTCTGTTCACAATGTGGGAATATTCTGTTTTCCTGAGGCACCCAGGATCTCCTGTGCCTGCAGGTCTCTACAGCCAGACTCTATATATCTCCCTCTGTCTCTCTCCCCCTCTCTGTCTCCCACTCAGTCTCAGTCTCTCTCTCTGTGACTGATGACTAAACACACACCATCACTATCAGACACAACAAGTTAGCGGCGCATCACGACTGAGAAAAGGAACAAGGGAGGAGAAGAGCCTAAGAAAAGCAAATCAAGAAGAGAGAGTTGGAAAAAGAAAGGGAGAGAGAGACATAGACAGAGAGAGGGAGGAGGAGAGAGAGAACAAGAGAGAGCAAGAGAGACAGATACAGAGACAGGGAGAGAGAAAGAGACAGAGAGAGGGAGGAAGAGAGAGAGACACAGAGAGAGGAAGAGAGAGAGAGGAAGAGAGGAAGAGCAAGAAAGAAGAAGGAAGAGAGAGACACAGAGGAGGAGAGTGAGAGAGAGAGAGTTATGAGAAGGTAGAGAATCAATAGCTGAAACACATCAACATGATTTTCTTCGCTACACAGAGTTGCTATTTCTGTCCACACGACGTCAACCAAAGCCACCGATAATAAATTCATACACACTTTTCCTCTCTCACAGTTCACACTCTCACTCCAGAGGAGCCAAGCCCTCAGAGCTGGTAGTAAAACATGTTAAGTGTGGAGGAGGAAGTGCTGATGAAGGGAGCCGAGTCCAGGCTGGGAGGCAGCAGAGAGAGCGCGTCTCTGTGGAGAAAGAGGGTGGACTCTGAGCTCGGCTAATTTAGATACTGACTAACAGGAGGCTGGAGCAGCACAGCAGGCCAAGAGCAAACCACCACTTCTTCCATTCTACACATCAGTTCTTAACTGTAGCTGGTTGTGAATGTATCACCACATATAATGAATCAATTGTTAAGCAGCTCTAAAAGGCATAGCGTTCAGGATCTTTCCATTAGAGCAAAGAAGTGGCCATTTAAGTTGCTCTGCTCTTTTAATAACAGGATGTCTCTATCGTTTGTGCATCCATTTCATATGTAGAATCAGATCTAACTAAAAATCTGCCAAAATTCTGAACTATTTAAATCCTATCACAAACTACTTTCTTGAGCAAGAGAACCAGTGGATACTACTCTGATAAGCTGATTTAGACAAACAAAATTTCCTCATTATTTCTTAAAAGGGGACATCTTATGAAAAACTGACTTTTTCAGTGCTTGTGCATATACATGTGGGTATCCGGAATGCCTACCAGCCCACAAACTGTGAAGTAAGACAACCCAGGCAATTTTCTGTGGGCTGCCTAGATCAGAAAACATGAGATTCAACAAGCCGTTCAGATTTTGCTCCCCATGTTACGTCATCTGGGGGACTCATTACAATAACCCCTCCCAAAACCCCGGCCCTGTCTTAGTATCTCTGCCTATAGCTTCAGAACTAACTTTCGGAATGGGGCACCATTTTTCTCTCTGCTAGCATTATGTGAATGCTAAGAGCCAAGCTTGGAAACTGCTCTGTTGTTGGTTGCCCATGACTGGATAAAGTTAATTTTCCTGCAGTGGACAAAAACCTGCACATGTCAGCTAACCACTTTGTGTCTGACACGAGGCAAACCTTTCATTCAGATTTTCCCATTCCACCATAAATTATGTAGTAGTTATTCTGGTGACTCAGGCTACCTGTCAACTCTCTCATTCAGATTTTCCCATTCCCCTTTAAATGGTGTAGCAGTTATGCTGGAGTCTCAGGCTACCAGTCAAGCCACTCAATCATATTTTCCCATTCCCCTTTAAATGGTGTAGCAGTTATGCTGGTGCCTCGGCCTACCTGTTTAGCTCCTTTTTTCAAATTGTCCATTCCACCTTAAATGTTGTAGTAGTTATGCTTGTGCCTCGAGCTACCTGTCCAGCTTCTTGTTTATATTTTCCCATTCCACCTTAAATTGTGCAGCACTAATGCTGATGAATCAGGCTACCTGTCAAGCCTCTTATTCCCATTCTACCTGGGAAAGAAGTGCTTTACATAATGCAGCACTTATTACAAACCCATTTCTTAAAAACATTCTATTAACCAGTACGTTAAGGGCATATTATTAACCAATAAAATTGTGTTTTAAATTTGCCCGTCATGACATCATTATCAGGTGAAACTACCAAGCTTCACTGGGAAACGTTAATACAGAAAGAAAATCTGCTCTGATTTCTGATGCCTGTTGACTTTAAAGACGCTAATTTTCCTAGTGGTTCTGGTGGATCCGAAGCATTGTTTGAGATGCCTCACAACTCCCCCAGCTCATAAACAGTTCAACAAAAGATCTGTGGTACCTTTAACTAAACAAGTCCATCTGGCCACACGAAAGATCAGGGCCAATGAGAGGTCACTAATGAGAGGTCCACTTGCTTTTATGAATAGCGCTGGAAAGTGCATGGCTACACATGAAGTATGAAATATGAAGGCAAATAAACCTTTGACTGAAATAAACCAAAATAACAGCTCAGATAAACAACAGCAGTGCTCATCATTAATCCAGATTTCATAAACACTTCAAATCAACCTCTGCCCTCTTCCACTTTCACAGTGTACTGATAAATAAGCCAACAAATATCTGATGGAAATCACAGTCCACAGGCAGAATGGGTCATAATTAAAGATAAGGCCAGGCAGGGCTGGAACAGTTTGCTGAAATGATGTTTGAATGTCCTTGATTTCCTTGAGCTACCCTGTAACAGCGAGACCTGATATCCCAACACAGTACGGGATGCTCATTTCCAAAGCCAAACTTTGCCTGCAGTGTCCCTCCAGGTCATGTCCTGTCTGCTAGGCTTGCAAGAGGCTAATGGCACAGTGCCTGCACAGTTTAACAAGCACCTCAAGAAGGTGGTCTAAAGGTCTAAACTCAAGGTCTAAAGGGCATACATTGTGGCCCTAGTAAGAGTTCCGTAGGGCCAGGCACTGTTTGCACCTGGCTTGGAAATATAACGCTGTCTAGCACCACACTATATAGTACAAGAATACGCTGACAAAACGTGTTGTGGTGTTTCCATGCAATGGATTGCAATGCTATTGGGAAGGAAGATAAAGGTTACCAGGAACAATAAATGATGATAAATTGATGACTAATATGGGCAATATTTATTGAACTACACATACAGAAGTAGTGTCTCTCATGCCAGACGTCTCAGCATGGAGCTGTAGAGGTTCCTATTAGTGCCCTGTGATAATCCATCCAATGCAGCTTGAATATTCTCACACAGTTCCTGCAGATTTTGCGATAGGAGTGGAGGTGGAGTGACACCAGGCCTTCTGGACATGTGACGCATAACAACAAACCGTTCATCTTGTCGCTGACCACGGTGCCTCCACACAAGGTCGTCTCCACCAAGACAAAAGTGGGACTTGTCACTGAAGATGACCCGCTGACATTGTGAGTCACCCCATGACAGTCTTTGGTGACGGTGACGTGGTGTTAAGGAGCAGTTGTCATAACGGTCTGTGTGCATGTAGTCCCGCGTCCAATGGTGCTGGTACTAACAGGATGACTCATAGAGGGCATCACTGCTCACTGGGTGTCCACAATCGTGGCTGTTGGGTCAGTAGGGTACAGCGATGAGGCCCGTCCTTACATCACATGTTTCATTCCTGTCGTTTGATTCCTTCTGGGTGCATCTATTTGTGCAACTTCTCTTTCGATGATGAGTGTATTTGGCTATTGGGAAATTTGGAGGCCATTTGGAGGTCTACAACAATGGTCCAGGCCTGGCCCAACGTCTATACACTGTTAGCAGCCTTAGCTGTTTTAGACTAAACTAGTCCTTTAAATGATGCATATAAGCCAATCTAGCCAATCAAGCCATGGAAGCAACCTCAACATATCCCATTTTCCAGAGTATCAGTTCTCAGCAATATGGCTCACAGCGCAGCATGACACATCTGCCACAACTTATACATCAGAAAACTGCCTGAGGGAACGTCGCGGCATTACAGGCGCAGCTTCAAAACACTGCTGACTTCTTAAAGGTGAAATACAGAAACGGAACAACAAGGTTTTTCCGCGGACAGCTGCCTAAGTCATCCCACTGTAGCCTGCCTCCAATGCCACTGTAAATTACATCAAGCCAGAGAGAAAAGGATCACATTCTGCTTTCATGCACCTTTAGTGCAAGTCCTGCACATTGGTCCAGCACAGAGTGTCTGATGACCAGGAGGAGGTGGAGGACGAGGAACACATACTTGATCGGCCCTGACACTGCAGGAATACGCTGCATTCATTTTCAATTACTCCGAACGGACAGAAAGGGAAAGCGAAGAAGGTCATTAAAACAGATATAATGATTGTTCAAAAGTCAGGTGCTTTCTTCATTATCACCTTCGATTTTATTCATTCTCTTCCAGCTGTGACCCACGCTACTGAAATCACCTGCTTCACAGATACACGGCAGATAAAATCATCAGGAAAAAGCTATATCATCAGGAAAACTATAAATATATATTTCAGGAAAAATGACACAGAAACCTGAACGTTGGACCCTATCCCAGAGCTCATTGGACAGAAGGCAGGAAACACCCTGGAGAGGCTGCCAGTCCACATCACAGGGCATTTTTGTCGGCTCTGTAGCTGCCGTGTTTCCGTATTTAGTGCGTCACCCTTTGCAGGGATGTTTTTCAACACCTCCAAAGTTCCGTCTTAGAAGTCGGTTGTATCTTTATCCCAAGCTCATTCAAGTGATTCTTGAACGTTTTAAGGTTGCAAAGAAGGAAGAGTGAAAGTCACAGTAGAAAACCATTTGTTAGTGAGGGTAAGCAGATAAAGGCTTCAATTTACCAAGGAGCTTAGATTGGACCCTAGGATTGGATTGGACCCTAGGATAATGGGAAAAAGGTCTTGTGGTCAATGAGTGCATTAGAATAAGAAGGAAAGCATAGGAAGCGATGCACCCATCATATACATGCCTCTGGAGACAGTGTTATGATCTGGGATTGCGTCAGTTGGTCAGGTTGAGGCTCAGCAACATTGTGTGGCAATAAAATAAATAAAGTTGATCACCTGAAGTTTAAAAACAGAGCAAAAGAACTAGTTTCCCAAGCTTGTAACATAATACATCCCTTGTTTGAGACTATTATCCACAAGGCAGCAAGTGAAAGCTGATTGGCCACTTGTGCAAAACAACTAAGCATTAGGTGTGTGTGTGAAAACGAACGCCCAGCCCAGGACTCTCTGTTTTTGTCAATGGGAAAAATTAATGGTGTTTGGATAAAAAATGAGTCACTTGTGTGTTAAAGGTGGCAATAACTTCAGGCTCCTGCAGATGGAATTGCACAAGGATGCACAAATACCTGCGGGGTGTGAGTGATGAGATTCATAGATTGAGAAGAGGTGGTATAGTACAGTGAATGTCTCGTTCCATGTGTGGAAAATGGGTCCAAAGTAGATGTTAATGATTGGCTAAAAGGAGTGATTGCATTTGGGTGTGCCAAAGGCCATAGTGTGAAGGGAGTAGCTGAATTTGCAGGTGTATGGAAGCAGATGGTCATACAGGTCTACCAGCAGTGGCAACAATCCCAGTCTACAGGGAATTCTCCTTAGAACTGAACATCGATGTGGCCTACATCCAGAAACTTGTCCAGTCCATGCCAAATCAAATCACATCTGTTATTTGTGCTCATGGAGGTATTATACACCATTAGGTACGTTTCAGTCACAGGTGAATCATTTTGAGCTTACTACACCTACACATTCCTTTACTACAGCAACTCACATTGTAGCCCACTACACATTTGACTAGCACACATGACAAAGCCTGCTGGTTTGAACATTTTGATTGAAGTTTCTAGTCTTATAATGTGCAGGCACAGCACTTAGAACTTGGAGAGAGAGGAGAAACAGAACCTCCACTCTTCCGTCAGATCAGAAGAAATCCACTGGTGTTTATCCCTCCTCTGTGAGAAGACAAATCAGTGCTATCAGAGCTGGGAGTCAATCAAAAAATAATCAATTCTCTGATTCTCAACTGCCAAAAAAACCAAAACAACTGCCTTCCATCCATCACAGCCGGGTTTGGAGCGGCCTCAGTACAGGACCAGAACAGACTACAAAGGACCATAAAGACAGCTGCAAGGATCATTGGTGCTCCACTTCCCATTCTCCAGGACTTGTACTGTCCAGGAACCAGTAAGCGGGCAGGGGAAATCATCACAGATCTATCTATCTGGACACAACACCCAACTCCTCCCCTCCGGCAGGCGCTACAGGACCCTGTACACCAAGACAACCAGACACAGGAACAGCTTCTATCCTCAGGTCATCACCTTCATAAACAGCTGACCAGTCACATCATCTGCTGGACCATAGTTACTCCTGTTCCTCCTTAGTGTTTACCGGTTTCACTCACATGCCAGATTATACATTATAGTTTCTTCCTCATACCTGTATACTAATACTGTTGCGCTACCTCAACACTACTGCCTCTACCTCTACCTTAACACTACTGCCTCTACCTCTCTCAACACTACTGCCTCTACCTCAACCTCAACACTACTGCCTCTACCTCAACCTCAACACTACTGCCTCTATCTCAATACTACTGCCTCTACCTTTACCTCAACACTACTGCATCTACCTCAACACTACTGCCTTACACTGTTTGTAAATTATGTGTAAAATGTATATTCTTTGTCCATATATAGTTTGTTTATTGCTTGTATATTGTGTATACTGTGTAGATTGTATCTTGTAAATGTCTGTTTTTCTTGTGTATATGTGGAGTCATTGTGTATATTGTGGACAGTCAGTTAGTTATGAGTATATTGGTACAGTACTAGAGAGACACCAACTGCCAAACCCAAATTCCTTGTGTGTGTGTGTGTGTGTGTGTGTCAACATACTTGGGCAGTAAACCTAATTCTGATTCTGAACTGCCTTCCAGTCAACTCTGCCAGTCCTAAAACATCTACCCACCTGAAGAAGCTGATGGAGGAGAATCAGATACAGTTTAGCCAGACCCTATTAGTCAGCCATGTTCACTTTGCCAAATTTTCTTGTTGAGGTCAATTATAATTAATACGGTGCTCTTTATTACTGGCAGACGTTCTTATCCAGTCTTGGCATCAAGATTACTGTGTGCCGTATTATGTATATTGTGAACAGAATCCACTCCAAAGATTCTTGTCACTTTTCTGAAAGTTCCTAGGAGTTAGTTAGTTTCTGGAGTCAGAAAGCATTAGCTACGAATATGAAAGTTTGCGTTTCTGAGAAAGCAGTTTCTGAGAAAAGCCTATCAAACAAAAGAGCCGCTGGTGTTCTCAACATCACTCCAGACTTCAACATCACTGAATGTGTTTGGGATTAATTGGATGGAAGTTTTAATAAAGGCAAACAGCAAAGGCATTTGCTGTTTGATGTTTGGGAAGACGGTGGGGTCATGTTCTGAAAACCCCTCCACACTTTATTTTCTGTCCTTCTCAGACCCTTACAGTAACGCTACCTTGGTTCTTCACACTGTGTCTCATTTATGTATGAGTGGAACATTAATAACTGTGAGCCTTGGCTTGATATGGTCTCTGTAGTAAATAAACAAAGTATTCGGTGACAACCTGCCACCTGCCCATCTGCTCTTGGCTATCTTCTCCACTCATCACGACTATCTCGAAACACCTATTCCCCACTCCAGGTAAGAAGTGTTACAGGGCGAAAGAGACAACTTTCAAACACACCAAATGTTTTTTGCATAGACTAAATCAGCTCAGACTTGTGTCTCGTCTGGATGCTAATAGCAGGTGGATGTACCCGGGAGGCAGAAAGTGGTGAGGAACGAGCAGTAATGGGTTTAAAGTGGCAAACATGAGTTTCCTGTGGCTGGTGTGTGGCCGTGTGTATGAAGATAAGGGCTGTGTCGGTGTGTTGGGAGACAGGAGGATTCCTCTAAGCTTTTAATCTCTGTCTGTGAGCCTGCAGGATCAGGGTGCTGTGTTTAACACTGTCCCTGTGTGCTGCACATACAGGGCCCACTCTCTCTCTCCTGCTGTCACTCTGGGGACAAAGCACAATAACACAAAAGATCCCTTTCTCTAATTTGGGGGGCTGTGGTCCTCCAGAGAGTTGAGAGGGGAGAAAGTGTGTGAGTTGGCCTTTGGGAGGGGGCTCAGTTTGGCCCAGCTGGTTAATGAGAGGCTTGCGTTTGCCCCTATAGACCGCCTTCCTTCTCGTTCTTTCACTGTCTGTCTTACACACACACACACACACACAGACAAACACAAACATCTGTGGTCAGTGGGGTTCCCATTGTGAGCTGGTAATAAGGGGGCTGGACATCTAATCAGGCAGTCTGAGTGGCTCTCTGGCAGTGGACAGCTGGCGCAAAAGACGTGCCGTTATTTGAATATTCAGCACCAGCCGCTTATTGCCCCCCACAGATCAGCTCAGTGCGGCTCAGTGGATTAGACAACAGCGCAGAACACAATGCAATTAAAAATCACAGCATATAAGATATACTTTGAAGAGGTATTCAACAACAACAACAACAACAACGGCACTGAGTGTGTAAGTTATAACGGAACTGATTTTCTGAACATTCTGCATAATTACATCATTAAGATGGAAATAAAATCATTCAGAGTGGTTTGGTACAAAATCCTCTGTTCTAGAGAAACATCTGAGTGGTTTTGATAGGAACCAGACGTCTGTAGAGTTGAATGCCTCCCTCACAGAAAGTTATGAGGTGAAATTAACAGTAACTGTTTTACCAAACATCACTTAGAAAACTCACTTAGAAAACATCTCGAGAAATCTGAGTTTGTTAGTTTCTCTACAATGAGCATTTCACATCAGACTGCTCTGAATGGCTCATACACTGAATTGTGGGAAATCATCAGAATTCCCCATTTAATCACAATTTATTGCATTATGTGATCCAACTCAATTTACAGTGCACAGTGCAATTCGGTGTAGCTATATGAATAGGCATGTGGTAGACAATGATTTTTAAAACCTTTCCATATAGTGAATTCAGTTTCATCACCAATTTTCATCACTGACACCCAGTGAGAGCAATAGTGGCTGCAGGTCCCAACTCATATATATGTACATTCAATGCATGGTAGCCTCTTGTTACAGTGTAAGCTCTCAAGATGCATTCACACCAGCAGCAACCTGACAAAGTAGCCGGAATTCATTCATTTTCGCTAAAACCTGGCGACTTCCAGAGACAAGGGTACTGATGACACAAAGTAGTGGGGTCAGAAATGCAATAAGTCACAAAGAAGAAAACATACAATGGCTGCACAGACAGCGATGTACTATGCTGGGACTAAATTTACAAACAAGCTCTTTTTTTTTTTTGCAGAAACTATTTTATAGGTTATGGTGAACTGGAGCTTTCCACTTTACTGTTGCTTTTGTTAGTTTGCTGCTTGTTGGTTTATCCATAGCACTGTCCCACAAGCACTCAGCAGAGTCTGCCGAAAGCGCTGAGGGTACTGCTTTAAAAAGCAGTTAAATGCTGTTTTAGAATGAGAGGGCTACAAACATAGATTCTAACATAGCAGCATCGAATAGCATAACATCGAATGAGCAGCTAGGAATATTACTTTACTGTATTACTACACTTATTATGTTACGTTATTATGTTATTAATGCCTTATCAAAGTTGGGCATGTTTGGGAGGTGTAGAGCCCCCTGGGAGTGTATGGGACTCTTAAATGAGACTTAGATGTTGTGGATAGTTGTTGTCGTGCAATTAAAGATATACCTATGTGTGGTTTGTGTTGTTCTGTGTTGGGCTGTGGGGTAGTGGAGCAGTGTTGGTGCAAGCCAACAGATACAGTTGTGTAGCTGTATGTGACCTGCCAGTAGTGCTGGTGGTGGTTCAATAAAAGATCTCCCATCAAAAGTGCCATGCATGTTACATGTCTTTTTACACTTTGTTGACTCCACAATTATTATCAACAGCGGATTCATAAACAACAACAACGACAGTTATAATAATTACTGTTACTGTTCAAATTCGTAAAAATCTGTGTTTTATAGATTTGAATGTATTGTGGATTAAAACACATAACGTATGCCAACACAAAATGTGCAATAAATGTGCAGTAAAACAGCAATACATTTAAAATAATAATAATAATACATTTCTATCTAATAAAATTATTATTATTATTATTATTATTATTATTATTATTATTATTATTATTATGTTGAAGTATCCAGCAAACATTGTTTTGAAATACACTGAAAACATTAAATCAACATTAATATAAAAAGACCTCAGTGGAGGGAAATAGCCAGAATGATTACACTCTAATTTACTGCCTGCATTAACCACAGGACAGAATTTAACCAACCAAAGAAAGACCTCTTTTAGTGGCCACTGTTTGCACATTCAAATAGATTCAGGTGAAATAATCTTCTAAAGATCAACAAATCAATGGCCTATACTTTTGGGTTTTAGGACACAAGATCCTCTCAGAAACCGGTTTAATTAACTCAGTGAATGTCTGACTGTCACCGTGTTGATTACAGCTCACTAGTCCAGGTGGAGCCACCATCTTGCTTTAACTACACCTCCCAGGCTTTGGTCCAGATGGCAGTCTGCTAACCAGGGCCCAGGGTGACATAATGGGGCTTAAATGGACATCTCAAGGGGATAGAGCTCTCGTGCTATCCCAAGCCCGTTTACATGACGCTTCAGGTTAGATTTCCCTCAGTGCCAAGTGTTAAAGAAAACAATATGATCTGGCCAGATGTCGCCTCTTCACCCTGATGTAGAACACAGTGATCCCAGTGATCATCTTCACTATGACTATCACGGGAGATGCTACAAAAGCCACCCCAGGTCGGTAGAAAAGAGCTCTAAGCTGGAATGAAGACAGATGGCTAAAATCAGACCAGCTCTTTAATGTGGAGCCGATGGAACATCAGAGACTAATAAATCAGGCCAGTTGGATCACCATATCAAGCAGAGACTGTAATGAGCACTGTAGACTATAGTCACAGGAACAGGGGATGTTCAGGCTTGAATATTCAATGTTATGTAATATACATAAATCCCTGTGGACCAAATAAGAAATTGGAGCCATTTTGTACAGAATTTCTACTCAAGTTTTCAGTTTACAATGCTACACCATCGCTCTTGACTATATTGTTGCAGGTTATCGAAACTAAACAGGTTGGTAGCAACAAAGACATGCTAATGCAACAAATACAACATCTGATCTATCCTAACAGCATGATATTTCATGCATACTAGATAAACATCATTTGACATCTTAGGCCAGTTTCTTGTTGGCTAGGTCAAATGATGTTTTCTGGGGATGTTCTATAAATTTTGCCCAACCATACAAGTCACTGTGAGTCTGGGGGAAGCACTGTCAGACCAAACGAACTGGACAGGCCAAAAGTAACTGGACAATCACTGCACAGTGGTGAGATCTAAAATTGAGAGAAACACAGAGCCTCAAGAGCCATCTTATGCTGTATTCACATGTTTGAACAAACAGTCATAGCCTTACATTGCTGACAGCGGAATGTAGCCACACAAATGTTAACATTTACTGTGAAAATGGATGACTGTCGGAGGACGTGGAGAAAAGCGGGGAGGCTCTATAACCTTTTTTCTAGTATAATACTGGTCTGGAATTTAGCAACGGGACATTTGACGGCCAAGACTATTGAAAAAATCAACATCTCCCAAAAGCTGGGAAATTGTGACTTTTGAGGAAGCATTCAATTGACCCCTGCGGTCTGAGGCATATTGCTGCTTACGGTGGCAGAATTTTCCATTGCAGCCCTGTTGAAAACAATAGACTATCCACTTTGCAGTCATCTAGCTGTAAAAATGTGAATACAGCATTAGGAAATCAAATGATACATTTCTGAACTTCCAAATTGATCCTTTTTTACCTTGGCAGAACATCTATGTAACATAATTACTTGCCAGATGACAAACATTTCCTCTGAGAGTTATAATAAAAGGATGTTACAAGACAGAAGCGGAAGAACGGAAAGGAGCCTTTGAGGGAAGGCTAAGTGGAGCTCACTCAGGCTTGAGACAGATTCATCTATGAAATCATAACTTCATTATGATTGTCATGGCAGGGCAAAAAGCAGCTGAGGATTTCACAGTGTAATCTGTTCTCAATAACGACCAATTCATTCATCATCCATCCATCATTTTCAAAAGTATATGAGGTTATCCAGTAGTCCATCAATCTAAACGTCACCTAGCATTGTGCAAAGTGCATGCCTAATGAAGCTAGCGAGTAATGGAAGCGTACAGCCACGAGTAAGCAGCATGAAAACCTCATCCCTAAATTATTACATGCTTGCCTCAAACAACTTTGAGCTTGAGCACCCTGATGCTAATGGTCGACTAATGTTCATTACTTCTTACCTTCATTAGCCTAGTAGCTCCAGATCAAAACGAAAGAAACTAATTTTAGACTCCAAACTTGTCTATGCTGATCAATTACTGTTGGAGTAAGTGGAAAACTGTAAATCTGAGTTTTGTCTGCACTGTTGCTTTAATGGACTAAAAAGAGAGCTGTGTAAAAGTGCAACAAATATTCCATAGTATCCTCTTTCCACCTCTTTCACTCCAGCAGCGCTAATACTTGTTTAGTCTTTTTTACACAATTGAACCAACATTATGTAACAGTTTTATCCTAAAATAACAACTTCATTCAAAATCTCATTTCGATGGTACACTGACTTAAAATAGGGGGAACGGTGTCTCTGTCATTACCACTCCGGGCCAGGAACACCTGCTAGTGCATTATGTAACTTTGAAGAAGCAGGCATGACACCTCTCGTGAGAACTGTCTAACTCTTTACGGTACCATATCACACAGCTCTCTGTAAGTAGAAGCTAGCTTGGTATTCCTAGCATGGACATCATAGCAGAGGCTGAGAACAGATTGAGAAAGATTTTGTTGGAGGAAGTGGGGAAGAGAAAAAGAGAGAGTGACTGAGCAAGAGACAAAGGTATATCTCAAACTGGCTTTTACTCGTTGGCGAGATCTTGAAAGGATGTATGAATGCAAGACAGCAGAAAATCTGACAGAGGAATGTTCTTTCCTGCCAGCATTATTTATCAATGTGTGTCATCCCTGTTTCATAGAGTTTTATAGTTTGCATACGCCAAAAGTCATCTAACCTCAGTCCCATGTCAGGCTAGCACACAAAGAAATAAATTCATCTCACAACAAAAGTTTGGTCAGTATTCTCATTGTCAGTCTTACCCCAAATAAGCCTTAAAAGGCGCTAGTGTAATCTGTTGCATCCATATGCCTGTGTGATGCACGTGCATGCCAATGGGGGTTGGATTGTGTGTATCTTTCAGCTTGTCAAAAAATGCATGTGTACATCTGTCCATGAGCAGGTCTCAAAATCTGAATTTCACTTTGCAACTGCGGGGGTACCTCAAGAGCAAAAAAATTCCAACTTGTGACGCATGACAATGTTCATCTTGGTGCTGACCACGTTGCCTCCATACACGGATTTGTTGGTCGTCTCCACCATGACAAAAGCGGGACTCGTGACTGAAGATGACCCGCTGCCATTCTGAGTCACTCCATGACAGTCTGGCACGGCACCATTGCAGTCTTTAGTCCTACATCGTGCAGCCCTCTGCCAATGGTGCTGGCACTAACAGGATGACTCGTGGAGGGCATCACACAATTGTGGCTGTTGGGTCTGTCAGGTACAGCGATTAGGCCTGTCCTTGCTTACGTCACATGCGCATCTGAGCATGAAACTTGACTCATTCGCATGTCTTACAGTGTCAAACCTACCCCCCAAGTTTCATTCCTGTCGGTTGATTCCTTCTGAGCGCAACTACTAGTACAACTACTCTTTTGACGATGACTGTATAAAGTCCCCAAAAGAACTGCTGTTCAGGAGTGAAGCAGAAACAGTACTGGATTCTCATTCTTCTTAGCAGCTTCTGAAACTCCAGCATCTTGGCCAGTTACAGTGTGAACATTGTAGACTTTAATAACTTTCTCTACGCCCCACCAGCCTGTCTATCCATCTTTATCCCTCTCTCTTTCTTTTTCTCTTTAAAGGGCGATCTAAATGGCTGAGCGTGACTTCATTCTCTTGCCTAGCCAAATGCTACAGAGCTACACCATCCACTTACAGGAAGAGCCGGGCCTGAAATAATGTTTACAACATTACAACCAGTGGACTCATCTGACTCATCTGTCTTTCTTTCACTCTCCTCCCCAGCAATGAGTGATGACTGAGAGACAGAGCCAGTAAGGCTGACGCACACAGTAGGAAAGAAAGAGCGAGCGAGTGAGCACTAACTGAAAGACAGACAAAAGGAACATGTCCACATCCTGAGGCTTATCATTCAGTAACGGCACAGAACACAAAATGATCCAGCTATTGAAGTGAAGAATGGAAGTCAGGTGGATTAAAGGTTGAAGAGATGGCTTAGTGTACCAAGTTTACTATGAGGCTAATCAAGCTAATAACAATGATAGTTCTTATTAGATATGTTAGCCTCGTAGCTCCAGCATAAACCTAAAGAAGCTTCAGACGCCAAACATATTGTAGTGTCTGAGAAAAAACACAATCCCGCACAGCTTTTTTGCATACGATTTGTAGCTGTGATTTAGCAGCAAACAACACGCGACAACCAACAAACCGCATTGAGATTTTCTCAAATTTATGCCAATTTATGAAGCGTCTTTGTAAACAATAGGCTCCAACAAATTCTTCAGAACAGTTGTAGACACGGGGGTCCGAGGCCCCCAGGTTCTGCTCTTTGAACTAGCATTTGGTTCCAGTTCTCAGCAGTTTGGTGGAAAACACGAAAGGGATGCTCATAACCGGTTTCCCCAGCTTATATGATACGTCTTTGTACATATTATACACTGGCAGAAGAATGAAGTGTGGAAGATAGTAGCGGATATTGTTGGTGTCTCTGATGAGTTAGCTAGCCAGCTAGGTTAGCCAGCATGCTAACTGACCAATAAAGTTGGCCATGAATGCAAGCAATTAGGTTTCCAAACAAATTTGTTTGTCAATAAGAATATGTGCTTTAAAAACTAGCTAGCTTTCCTTGGCCCAGTACACACCCACATGTGACAATGCGTGTGACCTCAAACACACCCACAAGAGACGAAATGGCGACGTAAGCAACTTGTTGCCTGCTAGGGCAAACGTATTCAATCCTTTTTTCCACCTTTTTTAGCTGTTGAAAATTTGGTTCCACCTTAAATGCACTTACGGTCTGGTGCCATGTGCACCCTATACCTGCTGCATCACTTAAGTAAAGAAAGATGCTTGGGAATGCAAGGCCACTTCAGCCTCTCTATTATCATCGGCTTGGTGAATCTCTTGGTTAAAATGAAGCCATCGATTCCATTGATTCTGTTGATTCCGGAGGCAGGAGTCGAGAGCTGGAGTCGATCCAGAAAACCTGGAGTTGTGCATCACTACCCTGCACACAAAGTCATGGGATAGCACCACCACCATCGGAATACGAACCCTTATAGAAAAACCCACTAATCACCCTAAATTCAACCTGCACACCTCCTCCTGAACATGCTACAATATCTTTGTTGATGAATTCCATTTGTGAGTGAGACGAGAGGGAACTTGTCCAAACAGACTAGAAAGAGAGGTGCATGATGTCAGCTACACCACTCGATCCTGTGCCAAAGTGCAGTCACCGCCTCTGAATAGACCTCGAGCTCTTCCGCAGCCCCTGTGAAGCAGGCAGGCTGAAAAATAGCTCCCAGCGTGGGTTTATATTTAGAAAGTGCTAATGCTAGGTGCTATCGCCAGAATTCAGCTCTTCAGACTCTTTTGAATTACAGACAGAATTTAATTAACAACATCAAGGCAGCACGCTGATGTATGGAGCAGCACTCTGAAAAAATGAGGGCATTTGGTTCACTGCGCACACCCACCAGGATTCTGAGCAAGAGTATCAGGAGTTGGTACTTGAACGCTATTTATTGGATGCTGATGGAACGAGCAGGAATACGAGTTTCACTATCCTTAAGTATGTAGGACTGCACAATATATCATTTGGTATCACCTCAATACCCTGCTAGAGAAAACCAGCAAAACCAGCATATGTTGTGTTTTGACGCTGGTATGCTGGTCAACCAACATGATCATGCTGGGGTGACCAGCTAAACCAACAGAATACCAGCTTAGACCAACATGAACATTTTTTTTTTGTTTAGCAAGGCATTAGTCTTTTGCAATATTGATATCCCCAAAGGCCTTCTAACCAATTATTTATTTCATTGTATGGTATATACTGTAAGCTTCCTGTCCCATTCCCAACAACTCTCAGACATTAGTTTTCATTTAGCAGAACACCAGCAAAGTCAGAATCAAGCCTGTATCCACTGGTTAAGTCATGACGTATCACCCTTCACATTTGGGTCCTATAGCCTGTACTGCACTGCCGATTTTTGAAATTGAAAGATATGTAATCACTCATGACGTTCTGCAAAAGCCACATGAGAAGGTAATGGTTTGCAACATCCTGCTTTAAAAATCCAATCCGGCTTCAAAAATCCACAGGTCAGCACAGCGTGAGCTGCCTGGACATATGGACCCCAGAATGTCAAATCGGAAGCAAATATGTATCTGACTTAGGCGTACCCAAGGTGGCATTGCCTAGACGCTTGCTCGCAATGGAGCTCCAGAGAGCCAGAGAAATTTTCAGCACCGCGACTCAAGGCAAATAAGACCAACTTCGTTATGTTCCCTTTCCAACAACACGTGGCTTTTGATTGTTGCCTTCAGGAAACCAGTGATAATGACGTTCAATATCTGACCTTTAAAGCTCTATAGATCATCCAAGAAATGTTCAAACTAAACCAAACTCAACAGGTCAGTACAGCGTGACGTGCCTATAGATCCCCAGGCTCGTCCATGATTGGGGACTAGATGACATCAAGCAAAGTGTCATCATTGCGCTTAATGTCAACAAATCAACTAGTCTGTGTTATTCCTAGTGAACGCAGCAACGTCCAGGAAAATCTTGGAATTTCCACAGAATGAAACCAGTTTCTGATTTTCATCCAGTAAGAGCAACAGCGACAGCAGATTCCAACCAATGTGTGTATATATCATACACACTCACTGAGCACTTTAATAGGTACACCCACACCCTGCTAACCTACTTTGTCCATTTTATCAGCTCCACTTACCATACAGGAGCACTTCGTAGTTCTACAGTTACAGGCTGTAGTCCATCTGATTCTCTGCATACTTCTTCAATAAGTGCTCAGTGACTGTATCATAAGTTTATTCCAATAGTAATTGTAGCCTGTTATAATAGTGAAGGTTCTCGTTCCACTGAAGGCTCTCGAGTAAAACTGTAGCTTTCCGCTGTTGCTACTGCTAGTTTGCTGCTTGTTGACTTGTCCATAGGCCTTCTGAGAGCACCATCCATCATAGTTTGCCGAACAGGGAAAATGCATGAATGGAGCGATGGAGGGAGTGATGTGAATAATTTATCAGATTAACATGTTAACTGACATATTAACTTTGAAAAGCCTAGCACAAAGCTAAGCGTAATATGTCATGCTGTTCATACTGCAGACTGCATATTTTTTATATTGCTCACCGGGCAAAAAATGAGTCACCTGTGACTGATGCTTACCTAATAGCCTTTAATACCTCCATGAGCATGAATAACAGCTGCGATTTGATTTGAACTGGACAAGTTACTGGATGTAGGCCACATCAATGTTCAGCCACTCTTGTATCAGAGAATTGCTCAGTTGGGCCAGATTTGGTGGATGCCTTCCCTGGCACAATCCGGAGGAGAATTTCCTGTAGACTGGGATTTTTGCCACTTCTGGTAGACCCGTATGACTGTACACTTCCATGCACCTGCAAATTCAGCTACTTCCTTCACACTATGGTATTTGGCATGCCCAAATGCAATCACCCCTTTAGGCAATCATTAACATCTGCTTTGGACCCATTTTCCACACATGGAACGAGACATTCACTGCACTGCACCACCTCTTCTCCATCTATGAATCGCGTCACTCACACCACAGCTATTTATAGCCCCATCATCCTCATGCAGTGCCACCTGCAGGAGCTTGAAGTCACTACCACCTTAAACACGCAAGGTGACTAATGTTTTTGTCTGTTGAGCTTATATTCTATCCCTTATGTGTTTTTCTGTTTCTTCCTTTATAACTATTGTTGCCCTGCAGGTTGTTTAGCGTATTGTTTGTGTTATTGCTGATGTACACAGAGCTGTACCAACATTGCTGTGTGCCAACAGAGAGTCCTGCAATCTAGAAAACTCGAGGGGAATTTCACTGCCTGCTAACATGTTTTTAAAAACGTCACCTTCATTCTTGAACGTCCACACATACAGCCTTTGTTTCATCTGGCCAGGATTGGTGTTTTTCCCTCTGTAGAGGAGATTATTAAATCCACTGAAAGCTTTCATCATATACAGCTGTATAAATGTAAATACCAACACGATAAACAGGAAAAAAGACTCTTGCCGTTTATACACTATCACACTCTTACTCAAATCAAGAACTTTCTCCAGTCTAAATCATGTGCACACAAACCTTCCCGAGTCAAATGATATGTAAATATTCAACACTCTTCACATTTATCTGCAAATCACTTTCACAGCGGTGGCAAATAATGCCTGCGTACGATTTTGTATTTTAAATAGATCAAACTAATGGAACCAATTCTAGAGAGATTTGTTTCTGTCTGTGCGAGGAATGAAAAAGGAAAAAACTATGTGGGCAAACGTTCATATCACAATGCAAAATTACTAAAGTAAAATCATCTGACATGGTACAGTAGACTGCTGTATAGCAAACAGACATAAAGTACGCTATTAAATTTCAGTTGCACAATGAATATAATGTTGTATGTATGGATGTATAGTCTTATTTCTGTAAAACACTTTGCATCACCTTTGTGTATTAAATGTGCTATATCAAAAGAGTAGTTGCACAAATAGAAGGAAGCAATCGACAGGAATGAAACCTGTTGGGTAGGTTTGACATTGTGAGACATGCAAATGATTTAAGTGTCACACTCTACTTCCCCTTTTGTAAATCGACAGATAAGCTCACCGGACATAAAATGAGTCACCTGTGACTGTTCCGTACCTAATGGTGTGTAATACCTCCACAAGCACGAATAACAGCTGTGATTGGATTTGGCATGGACTGGACAAGTTTCTGGATGTAGGCCACATCAGTGTTCAGCCACTCTTGCATCAAGGAATTGCACAGTTGGGCCAGATTTGGTGGATGCCTTCCCTGGCACAATTCTGAGGAGGCCACGGTACCTCCACACACGGATTCGTTGGTCGTCTCCACCAAGACAAAAGTCTGCCTTGTCACTGAAGATGACCAGCCATCCTCAGTCACTCCATGACAGTCTGACACGCCACTGTTGCAGTCTTTGGTGGTGTTGACGTGGTGTTAAGGCAGTCGTCATAACGGCCTGTGTGCATGTAGTCCTGCGTTGTGCAGCCATCTGCCAACGGTGCTGGCACTAACAGGATGACTCATGGAGGGCATCACTACTTGCTAAATGTCCGCAATCATGGCTGTCGGGTCAGTCAGGTACAGCGATAAAGACCCATCCTTGCTTATGTCACATGTGCAGCCGAGCATGAAACATTCACATGTCTTATAATGTCAAACCTACCTGTGGAGTTTTATCCCTGTCGGTTGATTCCTGCTGGGTGCAACTATGTCATCTAGAACATGGTATCAAAGCATTAGTATTGTTAAATTGGTTAAAAACAAGCTTTTAAAATGATCTGGTTTTGTTTCAAGCACATCGCCATTATGTAAATCGCATTTTTGTAAATATTTTATTATATCTTTTCATGGGACAACAGTGAACACATGACACTTTGATACAATGTAGTCAGTGTACAGCTTGTATAACAGTGTAAATTTGCTGTGCTTTCAAAATAACTCAACACACAGCCATTAATGTCTAAACAGCTGGCAATGAAAGTGAGTACACCCCTAAGTCAAAATGGCCAAATTGTGCCCAATTAGCCATTTTCCCTCCGCAGTGTCATGTGACTCGTTAGTGTCACAAGGTCTCCATGCCCAAGAGACTTAAGGCAGTTCTGGAAAATAATGGTAGCCACACAAAATACTGACACTTTGGGCACAATTTGGCCATTTTCACTTAGGGGTGTACTCACTTTCATTGCCAGCAGTTTAGACATTAATGGCTGTGTGTTGAGTTATTTTGAGGGCACAGCAAATTTACACTGTTATACAAGCTGTACACTGACTACATTGTATCAAAGTGTCATATGTTCAGTGTTGTCCTATGAAAAGATATAATAAAATATTTACAAAAATGTGAAGGGTGTACTGACTTTTATGAGATACTGTATATATATTGAACTCTGTTCTGATGGTCGACCTGTATTGTGCTTCAAAACAGTCCTTATGACCTCACCATGAGTGAGCGGAGCTAATTCGCTATAGGATGAATAAACAGATATATGTACATTTTTGTTTTTTTGTGACATCAGAGAAATACTAACTTTAAAATAGGCTGTTTGTGCAGCTTAGTTTCCATATACGGACAGTATGGACCTGGAGGTTATGGTATGCTTTAGCATTGTTTATGTACTACATTCTGTTACGCATTGAGCACTGCTATTGCGTAAAAGACGGTGATGTAAATGCTATACTGTGAGGGTTGACGTTAAAAGCTGTAGATGTGACAAAAGTCAGAGGAATCCAGATCTCATCAGCACCCAGAGAGCGTACCACCACTCTGGTGTAAGAAACGTGGAATATTAGACACTCCTTTGTTTCCCCCATCTTCACAGCCCTCCGCTCTTCACATCAAAGCCTGAGCTGATGCTGCAATTACAGCGCTGAGCTCTCAGATACGAATATCTCCTCATTTCTCACCTCCCAGTGCAGATACGCAGGGGGACACATCCTTTGAAAAACAAATATCTAAACACAGAAAGCACACACTCCCAAACACACAGCAGAATACACTCATAATGTATTCACTTCATTTACATTAAAGGGGAATTCCACCGTTTCCAAAATGTCTGCATAATTTTATACGCTGTGATTTAAACATAGTCACTTAGAACAGACTGATTTGAACTGGCTTTTTTTTAGAGAAACATAGAGACTCATTTCTTTCAAGTGCTGCTGATAGGAACTGAGCACTGCTATGTCAATAACAGAAATATTGCTGTTTAAATTTATATATATATACATATATACACACACACTTTTGTCTTGGTTGAGACGACCAACAAATCCATGTGTGGAAGCACCATAGTCATTGCCAAGATAATAAATATTTCCCATATCAGTCAAAATTTATCATCATATATTGTTCCTGGTAAACTTTATCAATAGCATTGCAATCCCACACTTCCTTCTGGGTGCAGCTACTTTTTTTTGATGATGAGTGTAATATGTATACATGTATATTACGCTTCAGATTACGCTGATAAGCTACATAAACTTGTCTAAACTAAAAACATATTGGTTATCCTAAATGGCTGCTCCTTTTGTGCAGCTACAGAAACGGTTTGGGTGACTATTGACGTCCAGTGTTTGTTAGCACTGTTAGCTCAGCAGCTATCAGTTCTAAACTAAGAAAGCAAAATCTGCTTCTAACATGTCTTGGCTGACCGACTGCAATTGGGTTAAGTGGAAAATCACGTAAATGAGATTTTTCACTGAACGATTCCTTTAATGGTTCTACTTCATGTCACTATGGCATAATTCACTGTAACGACAGACCCCTCATGCAGCGCTGGCCCAGCCCCTCTGCACGGGCGGAGAGAGAAGACACGACACTAACTAGGTCAATGAGATTCCTTCTCCCTAAAACACCAGCCACAGCAAGAGAGGGGTTCAGTTTCTCTGTCTTTTGTGCTACTGCACTGAAACTGCGGCACATCTCCAGCTCCTGTGAAGAACCCAGCGTCTACTATATGAACTGTACTATCAAATGCAGTATCTCAGCTGTAATGGGATGAAGGTGACTGCGGGTATGGAGTGCATGTTGCGATATGGCTCCTTAGGCTGTATCTGTAGAAGCTGCCTCCGTGTTTGAGTGTTCCGTAATGCCATGGCTTGGTCGACAGCTCTATAGTATGTTCTACTCTATATATTGTACTGGGTCATTATACAGTCTCTTTGACAGTTGTACATGCAGGGAAAATGTGAAATCTATAAATTAAAGGTTGATTATTATTTCCTCCTTATAATAAGTAGTACAATCTCTACGTGTTCCCTTTGCAGACTTAATAGGTAGATGCTTATGTCACTCTGATTGACAAATGTTCCCAACGCCAAATATACACTCATCAGCCCTAACATTAAAACCACCTAACTCCTTGCTTCTACACTTATTGTTCATTAACTGTTCATTGATTGTTCATCAACTAAACCTTCCATATAGGTGCACTTGTAGGTCTACAATTACAGACTGTAGCTCAGCTCTTTCTCTGTATACTTTGTTAGCCCCCAATCATCCTGTTTTTTAGTGGTCAGGACCCCCAGGAGACCACAAGAGAGCAGGTATTATTTGGGTGGTGGATCATTCTCAGCATTGCAGTGACTCTGGATGGTGGCAGTGTGTTAGTGTATATTGTGCTGGTACAAATGGATCAGACACAGTAGTGTCCACTCACTGTCCTCTTCTAACCTTTTGGTCAACCTTGTAGAGGTAAAGTCTCCTGCTGCACAGTTTGTGTTGGTCATCCTCTAGTCCTTCATCAGTGGCCACAGGACGCTGCCCACAGGATGCTCTCAGCTGGGTAGTTTTGGTTGGTGGACTATTCTCAGTTCAGCAGTGACACTGAGGTGTTTAGATATGAGGAGGTGTTCCTAATAAAGATATGATTTGAGTACATATATTTGTTTTACCTGTCCAGATCAATTTCAAACGTATTTTTTTTGGGACTGGGGTGAGTTCTGGACTCAAGACTTGATGATGTGTGTCGGTCAGATTCATACAGAATTTTGACATGCTTGGTTTGAGTTTAAACTCAAAACTCTAAGCCTTTATCTTATGCTAACAGTTGCAGGTAACCTGTGCCAAAGTCACTATACCTGATACAGAACTACAGTGATGCACTACTGTGAGCACAGGCACCAATATGCTAGTTTATGGAAGACCCACTACCCACAGTGCATCGCCACATGGGCTCATACACTGTTGACAAAAACCTCCATAAGCTGTTGCCATATTGCGGCCAGGGAGATATAAAAACCCATCAGTCTCTTTCTCGCACTCTCACTCACACATTCCCTTTCTTCCTCTCCCTCCCTCACTCTCTCTTGTGCTCTCTCTCTCATACTTTCTCTCTCTCTCTCTCTCTCTCTCTCTCTCTCGCAATATCTCTCTTCTTCCTCCTCCCCTGTGAAAGCTGAACCTGCCAAGAGGTTTCATAACAGTCCGCTCGGTTGGATTAAAGCTGATCTGGGTGCCAGTCCTGATGCTAGCTGTGCAGTCGGCCGAAACCTGCACTCCCAGTTCAGACGGAAAGGCCTACTACAGCTTCAGCTAGCATCCTAAAACACTATCTCCTGAGAGAACACAGGATTTATCACTTAATTATTAATTAATATCCCAGTCAAGTTATTATTATGAACTCACTGGTGTAGCTCTGTTAACCTGTGGGCCCAAGCAACCCTCAGACTTCCATATCACTTCCATATTCCAGTTACTAAATAAAATGTCTTAATTTTAATAATAAGCCTTCAGTTTAAGGGGTTAGAAGTATAAGGGCGCATGCTCACAACCATTTGTTAGATCATGCTAACTAGAACTTCTAGCTTTGGGTCACTGTGAGGCACATTAGCATTTTCGGCTGAACTAATCCTTTAATCCTACAGACACTCATTGAACCGACATGGTTCCTTTGCTGCCATGATCCTCAAATTCCAATAGATTTCCAAGGACTTGGGAATATCTGTCTGTCTGTGTTAGAGATTTGTGTAAACAAGAATATATTGACAATAAAACAGAAATAAAAATCCAGAAACATCGGTGATAGAAATGCAAGAGCTAGCACACCTTACTGTGTTAAGCTCTGTAACAAACTGTATGCTGGTGTATTTAAAGTCACCAGAAGAACCTAAAGGAGCAATATGTAAGATTCTGAGTCACTCCCAGCCCGTCTAACTGCTGTCCGTGCTGCACACGGTGGTTACCCTGGATATTAGTTGGTGGTCATAATAATGAGACTTGACTGTGTATGTAGGTACAGCCAAGCGAGCTCTTGCATTGGTTAACACTTTTAGCTGAAGTGGGACCAATTTTAATGAGGATGGTTTATACATTATTGGCCCACACTGACAGAACAGTCACGGGTCGCCCCTGCAATTACATCATAATTATGACAGCACAGCTCATACATTGATGAATACCGTTGCACCCCATCGCATCAACACAAAGGCAGTCCAGTGTCCCCGATTACACAGAACACAGCAAGCAACAGCCGATAGTACAGCACATGCAGCAGAGGTGTACAAACACCTCACAGCAGCACAGTATCTCAGCCTGGCTAATTCTAGCCCAGCCAGCTCACACACTAAAGCACTGCCAGCACATCAGCTGAGACCTGGCCTAGCAAAGTGATAACGTAACGCAAGCATGCGTCAATAGGCACACGCTTCTGCCAGGCTTGCAGGAGGTCTGTTTTATAGGCTTCAGTGTAAGGGTTTCTGTAGCCTGCATGGTGTTACTGCTTTAACCAGCCTTAATCCTCACATGCCTAGAATTGTTACTGTCATTTAGCTTACATATTACATATTTACTTCAACATTACCACATACTTACGTTTGAAATTCATTTCTTTCTGTTTGTTTCAGTGTCAGAAAATCAGAAACATGTACAAATGTGAAGACTGTACAATAAGAACCTTATATATACTGTATGTTTTACTTGGAGTGAACGTTTTTGGCAGAATATGTCTATTCATTGAGCTAAATGAGAAATAATTTATCTTATCTGGCATCAACTGATTATCAAGAACCAGGCATAACACAGAAGTCATGCACGATGGGCCGAGTTACAGAGTAACTGTCTAATTCACAAGATTCACAGAAGAGTTATTCTCATTAACATGACAATACTGGCACCCAATTTGTTTGTGTCGCAATGTTTGTTTTCTATTTCCTTTTGCTGGAATATGCGTTACAGTGACGACTGGACAAATGATTAAAAATAAACGGCAATGATTTTATTGCTTTTAACCCATTTTTTGCAACATTTTCCCATTTAAGAGTCCAAATTCTCATTACCGCAACAAACTCAGTAAGATACCTATACAAAGTACAGTACCAGACCAAAGTTGATGTGAAAATAGAAGGTTGTCCTTATTTTTTATCTTAATGCTGTACTTTAAAATAAAAGTGAAGACAACAAACTACAAAACTCCAAAACAACCTCCAAAATGTAAGTGTACAGGAGGATACAACAGCTTTTTACACGTACAGTGGAGGTTGATATAACAAGATTTTTTTTGATATAACCAAAACATCCGTTTGGTTTGGCTGTTTTTATATAATACATTCTTTAAAATGTATCACTGCTGTTGGGATTAAAACCTTGTATCTCCATTTTTGACAGTTTTCTTTTTCTTTTTTTTTTTGTTAATAATGTGATTTGAAATCACCCATTGCCATTTACAGTATTCCAAAAGCTATATATATATATATATCCCACATAACATTTTATTGTTTTGGTTCCAATCATTGCTGCAATGAGACTCAGCAGTCAAAATTTATACTGCCTTTTTTCTAATAATGAGAAAAAAATAATAAGAAAAAAATTTAAACAGACAAATGAACTTTTTGCTGTACCTGTATGATGAGAGGTACCATTTGCATAAATATCAATATTGTAACATATCCTGTTCTGATTATGCTTTACAAACACCAGATAATTAGCAACTTTTTACAAGATTGAAACTTGCTATCTCCCGACAATGCAATGAAGCCCTAGATGACTGAGCCGTTTGAGACCCCAATATCTGTTTAGCTTTGTCACAGCAGTAAAGCAGGCTGAGGTGGGTTGAACTAGGCCGAACACAAAAGACACAAAAGCAGTGAACTTGGTATGTGGCTGTACCGGATCAAGCTATGTTAGTCACCTGATGTGTGAGAGTGATATCTGTAGTGAAGAGCCTGGCTGTCAGGGCAGTTCTCAGGGCAGACAGCACCCTGTTGACCCAGCTTAACCACATTCCAGGCTTTTTATGATACTCTACTCCATGTGAATAAGGAACCTTTCATCGCAGATGGCCACAGATATTCAGTGTATTATTTACTCTGATTCATTCCCAAATAATCCAATCAAACAGAATCATGATGTATTTAATGTCAAATTAAACCGTTCGTTAATGAATCAGAAGTGAAATAAATCACAACCCTACAAACTACTGTACACGCCAGCGACACAGAGACATGGTTCAGTAGTGTAGTGTATAGAATAATATGCTGCGGCATAAATAGGACATTTAATTATTCCCCTTATGAGCCATGTGGAACATCTGCCTCCATCCCAGCATCTCTGGCAAAGCAAGATAGTAGGATGGATGCATAGAGGGAGGAGGGATGGATAAAGTGATAGAGGGAGTCCCATGACGAATGTGAGAGAAATGGAGCTCACTGTTTTCTGGGGCAAACCTGAGGCAGGCTTGGTACGGAGTGGGGAGGTGGGCTCACAGCAGCGCAGCAACTCCCTCACATCAGCTGTACTCTCTTACCTCCCTCTCTCTACCCCACTGTCTCTGTCTCACAGTGAACCTGCAGGGAACTCTGCTATTTGGAGTTGGCAGCGGAGAGTGAGAGAGGTCAGACTGTCTGTCAAGATAAATACAAGAGGCTGCAATGGCACAAACAGGCCAGACTCAACCATCCACACACACACCCACACACCAGCAAAGGATGTTTAAATCAGCACCCTGCAACAGGTGCCACACTTCTAAACCACAACAACAACACATTGAGATTTAAGGTGGAACGGGGACGATGAATAAGAAACTGGTGAATAGGAAGTCGACTTCAGTCTTGTCTATTTTCTTTTAGTAATGTTTTGTTACTACATTACTGAGATGCGTCAAGGACTACTAGCAGGACTACTATTACTGAGGAGTTTAACACAATATAGAAGATAATTGCTCCAGAATCATTACTTAGCAGAACTAAACACATGGCACATTCATACTGGATTCAAATCACAGAAGTTATTGGTAATCATTCAAATCGGTTTGTCCACAGGTAAACCTATTCTCCCTCAAACAGGGCTTTGGATTTACAAATCACAACATTTGGCCATGTTTACAGTATCGCAATATATCACCATGCTTACAGGATCACAATACATTGCCATTCTTATAGTACCGCGATACGTTTCCTTTCTTATAGTACCGCAATACATTGCCATTCTTATGGTATCACGATACATTGCCTTTCTTATAGTATCGCGATACGTTTCCTTTCTTATAGTACCGCAATACATTGCCATTCTTATGGTATCGCGATACATTGCCTTTCTTATAGTACCACGATACATTGCCTTTCTTATAGTATCGCGATACATTGCCTTTCTTATAGTA
>CM067493.1:6790195-6859690 GCA_034552555.1 Semaprochilodus insignis | reverse complement strand
GAATGATGAGGGACAGTTATACTGATTATACTGGTGGTGTTGATGGTTATCTGTCTGGAATTCTGACTTCTGATTCATTACTGCAGGAACAGATCAGAGGAGCAGCTGTGCCCTGTGTTGCATCCGCAGGACCTTTTCCCTCTCACAGATAAAGAAGCAGCAGACTGTGTTGCAGACTGCAGTCAGTCACTTAACGACACTGCATACCAGCAGGAGGAGAAGCATAGAAGAGTGGAAGGAGAGCAGAGGGACAGCAGCTGGACGGGTAAAGGGGAAAGAGGTGGGGAAGAGGAGTAGGGGAGAAGAAGGCAAGGAGGAGAAAGAGGGCTGAGCAGGCTAGCTAGAGGAGAGAAGGAGAACATCAGAAAAGAGTAGGAGAAAGAGATAGAGAACATGTGGAGGACAAGAAGAGAAGAACAGCAGTATAGGAGAGATGGAAAAGACAAACAGGTGGAAGTGCAAAGAAAGAAGCATAGGGGAAAAAGGAGAGACAGTGTAGCAGAAGAAACAAGGTGGAAGAGCGGTATAGAGAAATGGTGTAGGGGAGAAGAAGAAGCAGAAGAAGAAGAAGAATAGGTGGAGAAGAAACGAACAAGAGGAGAAGGAGGAGAATAAGACAGAGGAGAGGAGAAAAATGAGAAGAAGAATAGGAACAGTTGGTGAAGAGAAAAGGAGAAAAAGGAGAAGTATAAGACCAGGCGGAGGAGAGAAGAACAGGTAGAGGAGAGGAGAATAGGAGAAGAAGGAGAAAAAGAACAAGTGAAGAAGAGGAGAAGAAGGAGAATAAAAACAGGTGGAGGAAAGAAGAAGTGGAGTGAGAGAAGATAAACAGATGGAGGAGTAGAGGAGAAGAAGAACAGGTGGAGGTGAAGATTGAAGGGAAGAATATAGTGAAATCGAGGAAAGAAGAGGAGAGAAAGAAGGAGAAAAAGAGGACATGTAGGAGAAGAATGCAGGGGAAAAGGAGTAGAAGTGAAGGAGAGAGGGAGAAGAAGAACATGTGGAGGTTAGAAGTAGGAGAGGAGGATAATGAGCAAATAAGAAGGAGAGGCGAGCCGGTGGAAAAGAACAAGGAGAAAAAGGACAGGTGGAGGAGAGGAGTAAAGGAGAGATGGAAAAGTAGAACATGGAGAATTAGAGGAGAAAAAGAACAGGTGGGTTTGTGAAAAAGTGGAGGAGAAGAAGAACAGGTGGAGGAGAAGATAAAGAGAAGGGAGGAAGAGAGTGGTGAAGGGGAGAGAAAGGAGACAGATATGGAGACATGGATGAGAATAGAATAGGAAAAGAAGAGGAGAGAGGGAGAAGAAGAGAAGAACAGGTGGAGGTGGAGGAAGAGGAGGAGGAGAAGAACAAGGAGAATGAGAACAGGTGGAGGAGAGGAGTGAAGGAGAGATGGAGAAGTAGAACAGATGGAGGAGAGCACAACCCTGCGCGTGCCCTTCACAGGGGATTTACTCAGTCAGGCTGACGGGAGCGCGCGCTGCCAGCACTGCTAAAGGCATATGGGTTGTAAGGCGCGTGCGGCGCTGCGGTCGAGTACCTTGAGGTAGTCGTTTTCTGAGCGCAGCTCCTCGATCTCGCGCAGCAGCTCGTCCTCGCTCAGCTCTGGTCTGGCCGGCGCGCTCCCGCTCTGCTTGTCCGCTTTGCATTTGTCCACCTGTCCTCGCGCGGGTGACGCTTGCGCCGTGGCCGCTCTTGTTGCTGATGTCAGTGCTGTCGAAGCTGTTGCTGATGTGGATGTGGCCGTTGGCGCGCGCGCCCGAGCCGCCGAGCTTGACGTCCCTTCGGCAGCGGCCGCCGCATTGTGCTCGGAGCCCGAGCCGGAAGCGGCGGAGCCTGAGCACGATCCCGACTCCGCGTCGCTGCTAGCGGCCTGCGCGAGCCTCTGCTCGTCGGAGAGCGGCTCTGAGGCACAGTCGGAGAGATCCGAGCTGCTGTCGGTGCGCGCCACGCCAACGCTGCCGGTGGGCACGCGCACCGGGGAGGCGAGGGCGAACGGGGGCGCGCGGGGAGGCGCGCTCGCTCTCCTGCCCGTCTTGGTCTTGGCAGGCGCTCCTGGTGGTATTTGCGCCGGCGCGGTGACTTTGCGCTCCGTCTGCGCCGCGTGCTGGGCGACCTTCGAGGGCTTTTTCGCCGCCGTCGCCCTCGCGCCGCTTTTTACCGTCGCTTTGTCTGGAGTCCCAGCTCGTCGTGGAGGTGCTGTCGCGCGCTGTTGCGCGAGCGGCCTGGGCGACTTGGGTGGCGCGGCGGTGGAGGGAGGCGGCTTGGACGCGCGCGTATAGTGCGCCTCCTTCAGCGCGGGTCTGGCCGGCGAGGGCGCACGGTTTGGCCTGCGTTTGTGCAGCGGTGGAGGCGGCGGCGGCGGCGGCGCGTCTCCGCCAGATCCATCGGCCGCACGCTCGCGCTCCATCAAGGGCGACAGCGGCGGAGAGCGAGGCCGGAGGTAGAAGAAGAGGAGGAGGACGAGGAGAGGAGGAGGCGCGCGCGCTGCTCTTCTTCACTCCGGCCTCTCATCACCTCAGCACCAACTGAGTTATGCACGAGGGGAAAAGGAAGAGGGAAATGAATCAGCGCGCGCTCATTATTAGTCCCGTGTCAGAGCCGGCGCGCGCTGCCTCCTCACTATCAGACGCGACAGGATTCGCTCTGGATTCGCATCAGTCTGGAAGGGCGAGATGTGTTTTTCCCCGCTCCTCCCCTTTTCGCCTTGTCCCCCTGATGTCCACTCGCGAGCTCCTCCGTTTCTTCCTCACTCACTCCTCGGAGATCTGACGGCGAAAAGGGAGAAAAAATACACATACACTCTGCAGCCGCTGCGGTGTGACGCCCGTGCCGTGGTTGGCGCGGCGCGCATGCGCAGCACCCCGCTGTATATTCACGCACACACCGTACACGCCCATCGCGCTCGCTTTCAGCACATGCACGCGTGCGTGCGCGTGTGACACGGTGGGGGTTAGGGGTGTGCAGTAAATCACTCTCGCTTCCTCACACAAATCTCTCTCTCTCTGTGTCACACACACGAATACACTCTCTCTCTCTCTCTCTCTCTCACACACACACAAATACCCCTACACTCGTGCTCATCTATATCTTTGTGAGATCTTTTTCATGTCCACTAGTTTCGCTGCAGTCAACCGGTTTTTCAATATTCCTAGTGGTAGTAAATCCGACTCGATCACCTGCACGCATATTTCAACTGTAAATATGCTATACATATGGATGCACTGATACCTGATCCATAAACATAACCTAACTTAACTAATCTGAAAGTCCTGATACTGATATTATTACATCATAAACTATTTTATATTTTTGGTCAAATCTGTTCTGTGCCACAATAAAACATGTTCAGCTTGACTGAATGACATTTACTTGTTTGGATTGTACACAGTCGAGGCACATTATTATGACCACTTCCTACTTTCGTTAGTGGCAGTGTGTAGCTCATGAAGGAAGTCACATTTCTGTGGCATTCCCTGGGTCCACTCATCCATGTGGGAGGCACTCTCAACCAATTTGGGTATGAATCCATCCTTGCAGATCACTTACACCCATGCATGCTGATTGTCGAATAGGATCTTCCAGCAAAACAATGCAACATATCACGCGGCTGGAAATGTCCGACATTGGTTGGAAGAGCATGACCAAGACTTCCAAGTACTACCCTGGCGCCCTAATTCCTCAGACTTGAATACAATTGGGCATCTGTGGGACCACCTCGATTGTTGTGTTGGCAATATGGATCATGAAGCTGCTGAGTGATATGGCTGACCAACAGAGGTGCACCACAGTTGGGGTTAGTAGACACACTAGCCCTGCTAGCACTGCTATGCTAGCTAAAGGCTAAATCAGGGCTAAAGGCTAGACATCTAGACTAACATTAACTCAGACTGTAAGTGACCACACAACAGCAGTTGAGTGATTACTGAAAGAAATGGCTCAGCCATTCAGGAATTTAGCCATGAGCATTTCCACTGTTGGTAAGTTTAGTCTACTGGCGCACACACACAAAGAAATCGCTTTGTGTTGTCAGTCATAGCATATAGGTATCAGTGTCCCCATTGCTGATGCTGATACTGCATTGAAGTGTACCAATACCAATAGGGTAGCAGTATAACTGCAACATTAGTTGAACTAATATATATACACAGCAGCTCCTGTTTACACTCTGCCAAAACTTCATGATTAATGGACCAACAGAAGTGGCCCAAATTCCCTTGGTAAAAAGTCTGGTTGCATTGACTTACATTAGCATTACATGAGGTTTTTGCCCTTTTGCCATTTTGGAGATAACTGTTTTTCTTTGGACTGGGGCGATATATAAACAGTCTGATTCCTTATAGGGACCTGCTAAATGCCTGTATGTGTCAAAATGTTCATGTTTTCAATCATTCTTAGGGGTCAAAGTGCAATGCTTCTGGCAGGCTGATATAAATGATGAAGGCAGATAAGTTACAAATCTGGTTTAAAATCATATTTAATAACAGTACAGCATATTATGTATGTGTTTTCACTACTTCCCAGTTGGCAAAATCAAACCACTGCATGAGCAAATTTTGGGCAACCCTGAGCCAAACACACAAACACAAATACACAAACAAACACACACAGTGAATCACACACACAAACACACACAGTGAATTGTGGGGACGTTTATAGACTTCTATTAACTTCATCCAGACTCATGCCAACCTTAATCAGAAGTACCACTAGCCCACCTGAAATCCTTGCAAAGTGTCTCTATAATATATATATATATATATATAAATAATACACATATATATATTAGAGCAAAATGATCATAAACAATGTGCCAGAACCGTCAGCATACATTTCATTTGAGTTTTTTGATTCGGACGCCTGGTTCCTATCACCACCACAATTCTGTCTCATTAATTTCCTGTAAAACAAAGTCTTCCATGTCAAACGGCTCTGAATTGCTTTGTCGGTGTGTTAAGCATTTAATTCTGCAGAATTTTGATGCTGCATTCCACTTAAAATTTCTAAAGGTCCCCACAATGTGAGTGTAAAAACGGGTTTTGGTCACCATAATGCGGCATTAACCTGCTGCACACGCATGCACACACACACACACACACACACACACACACACACACACACACACACATACACACACACACACACACACTCAGGGAAGAGGGCGGATTTTAGTTGTATTCAAATTCTGAACAGACGTCTCTAATCACGTTTCACATTGAGAACAAATGGGATTAACAGTAGCTCCCTCGNGACTCCTGCAAATCCAAAGAGACAACATGATGTATGTAGAGAGATGCAAATGTGTCCTCAGATCCGCCCACTGCAGAGATAGCCTCAATAAAGGACTCCAAATAAAATGCAGCACTTTTCAGCAGCCTTCTGTCCTCACAAGCCCCCTAAACACAGCTCAGCTGGTATGAAAGTGTGCAGTGCTGCTCAACCACCTCCAATTTACCAAACCATCAGTTATTCATCCTGTCACCCAATTTGCAGGATTCTGTACAATCCCATAGTGCCATCTGTTGGCTGGAGAGCAGAGCTGCATTGCTAAACAGCATTAAAGGAGAACAGCATATCAGTGTTTTTCAGGACAATCTGGACCTTCTGCATGTGTAACATTAGGCCGATTACCCCAGACAATTACACTGAACGGAAAAGCTGTCCATATATTGCATATAAGCACATATATTGTATAGAAGCCAACAGGCAGGTGCTCACAGTTAGCATTTATGACAGAAGGCAAAGGGCAGGTGCTGTTATTGTTCTCCTTGTTCCTTTATTGGGAACACAAAAGCAGGCTAAAACGACCCCTGGTAATCCATCTTCAGATCCAGATCGTATACAAATCAGGTTTTTTTTTTTCCTCAGAAAGAATCTCAGAACGTGCTGGTATAGGTAATAAATATAATCTTTATTTGCACTTCATTAGTTCAAGAATGCCACAAGTTATAAATACCACAAAACTGCTTAAAACATGCCAAACTCTTCCAAACAGCTAAAATCATCAAATTCCTCATCCAAAGCTCCGTTCTTCTCCTTCACATCTTAGAGGGCGCTTTTTTTTTTTGTTGTACTCCTTTCATTTCTTTATCATGGAGATCTGGAAAAGGCAACAGTTATTGCTACTTACGACATTCTCAAAGGGGGCTTAAAACGTGTAACTGATGGGGTGACGGGGTTTCCCACAACACGTCCAGTAATAAGTCTAAACCACGGTACAGATTTACTGAGCTCATTGGGGCTATCGCTCCATTATTAGATTAACTGCGGTTCAGCTTAACCGCCTGCATAATCAACCCGGATCGCTCGGTCAAAATACAAACAAGCCCAGTGATATGCAGCTGCACTGCGCCTACACTGGATGTCCTATCAGGTTACATCACAATCCGTCAATCATATGTCCATAACGTGTGTTATATTTCCTTTCCTGCACAGGTGAACACTGAAACTGCTAAACAGAAATTCCAAAATGATCCTGATGGGAAAAGTCACATTCAAAGGTGTTTTAAATAAAGTCCTGTATTTATTTGCCAAGGCCTAAAACCAATTATGACGCTTGGCAAGCGATCCTACTGCTAATCACCTACACTGTTTGGTGGAAGAATTGTTATTGTGATAATTATTAATGAAATATTTATTTGCTTGGGAACGAGGCTAAGTGGAGGTCCATGCTCCGACACGGACACTGCCCTGCTTCTCACAGCCTAATGCTACAACAATATAAATCTAATCACAGCAGCGATTCATAACTTGGACAATTTACACCCAGTCATATGCAAACGTTTGGGCACCCTGGTCAAATCATGTTCTTCTGTCGACTAAAGGAAATAAAACAAGTGGACATGTCCTCTACAGAGAACACACTTCCGCACATTTGAATGCCTAAATTATAGTTTATTTGCTGTAACATGTTGTGTTATATAACTGTGCAAAAGAAAAGGTTTTATTTTTTTATATATGTTAAAAAGTAAAAAAAATGTTCAGCAATATTAGAAAAAAAAACCTTGTAAAAACAAAACAAAGCCAAAAAAAAAAAAAAAAAAAAAACCCACATCACACAAAAAAAGGTCACTTGGCCATGGGTGTTCAAACGTTTACATATGACTGTAAAAAAAAAAATTCTCACAGCCCACCACATTGCCACATTTTGGGCACGTCACTTTATTTTCCATTACTTGCAGCTTTGTAGCCATCACTGTAAAACATACACGTCTTCTTTAACTTTATTGGCCTGCACAAAATTGAACAACAATATTTTAGTTGCCAAATTCTCTGGCCTGATTAGGCTGATTGATGCCCATGAAATTAGCATCTGGGAAAAACCAACACACTGAATAGCCAGAGTCAATAATGCAACAGTTATTTCTTTTAGTCTTTAAAGTAAAGCAACACAAATAATACTGCCTTTAATTTAAACTAGCCTGAAGCCTGCAAAACACTGTGATGGGGGTTAATACAGTGTAGGATATTAAAATACCTGACTACAATCATCCAACCTTAAACCTCAGTGAAGCCTGTCTGGATAAACTGAAGATAAACTAGAGGTGGGCAGCATGGCAAAATGTCAATCACAATACTCTAGGAAGCTTTTAGAAATGTTCTGACTTGTAATAAGCTAAAACTACTATCAAAAACAGAATCCAATTACTCAATATTTCCACACACTGTGCAGTTTAAAAGGGTTGAGGATATCTTTGTAATCAAACATGCAGCTGGAAAGTGACGTTAGTGTACTGACAATATCCACGGTATGCTCAGAGAAGCTTACAGTCACTTAGAGTTGTGTAATTTATCACAGTGCGATACATATCGAAATACTGTCCAGCTGTAACATAAACCTCAGTTAAACCTCATACACAGCAACTAGGGCTGTATATTGCCAAGAACCTGCCAATATGATACATATCATGATACAGAAGTTATGATTCAATATCCTGCAAAATATTGCGACACTGTGAGTAATGCAATAAATGGTGACTTTTTTAAAAGTAATCTTAGCAGGAAAACTGACACAGCATAAAAACATTAACTAGTCAGCTAGGTCTGATTATGCTAACATTAGCGGTGTGCCCTTATGCTTCTTGTTTATAATGGAACAGATGAGTCTAATGGCTGAAGGCAGATTACAGCACTACTGTCTAACAGTTGGGGGTTTAAATACAACAGAAAGTGACTCACTGTCCGCCACCAATCTTTGCATGTAAACTATTAATTAAAAACTCATTTTTTTTTGCGATACTGCGATACTCAAGGGTATCAATATTTCCTTACATGCCTAATAGCAAAGCTTGGTGTATGTGTAATTTCTAAGTTCACCAAGTTCACTACCTCATGACTCTTTCAGGTTTAAACATGTATTAAACTCTAAACCGCAGCTAAGCTAACGGCACTGCAATTGCCCCAGTGTCTGATTAGGAACTGACAAACTTACTTTTTTTATTTCTTAAAGTTTAAAAATTAAAAATTAGAACTTTAACTTTGAAACAGCCTTCAAATAAATATAACAGGTTTTCTTTCCCTTTACAAAACGGGCAAAAAGGATCTGAGAATAGAAGCAGAAAACCAATGTTATGAATAGCTTAGTAAATCTGACTCATGGGACTTCAAGGATCCCGAGTACAAACAGAAGGGAAAAAAACACAGGAAAAAAAACAGCACAGTATAAGTAAAGTAAAAAGCACTTAGTGATAAAGAAAGGCCCTTCATCGACAAACCCAGCATTCCAACAACATGGCACAATCTGGCAAAAAGACAATATTAAAAGGTTAGTATACGTCCCCTAAATCTGCCAGGTCAGTTTTAGGCTGGTTCACGATACTTCACATGGTTAGAAATCATAAATTAAACATGAAGACCGAATGTGTGGTCTCCTAATAGCAGAAACACATGGTGCTGTGTGACAGCGAGCCACGTACCGCTATGAAAGGGGTAGGTGTTCACTAGAGGAAAAGCCATGATGCGTTCATTCACGTCTGTGTTATTTCAGGTGGACTCACCCAGGACCTGTCAGGTTGTGGCATGGATTTACATTTTTAACATTAGGCTAAAACTTCAGAACTGTGCTCCCGATTTCTTCTTGTACATTTGTACATTTTGCCACTGCAGGTTTGACAAAAGAATGACTCAACTGACCTGAAGTTTCATTGCCATAAAAACATAACACTAAGCATAAGATTTTCTATCACACTAAATTACTTACATTTATCATTCTGAATTTGGAATCGTTTGTCATAACTGCTGATTTTTTTTTTATTAGGTAATAACTTAAATGGTATAAAATGAAATACTATAAGCTCTACTTGTGAAAGGCATATGAAGATTAAGTATATGAACTTTTCCTGAATATTTCATGCTTTTTTACCAAGATCTGAGGGCTATTAAGGTATGAATAATTCATTATAATTAGCTCTTTTTTGTTATTCATTTATATGTTATCTGCCTCAAGGTTTGATCACCACGTTTTAAATGTAAGTATTCATATAAGAACTTAATTTGGAATCTTCTACAGCATTCCTTCAAATTATTTGAAACTTATAAAGTTGTTTAGTAGGAGAGTCATAACAGAATCATTTTATACATCTGTAAGTGCATTTACAGGCACTTAATTATCTGATAATTGCAAAAAATATCTGATATTGTCAGCAATCCCTTCAACGTTTACATGGTCTTCAGATAATGGGAAACTTCAGGTCTACATGAGTGAGGCAGTAATCAGATTTCTGCTTTGCAACTGGCCAAAACACTAAAATACTTGAACTTAATCTTGAACTTGAAATTCATTAAGCATGGTTTTGGCTTTAGTGTTGCTCCAAAGATGCTTTGTTGCCATCCTGCGGTTGCTGTATTATTTTCGGTACTGCGATCTGTTTTCGTACATGCACAGAACAAGAAATCTGCAAGAAACCCGAGTAACAATATACAAGCACAGAGAAACCCAATTACCGAGCTAGAATCCAGCTCTTTTTATTGTAAACCAGTCTAAGAAATCAGAGAACGCTGTTAACATAACCACTGGAATAATGAATTGAACTTTTGAACAGTTCAGTTTTGCTTGAACCTTCATAACAAAAAAAACTATGGAGCACAGTTTTTAAATTCTGCATTGTTTTGTATGAATTAAAACAACATTTTTAATTTTTTCCCCATGTAAATCCATGTGGTGACATGCCAGGCTCTAGGTGACCTGGTGTAAAATGGCCTAAGCAAGTTGATCTGAGCATTCCAAACAAAGTTAATAACAAAACAACACTATAAATAGACTAACTTATCAACAAGCTCCTCCTCACTTCATATAACTTTGTGCATTAACAATACAAGAGGCACAACAGGAAATTTGGGAAGATGCTAAAATATAAAGTAATACTGACAGCCCGGTTCAGGACTCATTGACATGTCATGCTCCAAAAAAGCTCGCATTAAAGGAATACTACAGAGTTTACCACATACAGTGAGTTACCACAGACAGTCAGTTCTGAAACATCTGCCCTTTTTACTGTGTTCAGATTCAGTAAGTGTTTCTAGTATACATTCGTATGATTGTATGTGGTAACTGAATGCAAACAACATTAGAGTTTACAACGTAACGCCAGAGTATTCCATTAAAGCACCGTCTAGTGAGACTGCAAAAACACTGCCTAGCTGGGCAAACATCTTTCTGTTCCCATGGCATTCTCTGCAAAACTTAGGACTTTAATAAAACGCCCCAGGAAAAGAAGATGCAACATTTGTACTTGTCTGTTCGACTGTCCTTTACAAAGCATTATTATATAGCTCCTAAACTACGGTTGATGTTAATTTCTATTTACTCAAACAATGTGGGCACATGTTCAGTCACCTCCACCAAAAGGCTGAAGCGAAGAGCCCTGTAGACACAGAAACCGCCAACTGAAAATGTCTTTCCGTATATCCAGCTTGCTCTTCCTATGAAGCAGTAACCCTTTCGGTTCCAGTTCCGCAGCACAGAATGATGCTTCTCTCTAAGGAAGCCTTAGTGTCATTCTGTTGTTCCACTTGCAGCACAAGTCAAAAACAGCACTAGTGGTGGACTAAACTGCAGCGACAACAAGGTTATCAGTATGTTGTGATCATCTGTACACAGTCTGCCTAGTGGACGTTCAGCATTTCGGCTTGTTTGTGAACTAGCTACAAGTGTGGATTGTAGTGCAAAGACATGACGTGGGCTATCTGCCTCTTTCGTAGTAGAGCAAAAGGAAAAACAATAATAGTAATTAAATAATAATGATAATAATACTGACAGACTGTGTAACACATGTGGACACTGCAAATCTGACCACCTCTCCCAAAATAGGAAACTGCTAATAGCCTATGACAGCCACCACATAAACAAACAGCTTACGGACAGCTGCTGGAGCGAAAAGCTCTTGTCTCTTTACATTTACGTCCACTGTGCCCAGGATGCCTAATCAATCATGGGGGGCGGGGGTATCTTCTTTTTCCCCATTCATGACTTGGAGGAAGTCTCTATCCATCAACATTACAGCACTGCAGATAATCTACACACACAAGGGCTGCACAATATAGTGTTTGCAAATAGCTTTTAAAATAACTAACATAGCAGAGGCAAATATTCAATATGACCAATCACAAAATATTTAACTGTGTGCTGTGAGCATCCTGACAAATCTCAGACCCTGTTTACACCTGGTCACTTAACTGATTAAAAGGATATCTGCATAAAAAAGCAGGTGCTGTGTAAACACACCAAAGGCGCATAAAAGAATAAATCCCAATACTAAGACAGCACCTGGCCCTGCTGTTCCGAGGAAGAAAACACCCTCTGGACTGCTATCACTAAACAGGGGCAAATCTGCGGGCTGCGAGTTTCTCCTTAGTTATACTAATAAATTAGGCTAATTACTCCAAAACATTGATGAAAAGTAAGGAAATGAATGCCGCCATTAAAAAAAGGATTTTTCCTAGTACAGGTCTTTGCAGAACATGCAAGGAAAGGGTTTCTGTCAAATCGGCTAAACGATTAAAAATACATCCACTTCCGTTCTGCAGATTCCTTTCTCGATTTTTGAGCATGACGAACAGCACAGACTGTTCAGGTTGTTGTGTATTAGACTATCTGTACATTGCTTGCCTATTGGTGTCAATGATGCCATTCATTAACACAAATAGGCAAAATTGCAAATTTTGAATTCATTAAGTTTTCGCAATTGTGGAAGCAAACAGCCGTGAAAGTCTGGGACACAAGGAATTTAGACTAAACAGTTTCCCCATAAACTCTGGCCTGTCAACATAAGCAATTCTATCACCCTTTCTTTTCCTCAAAGACTTAATATGCAAAACAATCATCAGTTCAGGCTGATGGTAGTGGGATGGCAACATAAGGATACAGACTTCAAAAGTCAACCAAAATGACAAAACGTAATGCTGTAATATCATTGCTTGAGGGATTAGCTGTAGTGCCCATATCCTACACTGTTTCACCTGAGATCCACTTGTAACACTTGTGCAGGTTTATGTTATATTTGATTTTCCTGCCTCTCTTCACTCTTCAGAATAAAAATGCTGTTTTTCGTTAATGGGATATTAAGAGCAATACGCGTCCTCTGCGTTCCGATCTGCTGTCCTGTATTGTACCTCCTATAAAAAGATGAAACACTCCTTATAACTTCAATTCAAACAAGGGGGATATGTAAATGTGAAGTTGACGCCTATACATGCCATACAGCATCAGGTTTCAAGTTGACCAACCAAACCACACTTGATTACTATGTTTAAAGGCAGCTGATTAAAACTGTAATCAGGTTACAATCTACATACTTGTCACATGAAATGACCGAGTGTAAACAGAGTCTTGAGTCCTCTAGAAGAGTTTTTGAGACTGTCTGGATGAACTAATGCTTCTGCATGACCGAACAAGCCTCTTTTGTTTCATCAGAGGTTGACTGTAGATTCCACAATATGTTTTTAATGCTCATAATGCTTTAATGGCTCACAATCGTAATGTATCTATATAATCATTCTATGGTTTTCTGTCTATATTGTGCAGCCCTACAAACTTGATGTCAATCTTTGAGAAAAGTATATCAAAGGACCCTCACTAACTTGCAGAACCTACAGAGATGCACCGTTAGGGTTTGTAATACACCTGTACGTAAGTGTAATTACTAAACTAAAGATGCTACAGATCATGTGAAAAAAGACTCGTCTGTCTTCTACCTACCCCCGTAGTGTTTGCGCAGCATCAAAAGAGTGGGGATGTTTACCTAAAAGGCACCTGTAGGACACCCCGACCTTGGGTCGCCTGGATATGAGGTAGAGTGGGTGGGGTAGTAGGGTAAAGGGGTGTCTATGCGTATGCGGTGATGAATGTATGTGAAGATGAATTCCATTCTAAATATACAGAGCTGGACCAAAATGTGCTTGTGAATGCCTAAAGGATACATTCTACAGAGGACACACCTAGCAGGATTGGATTCTTACAGGGGATGGAGACAACAGAAGCTTTTAGTTGCTTTGCGGAGTCTTCTTCTCACTCTGGGCACTGCATGACTGACAGTTCACCCACATGCTCCACATAAATTGGAGTCCACAGCCCCCTGCTGGCAGGAGGTCGTTGGTGCAGGCGGTCAGTAGCTATAACCGCAGGTGCCCAGGGCCGATAACAGGAGAAATGGGGGGTTGTAGGGGTTCAGACAAGAGAGGAGGTGGTATCAACAGCAACGCATACGAGGAGGTGGGAGCTCCGGGGGCACCTCCGGCTCTGGCTGGAGAGAAAGGACACTGTTGGAGAGCTCCCTGCTGGGCACTTCGAGAGGCATCTGCAGGAAGTAAAAACATTACATGATACAACACATAAATGATAGCAGAGGTGGACATCCAACGTAATGTTCAATAAAGCTGTTGGATGTCGGAGTAATGATATGAGAAGCGATAAATTATTACCACAACATTGTGGATAACTGGAGCTTTCAAACTGAAAAAAATGAACAGGCATCCAAACACAACAGTACTAACCTTACTTAAAATGTCATCCACTAGTTTGAGGAAGATCTCATCCACGTTGAAGTTATCCTTGGCACTGGCCTCACAGAAACGCATCCCTGATATCCGGGAGGCAAACTGCCAATCAGGAGAGAGGTGTGCTAGTCTGCATTAAAGATCTTTACAACATCAACAAACTTCATCTTATGCCTTCTTTTGAAAATCTCTAGACCTTAGTAATGTAAGTAATGAAGGTAAAAGCTTATTCCTGGAGGTCTACTTTCCAGTAAGGTCTCGTTCCAACCACAATCTGCCACGCCAGCTTCAGCTAATTAATGTCCTTCTCTGGTTGGATCAAATGCTGCATGTTAGATGCAGGTTGGAACTAAACGCAAAAGGAAAGCAGATCTACAGGAGGAGGGTTGGTGATCACTGTTTGTTTGCTATTGGGCACGATGGAACAGAGCTGGTCAGCTGGTCATTAAGGGTTATTTTGTTTTCCCATTTACCCTCTCGGCCTGTTGTCGCGTGATGATGCGGTCTGCCTCACAGTCAAGCTTGTTCCCGACCAACAGGAGCTCAGCTTCCTCTGATGCGTACTATAGAATAGACATCATCAAAGTTCATTGCTAATTAACCCACAAAAGCCTCTGCAACATCAGCACCATTCATACATACATAACTAAAGGAAATACAGATACAAAAGGTTTCATAAAGAGTGAGTAATGCTTGTTGAGAACAGACACTTCATGATCATAACTGGACCATAGCACTGTTATTAATGGACCATGCTATTAATATCACTTCCACTGTACCTACCTTGTCAATCATTTTCATCCATTTGGGTAGGTCGTCGAACGTCTCCTGCTTGGTAATATCATATACTATAACGATGCCCTTGGCACCTCGGTAATAGGCTGAGGTGATACTGTTAAACCTCTCCTGACCAGCTGTGTCCCTAGAAAACATCATCACATTATTACACAGCAACACCAAATTACCGCTTTCATTCATAACACCACTACATTACTGGGCCACTATAATCCCCACATCAATACTGCATCGCTGAAATACACCTCAATACTACACACTCCAGAGACAAAACACTAACTGTTCATTTTCTACAATGTAATTACTGATACATTACACAGAGTTCCTGCAGGGTTTGGAGCTTTTCCTGCTCAAAACACACCCGATTCAAGTCATGAGTTCAAAAACAGGTTTAACTGGAGAGTTATAAGGGGGAAAACACCAAACTGTGCTGAACTCTAGCCCTTTGTTCCCTTATCTCCCGCACTACACATTGTGATGTCCTCAGAGGGACCCAAAAATATTGTGCATGACTTCACAATTGGTGTTGAAGGTTTTAGCTAAGTCAAAGTTCTAAAGGATTAGCAGCAAGGAAGTAATAATTATTGCCTCTGAACAGAACAGTGTCACAGCGAAAAATCAACGCTTCCATCGTGACTCTCAATGCATCCAAATTGGAATCTTGGAATCGATCACAGTTCGATCACAGAAAAGGAGAAAACAGAATTCAATACTGTTTTAACAAGCCCCTGCCAACTTTGCCTCATGACTCATATGCAGCACAAGAGAACATGGGGAAATGTGGAGGGCCTATTTCATTAGGAACACCTATGCCCTTGGCCTCAATGGAAAAATCAACTAGCTAAGGAAATTTAGTAAAGCAAAAACGCTTTTTTTTTGTTCAGTTCAAACATGACGTACATAAAAACTGCTTTGACTGGATTACGCTTCAGATTTAGAAGGCAGATGGTGCCTTTATTGTTAGCCTTAGCCTGCTGGTTAGCAAGCAAGTAGAGTAAGGTAACCAAAAGTTATGTTGCGTTAACATGTGGGCGGTAGAGAGTAGGGCAAACCTGATATTCCATCAGAGCTGTCACAGAAAATTCCACTATTCAACGAAATTTAACGTTTGCCATCAGACACAATTTGATAATTTGAGATCGATGAATGGCAAACGTGAAGTCAAGAGCCCAATTAAACTCTTTTGGCAACTTGCTCTCGCCCACTTTGGCTCCCTACTTGGATGTGATCACGCCTGTGGTCACTTGCAGCACAAGGGGAGGTGTGGACAGTGAGACATGGATTATTCAAAGACAATTCACTCACCCTCAACAGGTTAGCCTCAGTGAGCTAATTGACTAGCCATGCAAACTTATGTTTGAGCATAACATGCACAATGTGAGAAAAGGCTTCGTTTGGCTATAAACCAGGCGTAGAACTTTCTTTTTGTTCTAGTGTGCCTTTCTTTTTGTTCAGGTTAGCTGAGTAGCCTTTAGCATGCTAAAGAGCCAACTAGCAGAGGTAAGTGATGAAGAATAGTTTGGTTAGTAACTTAAAGCCCTTTAAATTGAATGTTCTGGTTTTGAAACGTTAATCATAAGTAGTTTATTGCTATAGCTTATAAACTGGTCGTCCACTATTATTTGCGAGTTTGGAAAGGAAATCTAATGATGTAATAAGAATTGAAAAAGGGAAGCTAATAAAGTAATGGAACTGCCCTTAAGATGGTGCTGGGGATTCCCCCGATGGGGAATGACGAGTTCAGGTGGAGGAGGGCTTAAAATACTAGTACTGAAATGAGGGGCAGGGTCTCCTAGTATTAAACAACAGAAATAACAAAAGCACACAGAACAGTCATCTTCCATGAGGAACTGATATTGTTAAATCTGTTCTCTGATAATCATCCACTTTCACCAGTAACTGTGGCACATATTACATTTCTGTATGAAACGACAGCATTCAACATGTGAATGCAGAATTACAGGTTTGATGTATTTTAATTCTCTGGTTTATGAACAGTTTTGTGTGTCTTTTTGGGGTTTGAAAAGGGCATTATGTTGCAATGACGTTTGGGCATGTTCTACAACTAAACTCTATATTTGTGTTAACACAATCCCTGGTCTTCCAAGGGGTCAACTTAATGCAATGTATCTAATTCAAAAACACAAACGAACACAGTTACTGACTGGCCCCCAAGGGTGCACGATGAGGCCGACTCTATGAGGCCACATTAAAACCATTACTGAAAGGAGAGAACAGAGGAAAGAGCTCAAATTAGTCTTACTTGGTATAAGAATAAATAAAATCAGCCTTTGAGAAAACTCTGATTACTGATCGCTTTAGAGAGCTGTTGCTATTTCATTGGAGTTAAAAGACAATGATACCCTTTGATTTTACTGTACCTTATCCACCCTAGCCTGGTCGCAGTTCCCAAAAAGAGGGCATGATGTCACAAAAAGGGAGGTGAGGCGTCACACGGCAGTGATGATATGTTAAGGCGAACAGCTGGGATGCTGGGTAGCTGGATGTGAGTGGACATGTGACACAGACAACGTGACAGTTAGAGGCAGCCATCTGCAGAGATGGAAGCAAGACAGGCTGGGGTGGGTTTGAGGATGGTGGGGGTTAGAGGTTAACAAACAGCAGGATGAATGGAGGGTTAGAGGGGTTTGAGGGGTTCTGTTCAATGACTTTTGACATGTTAATAAACTGATGTTGGACACCTGTTTAAGTGCCTAGGAATAAACAAGCTACGTGCTGGCAGCACAGATTAGATTTGCTCCATTACACAGCTTGCCACCGCAGCTGTACTAATTGTTTCTAATTAGGTAACTTTCCAAAAGCTGCTGTCTATTTTTAGTCCCGACAATACAGCTAGTGTTTCTGACACAAAGGTAATAAGCATGTACCAACTAAATGTGAAAAATGTCCCCGTTTTTAAACATCAATAGCAGATTATAATTTTAAATGTGTCTTGAATTCAATACTTTGTGTGTTTGGGTATGATTCTGCCAAAAATCAGATTTACATAAATTAGCCCCTTTTCCCAAGTGGATCTGTTTAGCCAAGACATACTTTGTGCAATGGAAGCTTGGAGTTGAACGCCATGCCTAAAGGCTGATCTTGACTGCTTACACACTAGAAATCGCAAGAACGAAGCGGTAGGCACAGATCTTCTCCATCTAAGGTGCAGGTAGTCAGATGGAGCAGGGGGCAAAGTTTGCATAGTTGAAACTCGACTGAACAAATCAGGCTTCTGTCTTTGCCCATTCATGCATGTTTTCAGTGGCTGCATCTATATTTGAATCCGTTTCAGCAAAAGCTGAAATAGTTTGCTCTTTTTAGATGCTGGATTATTTGCACACAAATGCATCCTGAAACCAACACAGCGTTCTAACATTTTCACTAAATGAGCTGCGCTTTTGATGTGTCGTGTCATTAATTTCAACAACAGTAACGTGTTGACAGACAACCAGCACCAAAGCATAGCAATGTGTGAAAACTACTGTGACATACTCATGCATCAGCCAGTAAGAGATGGTGAGTGACAGGGGTTTTGACATTCATGTCATGTCGTTCATGACTGCTGGCAGTTCATATCTGCATGACACAGGACTACATGCATGCAGACCGATACAATGACTGCCCTTAACACCACGTCAACATCACCAAAGACAAAGCAATGGTGTCGTGCCAGACTGGAGTGACTCAGAATGCCAACAAATCATCTTCAGTGACAAGTCCCGCTTCTGTCTTGGTGGAGATGACCAATGACCGCTACATCTCCATCTCCATGAGACATCTGGCGTTAGAAAACATGGTGGTCTGACGCCATACTGAGAGACACTACTTCTGTATGTGTAGCTCAGTAAATATTACCCATATCAGTCTAAATTTATCATCATTTATTGTTCCTGGTAACCTTTATCTTCCTTCCCAATAGGATTGTAGCATTGCAATCTCACACTTCCTTATACACATACACACACACACACACACACACACACACACACACACACTTTTTTTGCTAACACTGGCTGAGGGAGTGAGGGGGCTAAATCATATAGTTCAACTTTGACCAGCATGCCACACTTCACGTAGTTTCACGTCAACGTAGTTTATGTGGGTAGAAGTGTTCCACATGCTACACTGATTTTTGGCTGAACCACAGTTTAAATAATTTGGTCACACACAGAAGGTCAGAAGGGTGTTTTGCCTAGCACTGTACTGCAAGCCACTTTGACAGTAGTATGTATTTGAGTCCTAACTCTATTTTTGGCACAGACTCTACATATTAACAGGATGCATTAAAATGTACACTTTACACTTGAGTGGCACCAGCCTCATAGTATTGTTATGTCAGAGATTTGCAATTGTAACAGCAGTGTAACAGCTGTAAGCATGTGCAGTAGAGAAGAAACTCTAGGAAAGGGCCGACTGCTGGACTAGGTCTGGATATGAAAGCATAGAGATCAGTAAGAATGTACAAATGTCTGATGTTTGCATAAAGCAGCTGGGAGTTAGAGGAGGAAGGAGAAAGCAATTTCCATAGAAGGACTCAAGGAAGGGTCAGCAACACAGTGAGGAGGACAGGGGAGGTCAGTGAACATGACATTGTTATTGTGAGCCATCAGACTCGAAGACATTACATTCATACTCCATACGGCTGCTAACTCATCAGCTGAAGCAAGCAAACAACCCCCCACTGGAAGCTGTGATGTGTAGGATATGGTAGATAAGAGGGGTGTGAAATGCATCACGAGGCATTGATCTGAAGACCTAACTGCACTAATTTCAGAACGTGAAAATCAATGATCATCAAATACAGTAATAGTCAGTATAACGTATATGCTCAGGTTTTGGCCACTCTCAGGTAATTTTCCACATTTGTATATTTACAAAGAATTCTGAATTCAAAGTACAATCCTGTCCAAACGTCAGCAATCTGGGTTACGTTACATATGTTAACAACTTATACAACGTAGATTTAAAAGGTATTCCATTCTAAAAGATTCACCAAAACGTAACTTCCGACATGCTATTCAATATTTTCACGAAGTCATAAAGTGAATAAATCATATACTGTCTATTATCTATTTATATTGTTTGTTAAGTTATCTGGAGATTTGATCGTCACTTTTGTAATAGTTTGAAAAGCTTAGGGTCTTTAAAACCTCTCTGGTAGAAATGTGTCATGTCAGCTCCTCCTTTTTGAAGCTGTGCACAGACGATGTAACATAAAGATGTATGAGGTGGTCAAAAAAAATGAACGGCTATAACTTTTAGGCAGAACAGCAGCAGTGCACGCATACCATATTTCAGTGTGTGGTCTTTCCCCTATAATGATAATTCTTTCAATTTTGTGGAAAGAAAATCACATAGTGCAGCTTTAATTTTGTGAATCCTTCTGTGCCAGAAGTGGACCAGATCTGTTTTGGGACAGGGTAGGCCAAATGCATGTTGTAAATACGTGGGCCACCTTTGGCTCACAGCAGATTGCCAGTGCCGACAGTGGGCCAGCAGTGTCATATCTTTGGCAGATGTGGCCCACATCTGCTTGCTATCTGGGATCTAGCCTATTTAATTTATGCAATGGTGAAAAAGTGGCAACATTAACACCAAAACCCGTGTTTGGTATTCGGTCAAATGTTTCATTTTGTTCGGTTTCGGCCCAAAAATTTCATTTCGATGCATTCCTATTTGTGATGTCACCTCAATTTCTCACCTCAATTTCACCTCAAAAGTCTATTATGGCACCAGCCATCATTCTAAAAGCATCTAAGATTTCTGAATTCTTACTTACAGTTTTCAAATTATCCAAATTATTTAATACATTTTTCTGCAGCCAGATTGGTTATGTATTATTGAAAACATTGATTTCAAACAAAACGGTACCGTAATCTACACCAATTGTGGTGAAATGTACTGAATCATTCCCTAAAAAAAATTTATTTAAATTGTGGGTCTTAGAGGTTTATTTTTACCTAACTAGCAGATAAAACTAGTTCAGTTTTACAGCATTACTGTCCATGATCCTGTTCACTTCACCCCAGACCACATGAGAGTCATATACAGTGAGGAGCTACTGAAAGTCATCTCCAGCAATGATTCAACTTCTGGACAAAGTTAGAGGCTGGAACAGATTAGTCTCAGACTGTGACGCTGAGCAAAGGGGGCCTTGTGCGCTAGACTTTCTGGCTGAGAGCAGAGCTAAGTCTCTCTCGTGCTTCTGAGACACAGGAAGTGAAACGGTCAGGGTGAGTCAGTGATAAGGACAGCAGAGCACTTCCTGTCCACTTACCAGATCTGCAACCTGATCTTCTTCCCTCTTAGCTCCACTGTTTTGATTTTAAAGTCCACACCTTGATGTGTAGAGAGAGACAGAGACAGTGTGTGAGAGAGAGAGTCAAACAAAACCACACAGAGAAAAAAAAAGCATGACAGAAATTTAGAGGAGCATATGACACTCGAATGAGCAGGAAAAAAATCTATACACATTTCTGGAGGTCACAGACATACACAGTAGTGCAATTCATTAGCTAATACACCAATAACATTACACTAATTTGTTGGCAAGAAAAGAAAGAAACTTCCAGAAGCTCTTATAAAAGCTCCTCCCACCACTTATAAAATCTTGAGAGTTGATAGTTGTTCAGGACAGGCTTATTAAACGATGGGGGAATCCTCAGGGCTTCTAGACCTTCAGAGAAGTCTGCAGATCTGAGTAATGTAATCGTTACGCTTGATATAGGAATTCTCTGGTTAAACATCCGACAGAAAGATCGGGTGTCTGTGGAATCTAGGTAGGACACAGCCAACTGGTTAGGGCTTTAGGAGCTGAACTGAAGGACTAATCTGTCAGAGTAAACACTAACATGATCAGAAATCGACAGTGGCTTCAACCATGTTCTGATTTCCAAATGGTGGGGGACAGAATTCTGAATGAAAGAAAAGTTAGCCCAGGCCTTCTGGAAGTTTATATACGTCACCGACTGTAAGTTCAAGTGGTAACCTGACCAGTGCGTTTCAGTAGGATGGTAAACCGCAGCAGCTAAATGTTAGGGCTCTAAAGAAGCCAATATGAAATACAAAACCTTCAACACAGAATGTCATTCACAAGCTTTAAATGTCTGTCTGTTTAAAGTCTAGAAACTTCTGATGGATGTATCTACTTCTGACTTCTGCACAAGGTTCAATCAGAACATTTTTACTTCCATTATTAATAAATCCCTATTCAAGCTGGATTGGTTTTACCAGCAGACGCCTGGCGATGCAAGTTGTGGCTGATTTGACCGGCTTATCCACACTGGATGAAGTATCTGTAGAATTTCCCCAAATTATCCCAAATAACCCAGAGCAAACCCCTACAGTGCAGACATCACAGACATTACTTCAGGTGCCACACTTCCTAACAACACGTTGTGCAGCTACTGGGGATTTAGACTAGCATCATGCTAGTAAAGCAGGTTCTAAATAATGTTGTGGATTTCAGTAGTGTTGTCACAAACTTGAGGACTAAGGAACTAAAGCTAAAATCAAGCTCCATTCAGAAGTTAGCCTTGTCTTCAGGTGACAATAAAAAAAGAAAAACTCACAAGGGAGGTCACCACCAGTCCTACACCTCACTCTTACGGTGAAAAACCGACACACTGTTTTCTATTCTCCAGTTTTGTTATTACGTTACTGAGATGTCCATTCAAGCAGGTGTACTAGTGCTGAGGGAGATCTGAGTTTGGCGAACTGTAGGAGGTAATTCTCTCTGGAATTTTTATTTAGCAGACTTCTAAAAACTATGTAGATTGCAGATTCATACTAGATTATAATACTGGATCTCGTTGGTGAGAATAATAGCAGCTACTCAGGTAAACCTAAGCCAGCTTCAATAGTGCTCAATTCTTTTTTGGTATTAATTTCAGACTTTTTGGCTGGTAACAGCATCTGTACTGCATCACACTTGGTCACTAGCCTTTTACTTTAGACCAACAGCACAAAGAGAAGAATAGAGCCTAACAGACTTCAGTTCCAGCACTGACAGGTGCTGAATGAAGAAAGAACGTTTTCCTGATTTTTTTTAAAGTGCTCAGTGGTTCTGAACACAGCTGCACAATTTATTATTTTCATTTTGGCCGAACTGTGCTGCAGTTTTATTATGTAAACAAGCTGAGGCAGGTAACGTGAGCACACGTTAAAGCTGCTGCTGAAACTGTTCCAAAAGTATACGCATTTTCTTAAATAGCCAAGTGACTCTTACTTTCAGTGCAGCAATTAATTCGACTCATGCTATTTAAACAGGCAACATGTGTTACATTTAAGAATTTAAAATGCCACTTTGGCCCAATAAAGAGCAAACAGTGTTATTTTTATCATCACCTTGGCTAACAAAAAGTACTGTAGAATAAGGGGGTGGGCAATGTGACAATATTTTATTGTTATTGTGATATGCCACAATATGCTCTTCTGAACACGGACTAATTAGATGTTTTATTGCAAAATGTACATAATTGGCCACGTTTAACCTAATTTGGCGCAACGCAGTTTGTAAAATATTATATATTTATTATTTGTAATATTTAGTTGTGGGCTTTACCATTAATAATGTTTTTACATGATATGTGGCACAGCAGGCTCTAAATTGTCTGTTCTGATTTATATCAGCCAATACGGCTGTAAAGAAATTGGATTTATTGGCAGGGGTGTAAGAAAATACTAAATACTCTTAAAAATTAAATATCAAAATATATTGCTTTGTAATACTCTATTGACTCTATCGTTTTGATTTTTAAATAATAGCTTACATGCAAAGGTTGGTGACAGGCAGTGGATCATTCTGTGTTGCATTTAAACCCCGACTGCTAGATAGATAGTGTTGCAATCTATCTTCAACCATTAGACCCTTCAACTCCAATGCAAACCAGCAGCATAAGGGCACATCGCTAACATCAGCATTACCAAACCTACCTGACTAGTCAACGTTTTTATACTATGAAAGTTTTCCTAAAATTAAATATATACATATAAACGCCTTGATTACAGCATTGTATAATATTATGATAAGTATCATATCGCCAGGTTCTTGCCAAAACATAGCCATTATAAATGGCACAAGTAAAAGCATCCCTGGTGTTTTTATTTGTAAATATTTCACTGAAATAACAATAAAACACAACTTATACTCGAGCGTAGACTTGTTATACACTGTCCACCTTCGTGCAGCAGTGGAGCTAGCTGAATACTGACTGTGACCAGTTGTTTGTGTACTGGCAAACGCTGCATTGGACTTCTGAGATATGCAGGAGCACGACAGGCTAATATAACAGCCTGTGCGGCCTGTGTCACAGGGGTGACAGTGCAGAAAATGGAGGCCAGGCCAGGCCATGCCATGGCAGCTGTGTGTGAGTATGACTATTCTGGGAAATTAGTCCGGCGGACCACCGATCTGATCTGAAGGCTTGTCAGTGTCAGTTTCCATACACATATACCATGCTGGAATGAGGGCATTAGCTGAAGTTTGGGTTTCGGTTAAATTTAGAACTACAAATGTGAGCAGCATTAAGAGGGAACACATTCCCGAGTATGTCAATTTGTTGTTACGGCCATTATAGGTGATCATATGACTGGAATGGATCATATGACCATGCTGCTTCATTTCTGATTAGATCTGACAGTTGAGTATGTCTATCTCACACGTTTTCTCTTGTATTTCAGGATCCAATATACTTTAATATATACTTCCCATATACTTTTAGCCATATTGCACAATATCAGAAGACGTGCTGATCATCTACATCTTGAGCACAATGCTGAGGTACAGTAGCCACTTTTTATATCATTTGTTGATTTTTTTTATATAAAAACAAGCCTGAAACTCAAAAAGCCAGTCCCAGAAGTGGGTAGTAACTATGTACACTTACTCAAATACATGTACTTCAGGCAAATATCCCAAAACCAATACAGATACTTTAAAGCTTGTGATTTTCAACAATGATAAATGGTTAATGTAAACAAAACATATCAGGACATCTGACATTAATGTTAAACAAACTTTCAAAAATCAGAATCTCTCTGTACTTCTTTATTAATAACACAATTCAATTCAGTGCTCAGCAATGTTCAAATTATGTTCAGTTAAACTAGTACTACTGCATGTAAATTCTGTAACTAAATGTGTACTGATTAGATTCATATCACCATAGCTGCATTTAAAAGTTCACTGCATATATAATAGAAATTAAACATTTATTAAAATTATGTTTTAGTGGTAGTGTGGGCCACATTATTTATTATTACCACGTTATTTACAAGAGTCACACTACATCTTACAAGACTTGCTAGTGAGTCTATTGATAATCAGGTCAGGGAAGACTACTGATTAAAAAGTGGATTTGGGAGCAGAGGGAAAGGCGGAAGGAAAAGTAGTTCCTAATCTACGCCATCATTTCAAGTAATCAATTTAGCTATTTTTATGTTCATTGAGAGACAGGACACACATCCATCTTTGTAAATTAATAAACAAATGACACTAGAACTGATTCTTAAAAGTAAACACCAGGATTGGGAGTATCGATACTTAGGTATCAATCCGCCCATCCCTACTGATTGGTCACTTTTCCGTCTTTGGACCAAAATAATAAAAACAGAGACAAACTGAGCCATACAAATTCCCAATCCCAGACATTCCCCTGCAGTTCCGTACATTAACTCAGGACTTACGTTTTTTGACCTGATTACTTCTGTAATTTTACTCAAGTTGTTTTGATATAAGGGCATGTTTACTTTTCCTTGTGTCAGTATTGAACCCAAGTATCAAGACTTTTACTTGAGCACCGATTTAGGCTACTCAACTCACCTCATGTCAGAGACTCAGAGCTCCACTCTAACCCCACAGTTGCTCAGTTAAACTCAGTACAGAGAGAAGCCGCACAGGTGGCCTCCTGACCTCTGAGGTGTTGTTGAGCTCTCAAATTGCTGCTGTGCCTCTGCCAGGGACTCAGAGACCCCCGTTAGCTCGAAACAACAAACCCTTGGTGGGAAGTTTGGTCTCACCACGTAAACTGACTGACGTAATTCCTGGTAGCGCAATTCACAACACAGTAGTGCCAAAGTGATTAACGTATCAAACTCGACCTTAAACACAGCTGCTCAGCTTTCAGCGCACAAGTCCCGGAGTCAGTCAGTCAGATACAGGACAAACTTCTCACTCGGGGTTTAGTGTTAGTCAGTAGGTTGTCCAGCTCTGTTTGTTTGTTTGTTTGTTTAGTGAGTTAACGGTCCCCTTTGCTAGCAGACAGTGTTAGCCGACCGTTAACCGTTAGCCGAACTTTCTCCTCTCTTACCTACTGTTGACTTGCACGCTTCACAGAACGTGTCGTCTGTGAATCTCTCCATGAGGCTGGTCTTTCCCACACCACGCGAACCGATAATGATGACCTGGAGTTTATAATCTGCCGGTCTGGGCGGCGTTTTCCTGCGGCGAGCCGAGGCTCCGAGAGCTGGGGAGCCAGTGGCGGAGCCCCCGCCGAAGCCAGCAGCGCCTCCGCCGGCCCTCCGCTGGATCTCGTACCGCGACTCCATCAGCGCGGACTCACTTCCACATCGGTGACGCTGTTTCTGTTCAGAACCGGGTCTGCATACCGTGTAAACACTTTAAGGAACTTTCTGGAGTCTCTAGTGTCGAGTTTGTTAAAGTTTAGTTTGTTTGTTGTTTCTCCTCGCGGTTTGTTGTCCTGCGCTGGGAACGGAGAGAGCGGCCGATTACGTCACCGCGCCTTCCGGTTCCGTCGAGTTCCGTAAGGATTCATGTGATGGGATGTTGGACGAACCGATTCTTTGGAACTGTCCGATTCAGTGAATCAAACGTCCAGTTCAAACACATAAAAGTGTATTTGCTTTATTTGTATGGTTTTTTTTACAGCAGACTTTGTCGACATTGTTATAAAGCAGTTCTACGGAAATCCGGGTGTATATAATATTAAAGATTAAGGCTAATCACACGTCATGGCTGGGTCCCGGACCTGGGTTGGCTGCACCCCCCTCTCAAAGTATATCAGTTAAGTTAAAGGCACACGTCAACTATATTCAAGTTAATACCAAACCAATTTAGATAAGACATTCCAGACCACTAATTACATTTTAATATATACATATCACACTTTACAAAACTTGGTAACAAAAAAAAAAAAAACTTAAACATTAATTTAAAAAACTTAATCATAAAACCAGATGTTGATATATATCAGTTTGGGTTTTATAGAGGGGTTAAACTGGGATTTCAGAAACGTACTGCCAAGTTCTCAGTGCCAACAAATGTTCAGCTCATCAGCAGGACGTTCATCATGTGAATCAATTCAACCAGTTCATTATTGAAAAAAGATTCAAAAGAACCGATTCGCTCACAACTCAGACATTGCAATTGTGATGAGACTCAATAACCCTCAGTCAAAATTGTTTGATGTGTGAATTGGGTTATACAGAGGGGCTGACCTGGGATTTTAGATACTTACTGCTAAGTGTTCCATGCAAGAAAACAAACAAACAAACGTTCAGCTCATCAGCACATGTGAATCAGTTCAACCAGTTCATAATGGAAAATAAGCGATTCAAAAGAACCGATTCGTTCACAACTCATTGCTACAGTGATGGAACTCCGTAACCCTCAAAAGTATTTTTATGGAGAACTCAGTAATATTAACTCTGGTGGTAAATTTACACAGGTTATAGGGAATATTGTAGTGTATCAGAAATATGATAAAAGTTACTTTATCAATTGTCATATTCAAAATTAAAATGTAGATTAAATGGGGCTTCCCGCTAACACCACGACATTCAGATGGATTATATAATAGAAATGCTGTATACACATATAACGAGTTAAGGTGTATTATAATATTTTTGTTATTATTATTGTTTTAATTGTGGGATTGGTTTTAACTGGAGGGTTCAAAACTGCACAAGTACACACAGGAAATATTTGGTGTAATAAAATCAATAATGGAAATGTTTAAGATACATAAACAAATCGTTTTATTACTTAAATTAAAATAAAACAAATAGACGGAGATGGTGATCATTTTAAAATAAGGCATGTTCATGAAATAATATATTAAGGTCACAAAATAATATATTGAGGCTATAAATGAATGTAGTGAGGCCACAAGTTTAATTTCTCGTAACTTGCAGTCTCGAAATAGTAATTTCGGCCTCAATATGGGACATTTTGGGTTCAATACAGTAAGTGGTGGGCTCAGTATAGTAAATCGTGGCATCAGTGCTGTAAATTGTGGCATCAATACAGTAATATGTGGCATCAGTATACTAATTTATGGTTTCAATACTGTAATTTGTTCCCTCAGTATAATAATACGTGGTGTCAATATAGTAAACTGTGGCCTCAATATAGTAATTGTGGCCACGACTTATTAATAAATAATCACTATGTCACTTAATGGGCTCCGTAGGAAAACCATATTCAGGAATGAGTCCAGCGCAGTATTTCACTGCGGCCCCCGTAGAAAAACAGTGTGACGTTGAGCTCCTGAGTAAAGTCGGATAATCTCCGTAACGGCTCCGCTCCAGTCTGCCATACTGTTTACCATCCAGCTCCTCTTCCTCCCTCATCACATCCCACCAGCTGCTCTCTGAGGGTCCTCCAGCACCATGGCCGCGCAGAAGATCAACGAGGCACACGAGCACATCGCCAAAGCTGAGAAATGGTGAGGAACTCCTCTCAGCATTAAACGGTCTTCTGTGGAGACTCGCCGTGAGCAGCGTTATGGAGCCGTTAGCCGTTAGCTAACCTGCTATATGGATACAGCTGCAGAGCGCAATGTCACTCAGCGGCGCAGCTCGTGTGGTCGATGCTTCAGGAGGTGTAAACTGGTTTTAGGGGCTGAGGGCTGGTTTAATAACTAACGTGCTGTGATTATGAAGACCGTGAGGTTTAACGGTGTCCTCGCAGCGGAGCCTGTAGGTTATACAGACGGTGAACGGATTGCGTAATCGCGCGTGCACTACCGTGGTTGCCCTGGTGACGGATGTAGTGGTGCTGAGGTTGGTCGCGTGCAGCTGGCGATGTGTTGAGGTCCAGCAGTTCACTGTTTACATTGAACCTGTGAGCCTGAACGTGCCCTGTCCTGTTATCCATCGTACCACCAGAGACAGGTTTGATGCCCACGTGATAAATGTGTCAGGTGAATGGATAGGTGGGTTAAGCCAGTACTGAGGGTCTGGGGTCATGGTCTCCTAGGAGGATTTTTGTTCATGATGATTTTTTAGTGTATGAAATGTATCAAAAATGACTATTTAGTCAAACTGGCGCACAGTAGATCGGGTTCTGTGGCTTGTATTTAGTGTAGAATTAGGATTACTAAAATACTAAATTGACCCACTTACAACAGACACAGATCAACCAAAGGTACTGAAGCCAGGCAGCACATCTCCCCTGTCTTAATATAGCTGCACTTTGACTGTGAAGTTAAACTAGCATGGCATGTTAGCTAGCTAGCTAATGTTAGTGTTACTATAACTCATTTTCTTTACCTCATGCAAACCCAGAGTTAGCCAGCTAGCTAGCTAATGTTAGCGTTACTATAACTCCTTTTGTTTACCTCATGTAAACCCAGAGTGAGACATCTAGCTAATTTTAGCGTTACTGTATCTCATTTTCTTTACCTCATTTGAACCTAGCTAATGTTAGTCTAACTTTGTTCTTTGTCTTATGTAAACCCAGAGTCAGCTAGCTAACTAATGTTAGGGTTAGTTTAACTCTGTTTTTACCTCATGTACACCCAAAGTTAGCTAGCTAGCTAGTCAGTCAGCCTGACCTCTCTTGCCCAGCTCAACCAAAACAGTTTCAGAGTCAGAGAAACTTAACAAGCTAAACTCAGGATGACCAAAAGCCAGTTACCGTCACGTAAAAGTTGGATAATGATTGTAATTTTGTTTGAGAGGTGGAGCAGACTTGGAGTGTTAGACAGAGAGCTGTCAATCAACATAAAGCTGTGGCATTGACCAGCCTCTCAGAAAGAGAAGTTAGTAAAGTAAGCCTGCTAGCTTGACTGCAGTAGGTGGTGTTGTGCTAGTTAATTTACCAAACAATAAACATAAACACAGATGTGGCTGATGTTTTGGGTCTATTTCCACAGCTTGAAGACCAGCATGACGAAGTGGAAGCCGGACTATGATGGAGCAGCATCTGAAATGGCAAAGGCTGGTGAGAACACCTTACTCAGACAGAATTAGACCAGCAGAGCGGTTGTTCATATCCTTAAAGTGCTAAAAATGATTAAATGATGTTGTGACCTTTGTGTCAATATCCACAGCTGTGGCTTTCAAGAATGCCAAGCAGTTTGAGCAAGCGAAGGACGCCTACCTGAAGGAGGCCGAATACCACACCGAGAACAAAGCGTATCCTTTTCCTCTGAGCCAGAATCAGACTCATAGTGAATTAACTCTACTGTGGCTTTACGCATTTAAGCCTCCTCAGTACTGAGACTGAGAAATGTATTGAATTGTAATGAACTGTGAAAAATGTTCATAGCTCTGTATATATTGTATGTACACTGATATAAATCATGTGTCTACATTCAGTTTTTGGTAAATGTGATGTGTGCGAAATACCCACTGGTATTCATGGCTGTGTTGCATGGCTTCTCCTTCATAGATGGGCTGCTAACTCACTCATCTTCTCAGAGCTGATGATGGCTTTAATGTGTGCTTTAACTTTGTTGTTTCTTGCTTTTCTAGTGTGGTAATGTTCTCTTCCATGCATTAACTGAGAGCGTTCACATCACAACAAATATTTTTACATAGTCACAGTAGCAAGACTATGTAGGACCAACAGGGTGAGCCAATACACTACAGTGCCACCCTGAGGCAGACCAGTGATGCCTCGCTAGTAAGACCAAAGACAGATGCAGGCTGTGTCCTTTCCCTGAATTCGTGTTCGAGTGTCTCTGTTTTTTTCCTTAACAGTCAGTATAACGTCTTAAGAATTTGTTTTTGAGACATTTAAGGGGCGGTGGAGGTTAAGTAAGTCACAGACCCCCCCCAGGTATTTCATACCTAAGACACATTTAGACACATAATCTGTGTGATTTTGGAAAATGAACATACTTATTTGCACTAATACATCAAGATAAAGAGCAAGCACAGAGAAGATCATTATTTCAGATTTTTTGTGTGTTTTTATAAATAAATAGATTCCTGCAAATATGAGCTCGATAGAGAACAGTACTGTGCAAAAGCATTAGGCAGCTGAGAAAACATAACTGAAAAAGCTGCTCAGAAAACCACAAAACAAATAACATTGATACAATGACTAGTAATGTTACATATCACTTACATATCATTTAACCGTGTACCTCTCCTTGTTTCAGCCCATTATTATTATTATTATTATTAATGTTTTATATATATTATTATATTATGGTGATTATCATTCATTACCTGGAATGGCTAATTTGTACTTCATAATGTTGCATATACAGGTGCTGATGATGGAAGTCATGCAATGGCTGGTGGCTAGTAGAAATCTGGAACCAGACTTTTACACTTTTAAAAAAATTTGTATTTATGTGTATTTGCATTTATTCTAATGTTTTATGGTTACAGTCACAAACATAGTTATTATTACTAATATTAATAGTTTGAAATAAGGTACTCTGGTGCCTTTTGCACTCTGCTGTATGTATTTTGGTGAATGTGTGTAAACTGGCAGGTGTAAGATCCTGAATTGCAATCTTAGAGGTCAGCGCTGCCATGCCGGATATGAGTCATGTTACTGCAGAGCACAGTGTACTGATCCTTAGTGTTCAATCAGAGAATACATCTCTTACACACACACCAGGGTTTTTAGTTTTGAAGTGATGCTGAATTGTTAAACTGTTAACTTGTTTTCTGTTCATCTGGCAGTGTTCTTTACTTAACCCTGAACAACAGATTGTTCCATGCTGCAAAGTGAGTGTTCGGAAATGAGGGTGGAATGAGTATTCAGACACTTTAAATGATTTAATATACTTCCAGATGTTATACTACCCTGAACATCCCCATCAGTACAATCTGTTTGATAAAAGGCAATTGGAAAGTTCATTGCTGTAAAACTACTGGACAGGTGCACCTCTTCACATACCTCTCAGGCTAATGACGACGATAAGGAAGCCAGCAGTCATTCGAAAAGCATTGTGGGATGACCTGAAAGCAGCGGGAACAACAATTGCCCAGAGAAAAATAAGCAATGAACTGCACCACAGTCCTCTGTATTCCCACACCCCACTTGAAATTCCTCTGCTAAAACGGAAGCACAGAGATGCATGTCTAAAATGTGGACACAGCTTTTAGACAAAACAGAACAAGACTTTTCAATATCTCAAAGCTGCTTTCTAAAAAAGTGATGATGCACACATGGCCTATCCAGTCTTCTGATATTATTCCTTTTGAAAATGCACATGCAGATGGACCCTAAGCTTGTGGAACTGAAGATGAAAATTCAACCACAACACTGGAAAGAAAGTGTAATGAGGGGAGCTCAGACATAGGAATAGGATCCATCAGGCAGGTTTTAATGGAGCAAAAGGACCACAAAACAGGAAAAAATGCAAAACACACAAATGTCAAAAACACAAAAGTCCAAAAACCACAAAGCTCAGAAGACACTCCAAAATGACAAAGTCCAAAGCAGAGTCAAAAACACAAAGCAAGAAGGTCAAAAGGGACTCAAGTCAGGAGCCATCAAAAACCACTGAAAAGGATACGCAAACTCACAAAGGTCTTCAAAGGCCACAAGCCAACATTAGTCAGTGCTCTACAATACTAAAGGGGAAGGAAGTGCATTTTAAAGGGAAGGTAATGGCAGGGGAGATTGGATGCAGGTGAGAGGGGCAGGAGTGGAAAAGTACTGGAGCATTGACTAGAACTCTGGTGATGCTGACCTCTGGTGGCCAGTACGTGAAGCGTCCTGGGGCAAACTCCTCTGAGCAACCCCGACAGAAAGTGAATTGCTTCTTACTGTAGATGCTCCAAAGCTGTAATCGCCAACAACAATGTTAATCATTTTTGTTGTTCAAACTCATGTTTCTTTAAGCTTATGAATACATACTGTTTGGTTCAACTATATACTGTAAGTAAGAAGTTAGAAATGAAACATTATGTGTGTAAATGTGTAAAAGTGGATATACACACTGGAGGTATATTGATGAACAAAAACAAAAGTCTCCAAACACTTTGTTTTACCTCACTATATACACATGTATTCAATGGCCACTTTATTAAGTGCACGTTCCAGTTTATAAACACAGAGTGTAGCCAGTTTCTCTGCATACTTCGTTAGGCCGTTTGACCCTGTTCTTCAATGGTCAGGACCACCACAGAGCAGGTATTATGTGGGTGGTGGATCATTGTCAGCACTGCAGTGAGTAGTGGTAGTGTGTTAGTGTGTGTTGAGCTGAGACGAGTGGATCAGACACAGCAGTGCTAACTAACTTCTTACCTCTAGTACTTCGTCAGAGGTCAATTTTGGGCCACAGGATATTGTTAGTAGCACTGAGCTGTACTCCTGGAGCATTGCTGTGTGTGATCATGCCACCACCATGTTACTGGTGTGCATGGAAAGTGGACCTGATGAAATGGATGAGTATAGATACAAGGCAGGAGTGCTTAGTAAAGTGGCCAGTGAATATATGTATTTACAATAGTATTTTTATAAAGTAAAATAATATAAGAAGCTATAATAGTTATTAAATTAATAAAGTTTTGTTGCATCAGCTAATTTTGTAATTCTGTCTTTGTTTTAGGGCAATTGAAGCAGCAGGTATGATGCTAAAGGTAAGTTTCTTTTTGTTTATGCATATGTTCATTTTTACCAATCCACTAATAGCAGTACTGCAGTGTAACTTGAGTTTCATGTTGGTTTAAAATAGATTGAAATGACTAATTATTGTTCTTCGCAACAGCACAAAGAACCACATAGTTCACCAAGAACTGTCAATATCTTTTCAAAATGATCTTTGCTTAATAGAATTATCTTGCCAGCCACGTGATGTACTATGTCTACCTCATCTTCCATACTCTTACTGTAGGCCGGATAAACAAGAAGGCATCTCTGAATTCTGGGCCATGCAGAGGATATTTTAGCACTAAATGAGATAGTGAGTCACTCAGGCTCTCATATGCTCCATCCCACACAACTACACAGTGTTAACTGTAAATGTTATTTTTAGGAAGTAGGATAGTCCTGTCTGCCTGTGTTGCTAAAATGAACACAGGTTTAGTTACTGTTCTTCATTTACGTAGCAAAAAGGAGACGATTGTTTTATGCACGTTTTACATATTAATCTCTTTATTTAGTCATAATTCATGAAATCAAATCAAAAGAAAAATGGCTTTGGATGGAATTTATGGCCACTGAATACTAGTTAGACCTGAATCACTGTGAGTAACTGAGGGGATATTTCTGCCTTATAGGACATGAAGCGATTACCAGAGGCCGTCGAGCTGATCGAGAAAGCCAGTGTGATGTACGTGGAGAATGGAACATCTGGAACCGCAGGCATGGCTCTGGACAGGGCTGGGAAGTACGTGAAATCAAGAAGATTCATCATCACGCCACAGATTCCAAAGACAGCAGAGTTAGAGAATTGACAGTAGCCGTATAGTTTCTCAACAATTCTGATGCATTTCCCTGTACTTAGGAAAGAACCAAAATCCTGCTGACTAAATCTCAGTGATAACAGAAGTCATTGGGCAGGTGCTACAATCTGTGAAGAAACAAGTTGGAAGAACTCTGTAAGGAATTTTTAAAGGGTCAGTTTGGGGGCTATTAGCAAAAATAGAACATATAGAATATATCATAAGTCTATAATTATCTGTAGCTACATAGAAGCAGGTCATCTTCCAGTGGAGGCTGCCATTTGGAGGCGCAGTGTTGCTACAGTAGCCCAGAATAGACAAACCACACACAGACTGTAGAGAGTGACCTTCACATTTTACGTTGGGGGAAGAGCTTGAATTTGGTGGCGTTATAGCACCGACTGGAAGACGCAGAAAAACTAATCTATAATATTGTACAGTAGCACACATTTATCAGTAGCGCCATGCATAAAACTCCAGGTAGGATATTTCGATAGCTTAAATCTACCAACATTAATACTAGAGTGAAGTCGCCTTTTTATTCACCAGCTTTTAGTATTAATCTTCCGGTTCCACCTTAAATGGTGCACCAGTTATTATAATGCCTCAGGCACAAAAAAACATGTACAACATTTGAAACACTGAGTAACTGCGCCTGGAAAAATAACAGTTTTTGAATTTGTGTTATATAATCTTGTCTTTCAAATGTTAATTCACAGATTTCAGCAAATATTACTAGTGAATTTTAAGAAGTGCACAGACATCTAATACAGAGATCTAGAGATTAGAGGTCGGAACATGCTGGATTACTCCTTTATTTTGTCATGTTTGTCTTTTTGGACCAAGCTTTGCATTTGTGTATTGAGGAAAGTAATGCACACAGTTAAGAACAATGTTTCTCACAGGCTTATTGAACCAATGGATCTAGAGAAAGCAGTTGACTTGTATCAGAAAGCTGCATCTGTTTTTGAGGTAAGAGAATGTTTTAACCGCCGCCATTGACAGTAATACTCGTAATATTATAGTCACTGGCAAATACTGGCATGCTGATGTCTAACTGTCACTGGTGCTCTTGAATACAAACCTTATTTAAAGCTTTATGAATGTATGTGTGTAGAATGAGGACCGTCTGAGACAGGCTGCAGAACTGCTGGGAAAAGCCTCCAGACTGCTGGTGCGACTACGCAGGTGAGTGCGTTGATCAGTCTGAAGTGGTCTGATGAGCAGCACCATATTGTCATTCTCTTCTTCTCATCTGCCATTCTCATGCTACATTGTGCCATTCTCTTCCTCTCTGGCCACTCTTCTGTTTTCCTGTAAACGGCTGAGACTGAGGTGCAGAGACTAGGGCTAATTTTAGCTTCTTTATTGTGCAGTACACCGCAGTGCATCTCATCTTACGTGTCTTGTCCTTCTGTTCCATAGGCTGGATGAGGCTGCAGTCTCCCTCCAGAAAGAAAAAAACATGTACAAGGAAATTGAGAATTATCCCACTTGCTTTAAGGTACTGTCAAACTTTACGAACATATGACGTGTGTATTTATGGATTTAATACACACACCCGTTGTCAAAAACAGTTGCTCCTAGAAGGAAGTTTCGGATTGCAGTGCTTTTGGGAAGGAAGATAAAGGTTACCAAGAACAATAAATGATGACAATAAATGATGATAAATTTAGACTGATATGGGTAATATTTACTGAACTACACATACAGAAATAGCATCTCTGCAACATGCCAGATGTCTCGGTATGGAGTTGTAGAGGTTCCTAATGGTGTCCTGTGATAATCCATCCCATGCAGCTTCAATATTCTCACACAGTTACTGTAGATTGTGTGGTAGTCTGCACCAAGACAAAAGCTGGACTCGTCACTGCAGACCCGCTGCCATTCTGGGTCACTCCATGACAGTCTGGCACGACACCATTGTACTCGTTGGTGACGTTGGCGGGGTGTTAAGGGCGGTCATTGTAACGGTCTGTGTGCATGTAGTCCTGTGTTGTGCGCAATCGTGGGTGTTGGGTCAGTCAGGTACAGCGATAAGGCTCATCCTTGCTTACGTCACATGCGCAGCCGATTGTGAAACTTGAACTGTTCATATGTCTCACAATGTCAAACCTACCCACCAAGTTTCATTCCTATTGGTTAATTCCTTCTGGGTGCAACTGTACTCTATATTTATGTTTGCTGTCCACAATTGCAGGCTTTTGTTTACTTATAGATCATTTTCACTGTGTTATTTGCTTATAAGTAATTATTAATCTGCTTTGTCTGTAGAAAACTATAGCCCAAGTGTTGGTCCATCTTCACAGAGGGGACTTTGTAGCAGCAGATAAGTGTGTGAGAGAAAGTTACAGGTATGAATGAGTATTCATGGTGACTCTGTGCTGCATTACTAGGGGTGTAACCACAATATATACATATTTTCTGGTTCTATATTAATTTCAATTCTGAGGTTGAGATTCAGTTTGATCTGTCATTTTTTTGTGCTTAAACTGTCTTGATTTTACAGAAACTACTCAAATTGGTTTAGCACAGAATAAAAGTTTTCAAATAGAACTTCAACGCCTGCCATTTAAAAGCCAAGTCATTAGAGTGTGGCCGTGTCCATGGCAGAAACCCATGCACTTTACTCAGTTAAGACAAGAGATGCAAATGAGAGCTGCCCAGAAAAGAAGGAAGGGCTTATCAGTAATGCACTTTTAAACTTCAGTAGGCTGCATTGAAATCATAAACCCCCTCATGCATTACTTTGATTCCTTAGACATGACAATAGTGAAGTAACTAATTATAAGGATCAAATATATATTAACAGTAAAATACCAGCTGAAGTAATAAAAGAGCATGTCTTGTGCTTCTTCCTCTAGTCTCCCAGGCTTCAGTGGCAGTGAGGACTGTGTTTCCATGGAGACATTATTGGCAGGTTATGATGAGCAAGATGAGGACCAGGTGTATCGTGTGTGTAACTCACCTCTTCTGAAGTACATGGATAACGATGTGAGTGTTGGCTGACTTCAGGAGAAACTTCATATCTGTCAGAACAACTTTCTGTTTGGCACTGCATCGTTATACATGTCTTTTACATCTGTAAACATTATGTGCAGGAAAGAGATGTTCATTCCTTTCCTTTCTCCTTTCCCTAACAGTATGCAAAGCTGGCCATCTCTCTTAAGGTGCCAGGCGGAGGAGGGAAGAAAAAGAAATCACCCTCTGCTCCACAGGGGGGCGCTGGAGGAGCAGCACCAGCAGAGGATGAGGATGAGTATGAAGGAGGACTGTGTTAACCTGGGAAACAGCAACCTTTCCAGTAGTATGTGAGTGTGTGAATGTGTGAGAAAGTGTATATATATATACACACACACATGTGGGCGTACATGTGTCTTTGCGTATTTGGTGACTTGATGTGACCTTCCCCATTGTGTAAGCTGGATTCACTCCAACTCCTGACAAATTCATTTTTTGTCTAAACCTTACAGAGCTTGGAGGTCCACTTAGAACAAACACACTGTAATGTGAACGGTGTACATTACCTTTAAAGAACTTAAGAGAAGCTAAATCTATTTACATTTTTAGATATCGTCGCTGTCCAAAGAAAAACATGTATCTCCATTTTTGTTGATTTTTACTTTCATGCCTCATTTGATCACATGAGATACTATTTACACTGTGTGGAATTTCATGAAGAATGGACCAACAGAAACGGTCCAAAACTGCTTGGAAAGACGTCTGGTTCTATTGACTTCCATTCAAATTAAATGAGGTTTTTGGCCTCTCCTGTAAAGTTGCCATTTTGGAGATACCTGTTTTTCTTTGGACAGCGACGATATAAATGTTAAATGTCGGTTTATTTATATAAATGTCTTTCAGGATGTTTTTTGAAATTTTATTTACAAATGTATTGTCATGTTTACAGTATCCGTTTATGTATCGCTGATTTTAAATATCGACCAGTCTGTAAAAAAGTGAAAAACGTCTTGTATCAAATTGTTTATGTAGTTCCTGCAATCATATATAAATGACCATAATGTACAGTAACTTATTCATAGTGTTGTTTAAACTACGAGGGCTTGTTAAGCCAAAAATGCTAATGTGCCCAACAGTGAATACCAAGGTCAGAAACCCAGCATGATTATGATGATGGCATTTGAGTCCATCTAATCTCAATTCACAGTTTGGCACACTGCCATTTTTGGCCTGACAGCCCCTTTAATGTGTAGCTATGTTTAAGGCAAGGCACGGCGCACGACATTCAAGAATATGACTGAGCAGAAATGTTAGCTATGTGTATGTTTGAGGGAAGTAAACCAGCCACTCTGGATGAGCTGCCATTATCAACAATGAATGCCACTGTAAGCCCTGAAGCTCTGCGCTGCTGTGTGCTACGGTGTAATAGCAGTAGCATTGTAGTACGACTGCAATGTTTTGGCCGCTCCACTTCTTAGAAACACTGCCTTGTTTTCTTCAGATCAAATGTGTAGATAATTTCCACATCAGTGAAATAAATAACATCAACACAATTTTTACCTAAAGTAGCCTGACAAAACTGTATTGATGTCATTTATTCATGTGGTACAGCAACAGTATTTTATTTATGTTAGCCCCTTTCACCCCCACAGCACCACCACACAGCAGCTATGATTTCAGTCGTGGATCATCTCAGCACTGCGGTGACGCTGATGTCGTGGTGGTGCCTTGGTGTGTGTTGGACTGGTACGAATGGGTTAAACACTGTGTCCTCTCCTTGTCCACTCTATTAGACACTCCCACCATGTGAGTCCACTTTGTAGGTGTACAGTCAGAGATGATAGCTCATCTGCTGCTGCACAGTTTGTGTTGGTCATCCTCTAGTCCTTCATCAGTGGTCACAGGACGCTGCCCGCAGGACGCTGCCCGCAGGACGCTGCCCGCAGGACGCTGCCCACAGGACACTGTTAGCTGCATAGTGTTGGTTGGTGGACTATTCTCAGTCCAGCAGTGACATTGGGGTGTTTAAACACTGCAGCAGCACTGCTGTCTCTGATCCACTCACAACACACACTAACACACCACCACCACATCAGTGTTTACTGCAGTACTGAGAATGATCCACCATCCACATAATACCTGCTCTGTGGTGGTCCTGCTGGGGTCCTGACTGTTGAAGAACAGGGTGAAAGAGGCTAACAAAGTATACAGAGAAACAGATGGATTACAGTCTGTAATTGTAGTCACAGTAACAGTACTGTACTCTCCTTTATCCATATAACTGTATTATTGCATACCTGCAAAAACCAAGTTCTGATCCTAGTTTGGCATTCTTAAGCTCCGTTCCAATAGCTGCGTTGCAGCCGGTGAAGGTGGGCCCTCACTGTCCTCTGAAAGCTCTACCAAGGCTGCTTTTATAGTTGATAGAGAAAATGAAAAATCTGATAGAGAAAATAGAGAGAGGGATAATTAGCTGGTAAGCAAAACACAGCTGTCAGTGATGTAATGTGGCAAACCATTCGTTTGTTTGTAATTAAATGAAAGCAGCTGCATTTTAAGAAATAGTGTACTGTATATTTTTACTTTACCTTTTAAACATATGGTACATGGTTCCATATGCTAGCATGCAGCTTCCTTTGTGTGCACAAAGGATTATGGGTAACAGCAGACTGTGAAAGATGGCTTGAAAGCATCCTTGACATTTTAAAGGATCCTTCTGACTGGGACAGCTTTCAGTGATATAGCAGTCTTGAAACGCAGGCCACCTAGGCTGTAGTCTATGCTGTGGAGCACAGCTGTAATTCAATGGATTGCATATTTAACAACAGATCCTAACCAGGCATTGCAAAGTTAGAGTTGACACAAGGATGGTGCCGTTACATTCTGCATAGGTCTTGTGAGATTTATGGCAACGGACGCAACAAGATTTCTGTTCACAGCAGCAGAGTAATGTCAGACAGTGGCATCTGAGCTACAGTCATATGCAAGTTTGAACATCTCTAGCCAAATTGACAAATTACAGAAATATTCAACTTGTCTTCAAAGCTAGCATCCACAATGTAAGATATAATCAAATACGTCTGTCCAATGCATTCCTCTACTGGTGATGATAATAATTACGATAAACATTATGATGTATGCACAGCAATAAATACTTCTGCTGGAGCACAGCATTTGCTTTTTGCATTGTGTATGTGTGTGAGAGAGATTTTGCAGGTCATCCAGCTCCAAGTTGCTCACAATTACAGGTTGAAGGATCAAACTGACCATATGTGGACTGACCTCCTGAAGACAGGCTTCTACATTATCAAACTCTGCAGAGCTTGAAGGTTGTTTAGAAAAAATGCCCCATTTTCAACAGTGACAGGCTGTTGTAACACATCTACTCGATCGTTTTCCACTTCCAACATTCATATGCATCTCATATACATCCTGTGCACTAAGAGCCCTTAGTACAGGCATTAAACGTTTTTGTTCCTATTTATATTTGATGAGGGTGCAGAGTATGGAGCTGAACTTCCACCCTGTTCCATCTTTAGTTCATCATTAATGTATGCAGATGCTGATGTTGCTGATGCGTTGTCTAATAAGAGTGCAATGCTGGTGCGGGGGCAGCAAAGCAAGGGATTGTTTAAGATACCGAAAATGGTATCAGCACCACACCTCTGCCTCCTCTGCTGGACTCCAGTTAAAAAGAATTACTGCAGCTTCCGACATGCTACGTTATGGGTTCCAGTGGGTGGATCTATCCTGTTATCCTGTTTCAGACTGCATACAAACAGCAAACAGCATATTTTGGTGCACAGTTTGCACACAAGCAGACGTGACAGGTGGAGATTAAGTCAAAAAACAGATGTATTCAATTTATAGAAGCTTTTTTTTTTAACTTTATGCTAAACATAAAAATGACAGATAAAAGATAAAAACAGTGGCCTTCTAATATGTGCTTTATTTGAAATTCATAGCTCTTGTTCAGCTCTTTCTTTTTCATCCTGCCGTACCGTTACATAGTAAACCTAATAGTTTCACATTTCGTTGTCCCTGTAAAAGCATATGTACATGTGATGTAATGAAAATGTCTCAAGTCAAATAGTTATTATTCTTTCATGCTACAATGGCTTTAAATAATGCATAGTTTGGAAATGTAGGGGTTGTCTTTTATTCTCCTTACTTCCAGTTTTCTTATGATGTCTCCATGATTGCAGTAGAACGTTGAAGGTCATACTGAAAACAAAACCGATTTCACTACCTGTCAGCTTTCTGAAAACTGCACCGTCATATTCACGTAATCACTATACATTCAAAAACAGCCCTTCCTGCTCATGAAACTGGATCCCATTGATGTACATTAAAAAATTGAACTTATTATAACCCCCGTTTATTTATGTGGGCATTTTCATATTGCTTTACCCCTTTAATACAAGCAACTAGTTATTATCTCACCTTCACATATGGTCCTATATCTCTCACTCTGACATACAGAACAACTCCCAAGTCTTGTACAGCATAAACAATTACAATAGCAATCCATGGAAAGTTCATGCTCCATCGCGTCATCATGATATGTGCCGTGTATTCCCTCGCTGCAGACACCATCTATTTGCATATAACAGGTCGTTTTTGTGGCTTTACCCTAACACACAATGGAAAAAGAGAACACCTCGTAAAGAAATGCCTGGTGTGTGTTCCTGAGAAAAAGACGGTGAATGAAAATGCAGTTACTTGTACAAACTAAATAAGGCAAGTGAATATTGTCAGGTGATTGCTGTTGTTGTTGAGTTTCTCCAACCTTCTGCAAAACCAGAAGTGGTCTCCCTCCTCTTCAGGAAAAAAAAAGCTTGTTAAATATGTCCCTTAAAAATGAGTCTGTTTAGCAATTCAGAAGTCGCTGAATCACACATGGGATTTGTTGACTGGCTTGTCAATCAACATATGGTCATAATAGACCGCCTCCTTGGCTCATGCACTCCCAGTGAACAATTTTGCATTTATAGTGATGCATGATGGGAAGATTTCATGTCCACTAAAAGCCCTTAAAAACACAGGTGGCTGCAGATCAAACGTCTCTCATTGGCGCGGCTACTGCATGCCGCATGATAAGTCAAGTATTGTAAGGTGCAGCTACAATTACTAATAGTAGCTATTGGCTGCTGTATCGTCCACCTGTTAAACAAATACACGCAGACAGTAGCGCGGTCCAACACACCGCCTTGTGCTTTTCCATGTTTATCTGTATGCCATATGATCAGTGTCCCACTGTGTGCCTTATTTTACTACCCTCATCATCTTCACTGTTTCTTCTCTCTGGTCCATTTGATCATTGTCTCTGGAGAGCGATACAGGAAGATGAGCTTAGCATAGAGATCTTCCTCCAGGTCCAGCTCTCCAGTTTCTCGCACAAGAAAGATGTCGGTGCAGAGTTTCAGGATGCGGTCCACGTTAGGCAGCTCCTCAAACATAATGGTGTGTGAGATTCCACTGAAGAACTCGCGCACAAACTTGCCGATCACCAGCACCACTGACATGTACAGACCCATGATGCTGAGAGAGAGAGAGAGAGAGAGAGAGGAATCAGGAGTCAGTTCAATGAAAACCAGTTACACATCCGTCACAGCACATAAAACGTATGTGAATGTGGGAGTACTGATATAATTTATTTGAAATATTTCCATAATTTCATAATTGCATTTTATTATGTTTGAATATAATAGAATGCATGGAAACAAAAATATTTACAAAAAGGAAAAAAAAGTATGTATTTCAGCTGCAGTCCTTTTTGATGATGGTTGTGTATTTATGTTGTTTATATTTGTGTTTTAGAGTTAGGCCATATGAGAATTACAAGGTGTTTATGATACATTACTTCACAATATACTTTTCCGAGCCTATAAATGTCATCACAAATGAAAGAATAATGACCAACATATTTAATTTAAAAAGAGATTTAAACAGGACTTTAGAATAAGGCTGTACCTCATGGATATAAAACGCAATCTTCCATGAAGCTTTTAAGTCATGATGGAAATATGAAAAATTAATGGTGGTAAATTATTATTAACAGTTTGCTTCTGACTGAATACATGTGTGTGCTGCATGTACAGACTTCTCAAGTAGATATTTTTGTGTTCAATCACATTAGTGAAAAAGCATAATCTAATCATAGGAAAGGACGCAAGAATGTGAAAAATCTATTTGCTTCCAGTACCAGAACATTTTGTTTCACACCGAGTTCATTTAGGTGAACTTCAGCCGGCAGATAACAACAGAGAAATGAAAATGTTGTTTGTCACTCATAGCTGCAAAAAAACAAACTACCAAACCAAATGACCTCATTAATCGTATCCGTTCCTTTTGCAGCAAGCCCACAAAAAAATACGGTAGCCTGGTGTGACCATGGTTTAAGGCAGTGTGACTGATGCAAAGCACTGCTCTTATGTATAACCCCTTATGTATATATATAATATTTATCTTGACTTTCATTTCATTGCAGGCAGTATAAACCCTATATATTACATGTTTTGTATGGTCCACTTAATTTCATTTGTTAATATACACCCATTCCTGCATTTCAGGCCTCCAACTCATTCCAAAAAAGTTGGGATGGGGGCAGTCAAGGGCTAGCAATGAGGTGAAAAGACTACTTAATGATGTGATTTCAAACAGGTGATTATAATCATGATTTGGTACAAAAGCAGTATTTATGAAAGGGTGTCTATGCGAGGATCTCCAGTTTGTCAACAAATGCATGAGAGAATTACTGAACTGTTTCTCAAAGAAAGATTGGAAGGGATTTGCATATTTCTTCCTCTCCAGTGCATAATATAATTAAACAATTCAAGGTATTATGAGGAATTCCAGTGAGTAAGAAGCCCAAGCCCAAGCTGAACACCCGTGATCTCCGATCCTTTCAGAGGTCACTGGATCAAGAACCGTCATTGAGCAGTAGCTGATATAACCACATGGGCAGGGGATTACTATGGCAAACCTTTGTGAAGCACTACAGTACAGAGTTACATCCACAAATACCACCTAAAACTTTACTGTGCCAAACAGAAGCTATATGTTAACCATGTCCAGCAGAAGTGTAGCCTTCTCTGGACTCTGAGACATCTACAAAGGACTATCACACAGTAGAAATGTATATTGTGGTCAGATGAATCAGTATTCCACATCTTTTTTGGAAAAAAATGGACCATTTGTGCTCCAGACCAAAGATGAAAAGGGACCATCCAGACTGTTAACAGCAACAAGAAGTCCAAAAGCCTGCGTCTGTTATGGTATGGGGTCAGTGTGTCAGTGCCCTTGGCAAAGTTGGTTTACACTTCTGTGACACAGCATTAATGGAGAAAAGTACACTGAGATCTTAGATCAACATGTGCTGCCTTCAGGAAGATGTCTTTCCAGAGACTTCCAGGCATTTTTCAACCAACGATGCAAAGCAACATCCTGCACACATTACAAAGACATGGCAGCGGAAGAGGAGGCTATGGGTACTGGACTGGCCTGCCTGCAGTCTGACCTGTCCCCCACTAAGAATGTATGGAGAATTTTGAAACAAAAAATGTGACCACGATGACCCCGCACTGTTACACACGTACAAGACCTAAGACTGAAACACTTCTTCACTTGGTATCCTTGGTGCCAAAACGTATTTTAAGTGTTGTGACCAAGAATGGCAACATTACAAAATGCTGAAATGCAGGAATGGATGTATATTAACCAACTGAAATAAAGTTGACCAGACAAAACATGAAATATCTTGAGTTCATACTGTCTGCAATGAAATAAAATTCAAATTAAATGTAAGAAACACTTTTCTTTTTATTTGTATTTTCCATACTGTCCCAACTTGAGTGCTAATGTTGAATAATTTGTAGTCTGCAAAACATGAAAAGTGAATTCCATGAGGAAATCAGAGAGGATTCCCTGATTCATGTTTTTCTATTTGTGTTTTCAGTCATGCTATAAAGTAATGTCATACAAAGGTATGTTTTTGTTTTGAAGTATAGATGTGCAAAACTGAATAATCAAATTTTAATTATATAAAAAAAACACAGAAATGCAGATTTGTTGTGACAGTAGTCAATACTGCTTCATACATTTCACACTACAGTCTATGGATTTTATACATAACACTGCTAGAGAACAGGGTTCAACCGCAGCGCAGGGAAGTTGTAACACTACATTCCTGCCAGTTTATCACAATAAAAATGATATGATTTTTTGTGCAGCCCTACTCCAAAGTGGCTTAGCCGTGTAATGTCTTAAGCACTAATAATACCGACAATCCATAATGGAATAACTGATCCTGTTTAACTGGATATATTGATGCACAGAAGGTGAAGTTGGGTAAAAAGTCTGGTCTCATGTTTGGGAACTTTTTTTGAAATGTGGCAGTACTTGCTGGTGCTTTGTGTCTATTCAGACTTTATAGGGTGTATCACGATAATGTCTTCCAAGCGCAGTGATGTTATGATTTTGCCATGTTGACCTGTGTGTGGCATTGTCAGAACAGCACAGTGTAGTGAAAAGTAATCATAGTCAGATGATGACGAACAAGTCAGATGCAATGTGTGGGAACTTACCCATATCCAGCCAGGAAGCCCAGGCTGGGAGGGCTGACCTGATCACTGAATATATAGAGCTCCATCTTATTCAGGGAGTTGCTGAGAAGTTTTGGTGTGATGGGGCCTGGATTTGTCTGGTTCACAATCCACCATTCTTGAAGCTTTTCTGCACTGCTGTTCCCTCGGGCTAGGGACACGTTAATATTTTCAAACCCTGGAGCATACAAAAAGAAAAACTGGTTATCTGTTTTTTAATTTCACCTTAATGTCAACGAGAAATAATTAATATCAGATGTAGGTCTGTTTTGTGAACACAGTTGTCTAACACACTATAGTCTTTCACCGAAAACTAGCTGAGAAGTTGAATTATGTGTGTTGGAGCAAATAAGCATTATTCTGTGGTCTCCATTGAGCCTTCAAGACTTAATCAGTTAAAATCTCACATGACTCTTGTACTCAATAACTTTCAATAAGTTGCAGTTATCACCCACACAAACAAAGCAAGGTGTAATTTGGTCACTGAAAAAATAAACATATATGCTGAACAAATTCTGATGAATTTGATGTTAAAGTTTTTTACTGTAGATTAAGTTGTAAATTTATTGTAGATTAAAATAATAAAACCATCCTTTACATTTTTGTCAAGTTTGTCATTTGTCAAGAAATATATGTAAATAGTATACCATTTAAATAAACGTTAAGACAGCACATTTATATGACCTGAAAGCAATCATTCCCCATCAGGGTTCATTTGCTTTATACAATATATGGCCAAATGTATGTGGCGCCTGATCATCGCACCTATGTATGCTTAACGGACATCCCATTCTAAAGCCATTGGCACTGACATGGAGTTGGGCCCCCCTCTGCAGGTATAACAGCCTCCATTCTTTATGGAAGGCTTTCCACAAGATTTTGGAGTTTGTCTGTGGGAATTTGTGCCAGTTCACTGATTTTGGATGTAAAGGCCTGGTTTCCAATTGATGTTCCAAATAATCTCAAAGGTCAGGGCTTAGGTCAGGGCTCTCTGCAAGTCACTGGAGCTCCTCCACACCAAACTTCTCAATCCATGTTTTATGGAGCTGCACTGGGACACAGTGAGGCTGTAACAGGAAAATGGTCTTCCTCAAACTGCTGCCACAAATTTGGAGGCATGCAACTGCCTAAAAAGTCTCTGTATGCTGTAGCATTAACATTACTCTTGCCTTACTTTTGCCTAAACTTTGAAAAACAGCTCTAGACCATTATCCCTCCTCCACCAAACTGCTGGCACTATGCATTTCGTTAGGTTGTGTTCTCCTTACACCGCCAAACCAAGATTAATCCATTAGACTGTCAGATAGAGAAACGTGAATAATCAGTCCAAAGATGTTTCCACTGCTCCAGAGGCAATGTGTTTTATACCACTCCAACTGAAGCTTGGCATTACCATAGTGAACTCAGACTTGTGTGCAGCCATGGAAACGGATTTCTCCAGACGCACAGTTTGTGAGCTCATATTGATTTCAGAGGGACGTGATGCTTCAGAGTTTTCATGGTCTACTGATCTTTTCCAAAGTCTATTTAATTAACTTTTGATACAAATGCCAAAGGAAATGCAATAATGAATAAACGGACTGAAAATATAAAAGGTATACCACCCCGGACTGTAAAAACAGAACATTAAAATAGTAAAAAACAACTTAAGGCAAAATAAGTTTAATTAAAGAAAAACAATAAATAAACATGTGCATAAATAAATAAATTAAATACACCTTATGAAATATCTGTGTGGACACTTTCACTAAGCATCTAATCACACCAAACAAAGCCAAATACAGCAGCAGATTCAATAAGCTTTTTTTATATGAAATCAATGTATTATCTTAAAATGCATGAGAATGTGCACAAACAGATGACGCAGAGTTCTTCTGAATCCTTTCCTAGTTGTGCTTTCCAAAGGGATTTAATAGGGTGAAGCTAATCATAAACAGTGGACCTTGTCAAAGATATTAAATGAACCCCTTCAGAGGATACTGATGTAAATAATATATCCAAAACAATATCAGTAGGCCAGTTAGGGGAACTGCAGGACTGTATTTCTGACAAAACTGAGAATATGTACTTTAAATGTTGAGAAAAGAAAGATCAGGAACCAACTGCTAAAAGAATGCAAATGTATGTAGAAGTATTTAAAAATGTCTTAAAATCCAACTTGCACAAAATAGTAAATACACCTTCTACCAGTGAAGCAGGAAATCATGGATTTGCTATTGTGGTTAAAGCACAATAAATTTTAACTTTAAAAAATGTCAAAAAGGGCAGTATTTGAGGCATTTCAGTTCCTGACATTGTCCGAATTTCAGAACTTTGATGAGACAAAGCAGATCGACGCAACAGTTGTGCCTGTAATTCAATGCAATGTTCTTAAACGAATCATTACGTTTTTCCTTTCTCTGTAGTGTCTCACAATGCACATAAAAACCTTGTCATTCAGAGGATCCAGTGATATGTGGGTGAAAAGCGTACACAGAACAAAACATATCAGGTTCTGGACATTTATATTTACCACAGACTACGATAGAGACAATTTGTTGAAACTCCAGTTCATTCTTGCTTAGTCCCCGAGTTCCAATGATGTGGACTACAAAATGTTGTCAACTACCGTTAAGGCTTTGTACCATGTACACTGTAATGCTTTCATTACTTATGTGCAATGTAACATCAACAGCTAATAATAATCTGAGACTGAACTAAAGTTCATGACTTGAGACTTCAGGCTTGACTCAGGTTTGCATAAAGTGACTTGTGAACTTCCCTGGCACATCACACCAGTGAAAAATTTGTAGTTTAGCCCCTGACTCTTGTAGTGGCTCTGTAATTAGTTGTTACTGAATCTGTATTTGGTCACAGTCTTACCTGAACTCAGCTGCTCAATGGGTTTGGCGTTGGAATCACTAGGTGCCCGAATGTATCTCGGAAAAACATTTTTGATACACCTAGAAAAATATGCATTTTGATCACAAACATTGATTAAGGTGTAATAAATGTGAATAAATGTGAATTTAAACTGTTAAGTATGGACTCACATGGGAGCTTTTGTAGAGTCATCCACTGCATTCTCCAGTATATTTGTAAGTTTTTTTTTTGTGTCTGCGTCCAGGGTGATGATGTGTTTGCCTGTAGCAATTTCTGCTTTGGCTCCTAAACTTATGTTCCTGAACAAAATCAACAGCCAAAATATGTTTACAGAAAGCTTTCACAGTGAGAATTCTTGTTAACTAGTCCATAATACTATATTTGTAAATACGGCAGACCACATTACATTATACTGTATATATGCAGTGTAAACTAGGGATTATTCTAAAACTTCTTAAACACCAGGGATGGTGAAAAACATAAAAGAGAAAGCATAAGGTGCTGAACGTATTGCTTTAAAAGCCATTAACTGCTGTATTTGAAGAACTGTGCTACAATCAGATTCTGTCATTGCAACATTGTATGCAAGCAGTTGGGCTTTAGTCTATACAGTCAATGTAGTCAGTGTAGTCTATACCTACTTTAGACGGGTTAGTGGATGAAATTAGCAAAATGCGCTAACAGATAGACAGCTGTAGACACTGCAAAGTGCATGTTAAATATACTGATTATCTTCCAAGTGTTTGTGTACATGTTACTTGGAATTATATATTTTCACCAGAGAAATCGCCAACCTTACAAAGTGTTCTGTTAAAGTGTTTAAGTGGTCACTAATCTTCTCTAGAGGTTGTTCAGTGAAACATTAAGTTGTACCTCTGTATAGACCAGGTCATTGTTAAAGGGAATTCAACTTCTGAGTTCAGCATTTCTATCAAGTTCTTCCTGCTGGGGGGGCTGATGGTCCACAGTGAGTTGGAGCTTCCCTCAAGGTGGGCTATAGTAAGATCCTGATAGACATAGGCCTCGAGAAACTGCAAGGCGTCCTACACATGACACAACATACCTGTCTTTAGAAGGGTTAGGGTCAATCTGATCAGGTTGGTTTCTATTCAGTTAGTTATTATTTATTATTTGTGACGTTATGAGTCATTATGCTCACTATAGCTGAACTGAAATGGAATTGATCCCAACAGAACAACGACAAATTTCATTCTTAATTCACATTTTCAACAAAAACATTTTAAGTCAATTATAATGCCAAATTCAAAAAAGTTGAGACAGTATTTGAATTGGCAATAAAATCATAAAGAAGCATCTGACCTGTATACAATTAAAACAGTAAAAATTCTTTCTTTTTATTTATTATATATTTTTAAATATACACTCTTTCTAAATTTAATGCCTGCAACATGTTACAAAAACCAGGAACACTGGGATGGGAACATGTTTAACCCTGTGTTATATCACCTTTGTTTTTAAAAATAACAATCATTGTAGATTCATTGTTTTCTTGTTACAAAGCTCTTCAGCTATACAACTCTAATTTGCACTTAAAAATATGTCGCACACATTCAAAGACAGACAGGAGGGTCTGACTAGCATTAACACTCTGATTACGTAATCATGTGGGCTTTGTGGAGTTTTCATGCTGAACTAAGCACAGGCATCCCTGAAAAAGATGGTATCTAAAATGCATATTGCATGAATTACTCACTAATACCTCCAAGACGGCACTGGCCTTTGAGTTTTATGCTGGTAACAATTAGGATGGTCCTTTTATTCCTTAGTCTGGAGAACACAACGTCCATTATATCTATAAACAATCTGACAGTTTGATTTGAATACCACAATACATGCTTCCAACATGGATCAGTCGATTTCACACGAGCCAGAGAAGTAGGAAGCGTTTCTGGACGTTGCTGACTTATGGCTTTCACTGTGCAATCTCAGCTTGCATTTGTGGATGCAGCAATGGATAACGTTTATTTCACAATGTTCATAGTCTTACACTGCCCCTTTCCCCAATTTCCTTGGAACATATACCAGACATTAATTTCAGAAACAGTGCATATTTATAAAGAACAAAAAAATTGATAAAACATTAGTTATCTTGTCTTTGTATTGATTTTGTTTAAACAGAGGCTAAAGTAGTTGAACATTTTACCTCTCAGCATTTTTGTATTGGGTTTATATTATTCAACACCAAACATGGTCATGTTAACCAAAATATATCATGCATCCAATTCAATGTATGAAGTGTTTTGTTACTTACAGGATATGTTTGTAATGTTTTTTTAATGAAAGCATCAAATTGTACCAAATCGATGCTTTTCAGGTTTTTCTGTTGAGCACTCATTGTGAAGATTGGCTGAATAAAAGCAAAAACATACAAAGAGTTGAAATGAACAAAGCAAAATAGAATTACATCTGAAAATCAATGTACATACAATTATGGGACTGTCATTATCAGTCTACAGGTTAATCACACATAATGGCTACCAAATGTACCGAACAACATGCCATAGCTGACCATACATAAACCTATCAAAATGTTCTGTTCTGGCTTTTATTAGGTATTTCAACATACAGGAATGCTGGAAACATCTGGCAGCTTCGACACCTCAGTAGCTCTGAATTAAGTAATATGTCTACGCACTGCAGCTACCCATGCTAGTTAGATACTCACTGGCTGTGGGGTTTCTCTGCCATTATCAAAGATATGTACAAATAAGCCTATGTACTTCATTTTGTGACCCTGGGATTGAGAACCCCTTTTTTCAAGTCGTGAACTTTTGAGATACTTGATACGGAAAGCCCACATATGGATTTAGGACATATTGTTGTAGATCATGTATGAAAAAAAATCTGAGCCTAACTGACAGCCCTATGTCATTATGTACAGTACGTACATATAATTAATATGCAATATAAAAATCAGGAGAACAAAGTAAGTAATGGTTTTAATAATGTTGCAGATGAGTTGCTGAGAACCCTCAACTACCCACCCAAACAAACTCCTATGTACCCATAAGCATAGACCAACCCACCCACAAGCATAAACACATACCTGGAAGCCTCCCAGTGTGAGACTGACAGAGACATCCAGAGGTGTGTTGACAACACCGGCCACTGATTTGACCAGAGACATAAAGAGCAGGGGGAACCAGACGATGCAGATGAGCAACATCACAATCATGCCACCCATCCCATACTTCACTACCTTCTTCTTCTTCTGGCCTCGTGGCTGAGGATAACGCTGAAACACAGACACACAGACACGGTTAAACACAAAGTATAAACATTCCTCTTATGTCCTACATTTTATGTTTGAGGTTTTTCATTTACTGAAGATTTATGCATGCATAGCAATAAGTTATAAATAAATTATGACAATTTGATGCAATTCCCTGTAAAGAACAGAAAACTGAAACTACAAACACATTTACAATAACAACCACTCATCAGTTGCTGAATACTGAAACATTTCTGCAACACTTGTCCTGTATTCATATTGAGTCCTGTATATGTATTAATTAAAATTATATTAAAAATGGATGTACAGTGTTATTTGTATGGCATACATAATATATTAGAGGGTTATAGTTACTTGAATAACTACTTCATAAAACAATATGATTAACTGTGTCATAAAATTTACTATGTATGTACTTATGAACATTGTAAACATCAATATTGTATTGCACTACTATAACAAGCTTTTAGTATTTGTTCTGCAGACCCAGGAATATATCCAGGTACAGATGTACTGGGTATAATCAGTTCTGCCCCCAGCAGCTACAGGAAACATGGTAGATTGACTCTGTATTGAACGATTTTTTTTTTTGTGGACCTGCTTAATATTCTTTTAAACAAGATAAAAAAGTCCACACTACTATCTATAAAATATACGATAAATGGCATAATGACATAATTAAAATTTTCACACAATTTAAACATATTAATGTTGTAATATATGCTCATATATGTTCTCTTTCTTTAAGCCTTCTTTGTGTTTCCACCTGTACTGCAGCATTCTTTTAGCCTCTTACCTTCTCTGACTCCCTCCAGCACTTGAGCACAAAGATGTGGGCGTAAATGTCCTCCACACAGATCCAGCTGGACAAGCTGAGTGTGGTGTCTGTCCACACCCAGTCCATTACGGCCCGCAGCTCCGTCAGGAATGGAATCAAACGGAACCTTCACAACACAGTCAGAAAGTCATTTCCTAGCACAAAAAGCCACTTCTACCAGTCCATGTTCAGCTTCAGCTAGAGCTAAGGAAAATATTTCAGAATTATGCAGCTCGTGTTTTTCTTTTAGGAGCTAGGAAATAATGGAAATGTTCAGGACAAAGACTTCAGGCATTCTGATGTTCAGATAAAATGTGTTAATAATTCTAAGTCATATGTTGGTTTCAAGGAAGAATTTTCTGCTATTAAAACCAAAGCCAAAATGAGTAAGATGTAGAAGAAAACTCTGAATGGTATATTATTACAATCATAATAGTACATTAAGTGAATCCCTGATGCATTTGAAATAATTCTAACATATCATGAGAATACAGCCTATCATGGGATTTTATTAATTCTTGTAATGAGCCTTAAAAGAGCTCGTACAAAAGTTCATAACATGCTATGAATCCACTCATTGTTCACTACAAACAAGCACTTCATAGAAAGTAATTTCTGTTTAAACTGAACCGTGTGGACTAAACTGAAACAAAATGCTTTGCACTTTAAACAAATGCTTCAAGATAATGTTTTAAACACAACAAATGTTTTAAAGAGTCAGTTCAGAATTAGAATTTATGCAGGAGAAGCGTTAAACAAGCAATAAGTCCTGCCAATACAATTGTGTTGCTACATTAATTAAGCTGATTCATTCTTTTTAACATTCAAAACATTTTCCCTGGTGGAAAGAAGGCATCATAAAGTTGTATTTTGATTATTATTCAATTCTGTTCACTTTTGCCTTTTGTCAAACACAATGTTTCCTCTAAATGCATTCAGAGGCTATAAACTCTATCTTGGCCCTATACACTGTACTCATTATCTTTGCAAACAGCTAAGAAGTTCTGGGGCATCATTTTACAAGCTTGGATGGAAACGATCCACTAGACCATTTCCTGGTAATTGATGCACGCTACTTCACATCATGCAGCATTAAATAACTTTTCAATCTCCTTGTTATACTTTACTCCTTCTCTGGTAGGCAATGTCGGTACAAGTCACGTTTCCAAAATGCCTAATTAATATACAACCTTAGTTTTCTTTTGTTCACAACTACAAGCACATCTCAAGCAAACAAATCAATCCAAATGTTTCCAGCATTCCACTAGCTGAAAAGACATGACCCCTGGCTTGATTATTAAACCTCCATATGCCCTCACCCTTGGAAGAGAAAGAGGTTGACGTAGTTGTAGCTCTTGGTCAGGAAGTTGCCGAGCACACGAGTAGGGTAACCACAGCGGATCTGATAGGCTGACAGGCCAAAGTAAATACACTTCACAAAGTACCACAGCTGGGCTACGGTGTTCTGGCTGAAACGTCTGGAGGAAAGCACAGAGGGGAAATAGTCTTTATTTAAATCCTTCTAGCTTCATTCTAAATCCAGCCATAAAACAACTGCTCTTAAGAAAACAATATAGCATGTGAAAGCAGCTATTAACTTTTACAACCTCAAAATAAAAAAAGGTGGGACAACATGGAGAATGTAAATAAAAAACACAGTGTTTCTTACACTTACATTGACCTTTATTTCAATGCAGACAGCACTGAACTCAAGATATGTCATGTTCTAAGAGATGCAACCATTCCTGCATTTCAGCCCTGCCACATATTCCAAAAAAAGTTAGGACGGTCCTGGTCCTCCTTCCGCAGCCATGCCTCTGTAATGTATGCAGCCTAAAGGCTGCAAATGTTGCTCTAAGATCTCAGTGTATTTTCCTGCATTAACACTGCATCACAGACGTGTAAATGACCTTTGCCAAGAGCAGTGACACACTGACCCCATACCATAACAGACGCAGGCTTTTGTAGTGCTTGACAAAGGTCCCTGAATCATTTAATTATATTAGACATGAGAGAGGGAGAAATATGCCAATTCCTTCCAATCTTTCTTTGAGGAATGTTGTTTTGAAACATTTCAATAATTTTCACAAATATTTTTGGACAAAAAGGAGATCCTCTGCCTACCTATGTTCTTAAAAGACCTTTTATGGATACTGCTTTTGTACCAAGTGATGATTACAATCACCTGTTGACATCACCTGTTTAAAATCACATCATTATTTACCCCATTGCTAGCCCTAAACTGCTGCCCTGTCCCAACTTTTTTTGGATGGTGCTTCAGGCCTAAAATGCAGAAATGGATGTATATTAACACATTAAATGAAGCTAATCAGACAAAACATTTCAAGAATTGGGTTTATACTGTCTGCAATGAAATTAAAGTCAAAGTAAGAAACACTGCATTTTTTAAATGTGCATTTTCCATACTGCCCCAACTTTTTCTGATTTGGGTTGTAATAGATTTGTCACAGCAGATGAAAACATTTGCACATAATGCTAAATAGCACAATAAAGAGATACAGATTGTAAGCATTAAATTGCTATAACTATTATGTGTGGCTCCAGACTGTTTACAGACCTCTCTGTCACCCCTGGGAGAATGAAGAACATCCAGAAGTGGATGCCAAACACTAGGATGACCTGAAAAATCACTTTCCCCATCACAGTTTTGCGAAGGTACAGGGCCCGGTCGACCACCATTGTCCCAAATTGAATCAGGACCATGACGAGGAATGGTCCTGGCACCTGGTCTTCGGACAACGAGGACGTGATATCTGCTCCTCCTTGATGTTTCTGAGAGCCACATGTTAACGAGACAAAAAAGATTACTGGCTTGACACATACAAAACTAAATTTACAATTAGCATAACTAGACAGAATTAAACTACATAGAATTAAATACCAATTTGTATGTCTTAGAAGGCTCTGTCAAGTTATTTTATTCATCCATTCTTTACTCTCTAACATGCTGTTTATTATCAAATAAAGATCAAATTAATGACAATGCTCTGATGAAATATTCTTCCAATATCATCTGTGCTTTATCATTACCCTGATTAAACAAAACAACGATAGGTACCTACTGATTTGAGTTTACATGCGCATTGTCAAACTTAACAGTCATCTTTAATATATTATCATTGAGACATTTTATTTTTACAACTTAGTTCACAGGTCGTTTAATAATTCAAATCTATATTACTTCCTAGATCCACATACATTTAATCTATATTATAGACCACAGTATTAATAATGTATTTGCTAATGCTGTCAAAGTTTTGTTATATAATCAGTTTGATCTTAAATACCCCGAAAGCCCAGAAGCCAAAGACAATGATAATGAAGTCGACGGTGTCGGCCAAAAACATAAGGACATAGACGTCGGTCACGGCGCTATATTCAGGATGGATCAGGTTATAGAAGAATTGACGGATAGGCAGGTAGATCTCCATCGCTCTGGCAAAAGCATAAAAAACAGCAGAGAGAAATGTCATCTGGATTATAATTAAACTGAACAGATAAAGTAACAGGTACTTTAATACTTGTAATTACAGCCATTGTGAAGTTACAGACAGGTAAAACCAAAAACAACGTCAATAAAGACCTTTAGCTTTACATATAAAACACAACATAACGTATAGTTGCTTTTGTTTTTGTAAGCATACTTACTTCTTAAGGAGAAAGACCTTGGCTTTGATGAGCTGCTCTCGAATCTTCTCGATGATGAGCTCCTTGCGGCTCTTTGGCTGCACGCCGGCCTCACTTCCCTCTCTGCGAATGCTGTTTCTTGTGCTCGTGCTGCCTGGGGTAGGCACAGGGGATACAACATTGACAGGAATCATGCAATGACAGCACATTACACAAATAACCTTAAATATAAACTCAGAAGATTGTGAAATGTATTTTTTATCTGTTCAGAATATTACTGAATGCTTTAATTTGGTAAATGTTTCATTTTACAGTAAAGCTTCAGGCTTTTACAATTATTTGTTGTGTGTAGTGGCTGAAATGGGATTTTGCTTGAATGCAGGGGACACTATTTACCAGACAATTAAAATGACAAGAATATGGTGTCAACTCAGGAACTCAGAGCCTGATATTTTGAAAAATATTCTAGAAATGAATATTTTCATAACGTAAATAATGTCCTGGCTGGTTTGGACAAACCCTTTGTGCACTATCCTGACACCTCACCTCTCTTGGAGCGCATTGATGAGTTGCGGGACAGGTGAGAGGCCCCACTGGAGCTTTTGCGTCGCTGGTATGTGCGCTGCTCAGGGAAGCGAGTATGGACGTGCACCTGCATGGAGTCAAACGAGGTGCCCATATTGAAAGACTTCATAGAGTGAGGGGATGAGTTCTTCTTCTCCTCCTCAGCTGGTATTGCCACTGACATCTTCTCTTCATCCTCAGACTCATCACGATGAAGGGAGTGGTCTTTCTTTGATTTAGGGTCGTCCTCATCCCATAAACCATGGCACTAGAAACAGAAAATATACAAGAAGCCAAGCTACTGATAAGTGATAAGTTAATAACTTTTACCTTCTTTTATAAAGTTACCTAGTAAATGTGAACAAGATGCATTTCTGTGTATTTCGTACCAGGAAGCCTCTCTTCTGGATTGAAGTTTGTTAAACAGCATCCCATCAATTTTAATAAAAAACTAAATACAGTATTCAAATATAAAGTCATATGTAGAGCTACTATCATGCTAAAACAGTGGGTGGTCTTGACCAGCAATTGAACAACTGTTGCTTTACATTTACTACATTGTATACACTGGTTCCACATGAATGAAAAATATTACTAAAACACAATTACTGTTGTTATTTTACTTAATGTAACATTTTATAAAATTCTGAAAAAAGCAAATTGTTGAATAACATTAGAATAAAGCAAGTTTGAATAAAGCAACAGCCCACATTGATTGCATTAATTAGTACAACATAAAGATGGAAAACAAATATAGGAAAGTACCTTGAGTATAGAGCGATGGAAAAAGAGGGCGAGCAGCTGGACCAGGTCATAATGGACATAGCCATCTTTTTTCTCGACCCCGATGATATTGGGAGGGAAATAAGGCTTATTTTTATCCACTGTGGGCTTGTTGAAGGGGAAGAAGCTGAACTGGAAAAAGTATTTGATGACAATGGTAACCTGAAAGAAGAGTTTACTCACATTTACTCACATTCTGCTGTGCGGAATACTTCTCCCTCTCCCATGTCTAATATCACTAAATGATTCAGCGACCTTTGTCAAGCACTACAGTACAGAGCTATATTCACAAATCCCACTTAAAACTTTACTGTGCAAACCGAAGCCTTATGTTAGGCACTGCATACAATATTATACTAAAATATAATTACACTCATCATCAAAAAAAATTGGTTGCACCCAGAAGCAATCAACCAAACGGAATGAAACATCAAATGGTTCAAGTTTCATGCTCAGAGATGCATGTGACATAAGCAAGGGCAGGCCTTATCACTGTACCTGACTGACTATATAAGGTTGTCCTATTGCGCATGCCTGAAATGGTGGTGTTATGGTGTTATCGACGTATTGCATGCCTTACCGATCATGCAGATATTAACACAGTACGCTGTTGGCAGCAGTGGATAGACCATGGAGAGGGAGAACGGACAGATTATCTGACATGTGTGTGAGTGACCCAACAGCCACGACTGCAGACATTCAGGGCAGTGCAAGCACCATTGGCAGGAGGCTGTGCCAAAGGTAACATCACCAAAGAGTGCAATGGTGTCGAGCCAAACTGTCATGGCTGACGCCATACTTAGACACATACTGAGACTAAATATTGACCATATCAGTCTAAATTTATCATCATTTATTGTTCCTGGTAACATTTATCTTCCTTCCCAATAGCACTGCAATCTGACATTTCTATTTGGGTACAACGTTTTCTTTGATGATGACTATATGCAGACTGCATGTGCAACAGTGCGACAATAAAGAGTTGACGTTATTTAAAGCAAAGCGATACTCTATCACACAAGATAATGCACGGTAATGTATCAGCATAGGTACCTACACATATAACTTCTAAACTCTAAATCTGTGTAGCTACAGCAATCTGTAAAACTAGCCAGTACTGAAAAGGCCCTGCCTCTGTGTAAACGATGGCAGTCATCCAGAAGCGTTTGCTGGGCCGCGGCACAGACAGCATGGCCCACAGGAAGATGAGGATGGGGAGCACCAATGTCGCCATGGAAGCCGAGATCATGTGATTGAGAATTATGACCAGGTAGCAGACCATTTCGGAGTGTGCCACAAGCAGGTTGTAGAGGGCATAGCACAGCTGCAGACCCTGTGGCTGGGTCTTGTAGAATCGCTCAGAGCCCTCAAGTTCCTCATCATAGAACATTCTAGAAAAAGTAGAGAAACAAAAACAGGTTGGTCTCTGAAATGTTGAAAGACCAAAGGTTATGATCCATTAAATGCAGAACACATTTTGTGTGCTTTGCATCGTCAGTGTTTGCAGCTGTGTGTTCTGCATCTTATGAGCTGCTAGATAAGAATCTCTTGTTGATATCTGGGGTTTTTGGATTAGTATTGATGTTTAATTATCTGGACGAAATGAATATGAATATTAATGTATTATACAGTAAAAAGTCTTTTTTTCATGGCAATGATTTTTTTCTTCTATATGCACGGGTGTTATATTTGATTAAAATAAGAAGTAAAAGAAAAGCAGCGTCCTCATACATCCTCTTTCATTACCAGATTAAAAATGTATGAACTAAAACCCACATGCACCATGTTGTGTGTAATGTGTATGACTCACTTGTTGAGGAGCAGCTCGCTGGCGGTGAGGTCGGTGGTTTGTGAAGGCAGCAGTGAGTCATCTATGTCCGACCTACTGTCTGAGGTCATCAACATCAGCCTTTTGTCGTTGTAACTTTCCTCCGAACTTACTGACAGCCTGTCAAAGCTCACAGCCTTGCTATAGCTAGGTGGTACATCTGCGTCCGACGTGTTGGGGGCATCTGTGTCAGGAGTGAAGAGTTGGCCAGCTCCCTGGTCTGCACACATGCATTCTGGTCCCGAGGACTCACCATCAGTCCTAGGGTTCTGAACTCCGGTTTCATCCTCCATCCTGTACTGCTCCTCGTCCTGCTGAACTTCAGGTCCCCATTTAATTTGCTCAGGGACATTTTCTTCAGGATCCTGTTCTGGTTCAGGTTCCTGCTCTGGTTCAGGCTCCTGCCCTGATTCTAGCTCCTGCTCCAAAACAAAATCCTGCTCCAGTTCAGGTTCCTGCTCCAGTTCAGGCTCCTGGTCCTGTTCAGGCTCTTGCTCTGGTTCAAACTCTTGCTCTGGTTCAAACTCTTGCTCTGGTTCAAACTCTTGCTCTGGTTCAGGCTCCTGCTCTGGTTCAAGCACCTGCTCTGCTCCAGGCTCTTGTTCTAGTTCAGGCTCCTGCTCTGAATCAGGCTCTACGGACCTCCATGGGCCTTCGTCTTGTTCTTTGACCAATTTAGGACTTGCTTGTTTGGTCTGGGCTGGATCCTGCTCATCCTCCACCTCCTCGATAGTGTCATTAGTGCCTTGTCGTGAGAATAATGTGATACACTGAGTAGCCTCACTGTTGATGAAAACAGAAATTTTCACACATACAGACACATACAACAAGGAAAACCCTAACAAACAGAAGCAAATTATGCAGTGTAACAACCAATAAAAAATCATACAGGCACTAACAAAGCCTGAACAGCCCTAACGAACAGCCTAACAAAGTTGCAGGCAGGAATCTAGGCAGGAGTGATGGCGTGATGGTGTGAATAACAGAGAATGTGTAATTGCAATAATGACCTGGAGATGGCACTGCTGCCGCTGTCCCCAGATGAGTTAGACATGTCCAGGCCATACATTTTGCGCAGTTTGGGCCGAGCACGCTCACTTGTTTTGGGCACATTCTGAGGAATATCGTCCAGGTCATCCAGTGTGGACTGGCGAGAAAAGAGCATGGTGGCCTCTGTGTATGCGCTGATGGATGGAGACATGAGCAGATGAAGAGGTGGAAGCATGAAAGGACTGAGGGCAACAATGAAAGCATGTGCAAAATAGCAATGTATAAATCATACAAATTATAAGTATCTAATGATCTCCACAATCATAAGCCACATGTTTCAGACACACTGTTCTTTAAAGCAAATTCAAAATGGTTGGGCATTGAGTGGGATAGATATTTAGTATATGAACTTCAAAACTGAGTATTGTTATCAAAGCCAAAAGACATATCGATGGAATGCAATAAATGAAATACCCAATAACAAATCTCTGTTGTTTACGGTGTCAGATGTACCTGGAGATGCTGTCTCTGGACATCACAGAGTCTTGGCTCTCCATGGTGTATCCTCTGCGTCTGCGACGAACTCTGTGAGAGCCTGATGCTGAGTCTTCCTCGCTGATCCTGTCTAGCCCCGACTCCCGGGACGCATTTAGACGCATCTGTTTCTGGTAGTACACGTGGATGCTCTCACGTGATGGCACATTACCCTGTGAGATCAGATCAAATGTGAGCAACTTTGGCAAATATAATTTTTTGTCTCCCAGTGGCACAACACATCTTAACTGAGTTGTCTGTTACTTTCTCTTGTTATTGTCTTTGTCAAGACAAATTTCTAGATTAAAAGTCTAGGAACACACGTTTTAAACTCAAAATCAAAAGGTAAAATTTCAATCTCTATTTTAAGACTAAACAAACGCACAAAGAAAGTATTACCTCTTACCTTTTACAAGGGAAGAGACACTAGAATTACCGTAAGTACACAATTTGTTTAATTCAGTCTAGTTTGCATTAAAAAACACTTTACAACATTCAGGAAATTAGGTAGAAAAAGGTTGCATATATTTATTTATCTGTGTTCAGCACCTTTTTGACCTCTCTGGTGAGCATACAACGTTCAATGCGCAGGACGGTGGAGATGTCAATATATTCTTTACAGATAGAGTTGATCCACACGGTCAGGCTGTCCACTGTAGTCAGGAACAGCACCCATGTGAACTTAATGATGTTGAAAACCCTCTTAATGATGTTGTCTGTTAGAAGAAGACAGGCATATTATGTAAAGAACTTTTAATGGAAAGAGAATTTAGTTAGAATAAGATTTTTGCCAAATTAAACTGTCAATAGCTCTCTGAAGTCACATCATGAAGTTGCACACTGTGGCAAATAAAAAAGTTTCAAACCTGTATAAATAAGTTTTGCTGTATGTACATTGCCTGGATGTAACTGGATCCTCTAAATAACAGATCAAAATACTAATTTTGCAACATGCAAAAACACCAGCAGCCCCACTAAAACACCCCACGCAAACCAGCAACCTTTGTCAAATGTACTAGTTAAGTAGTTTTGGCAGTAGTCGGCACAGTTTCAGGTGCTGGCATTGGTATTTTATAGTTCTATATAATTTACTCTAAATTTACTCTAATTTATTCTAATTTTATTCTAAGTTATTTCAGCCTGCAGGGGCTTTAGATAGCTAATAGCATGGAAATAGTATTCTTTGTATTTTCATTGATAAACGACTCCATAATTCAGGGGACCCAGAGACATTTTGGGCAAATATATTGTAACAAAATGCATCTGGTTTGAAACTGTTTTATTTACAGGAAGGAGATAACTGCAGTTTAAGTCCCTAGTATTTAAGTCCTAATACACCAATTATTGAGTGAAACACAACACAACACAACACAACAGAGGCCTACATTAGCATGTTTTTAGAAACATTTGGAGGCATACCTGGCCCTTCTTTCTTCTCCTCTGTGCTTTGCTGTTCATCGTCCCCTACCTCAATTGCCACATGCCCTGACCACATACACAAAATTCACCATATCATTTCATAATATCATTATTATCATTATTATTAGTAGTGGCATTATTACTGCTATTGTGTGAAATACTTTGTAATGCTATGCTGCACCTTCTTTCTTTTCCTTCCGATGTTTATGGCCTCTACCATATCTTCTCCAAAAATGACGTCGCTCCTTGCTTCGCTCTTTCAGAGCTGTTTTCGAGTCTGTGATCCACGCGTGGTACACAAACTGTGAAGTAACACAAGCTGCACCAATCAGAGCATCTAAACAGGTCTAGTTCATTACATGAGCAAGCTTCAAGCAGCAAATCATGAAGATTTTACAATGCCAAACCTCAGACTGAAGTCAAATAATCATTTTTTAACTCATGCTCTCCATATCTTGTTATCAAAATCTCAATTACAACATACTTACAATTGAAATCAAAGAGTAAAGATTTTTCTATCATTTTGTGCATTTTGATTGTTTGACTCCAGGCAACAGAGGCCAACCAAGATGAAAAATGCCATGACTCCTGTGTGTTTTGCCCCACTGATATAGAACTCACCATCTAAATGTTGAGCAAGTTTGTAAGTGAGTTATTTTGATTGGTCAGATTGCTATTCACACAGTAGGGCAAGTCACACAGACAGAATCTAAAAAAAGACATATATTTATGCAATTATGGAAAGACACATGACACAACACAATACAATTCACACATATACAAACATCGGTAAAGGCAACGTCACCTCTGAAACACATGCTAACCAAAAGTGACGCACTCTAAATAAATAAACTGATACACAAACACAAGACTGCATATTTATACAAAGCTTTTCCATTCCATGCTGCCTTGTGTGGGACAATATTTCAGTCCCATTTTAAGACCACATAAACATAACAAACAGCACCATGGGAGAGAAAGGCTAAGCATTGCCAACAGAACACCCTAATCTAATACAACAAGCGACCAGACAGTGCTAGCATAAATCTTGGGTGATACCTTGGCTGCCCTGATTACATACTGCAGGATAGTTTTGGGCAGTTTTATGATAGACCTGGGCAAAGCCAGGACAGCTGAGGCAAACTTTCCAATCGCTCGCTGAGGGAGAAGGACAGAGCCAACCAGAGTTAGAGGGAATTTACAGAAGACAGACTCTGAGTTAGTGGGTTAGATGGAGAGAAACAACACCTCCTGGGTGTTGGCATAGTTAAACAATGCTAACATGACCCACTGCCAACAGCACAAACAATACGGGCGTAGGTGGTGATTCCATTACATCAATATTGGAATCTTACAATAGATTATAATTGATTATAATAACATTCAAATAACACGCTGCCATTGGAAACTGGAAAATGAAATACTGATTTGGTAAAATGGAAATAAGTCTAGTCAAATTAAGGAATTTAATGATACAATTAGTCATTTGCTCATGATCATAATCAAATAGAGGCACTGTTGGGTTGGAGGTTTACACCCCAGATTAGACCTTTTTGGTTACAGTATTGCTTTAACAGGCTAAGTACACTACCTGCCAAAACTTTGGACACCCAGTAAATGGAGGTTTTTCATTATCTTAAAGACTCTACAGTTTCAACAGATGAGATGTCTGAAAAAAGAAGTATTGTGATCTACCACATACATGCTTGATGTATCACAATATAATATTTTTGCTATATCACAAAAAAAACCTTTTGCTCTTTTTTTTGCACAATTTAAAAAAAGAGAGAGTTATCTAGTTATGCTTTTGTAACAGACAGACTAATAGAACTGGCCCAAAAATGAAAAAAAAAAAAAGCTATATCAACGTCCATTTCAAGTTAAGAAAGCTCACAATTTTGAAGGTTTTTTATATGTGAGAAGATATTAGAGCGTCCGACTCACCTGGAATGCTGATTTCTTGGGAAGTTCGTCCTCTTTTTTCTCGTCCTCTTCTTCTTCCTCTTCGCTGTCAGTCTCAAACAGGTAATAATCTCCGCTTCTCACCACTGAGAGAAGCAAAGTGGGATAGTTACCTAAGGCACACGCTTTAGCCAAAACAGCAGCACAGGACATCCACACATATGCAGGTTTAAAATGATTTATCATGAACATAAGCTTTAATTATCTACAGAATGACTTACTTAATAAGTAGATGCAGTGTGTGATCATAGGAGCCAAAAAAGCATTACAAAGAGCTTAACATCAACTAAAGCAGACTTACCATAGTAATGCAAATAAAAGCAAATGCAGATGTTACTAAAATGAGAGACACCACAGATATTACAGTTTTCTGAAGTAAACTTATTAAAGCTGTTTCTTAAACAGAGCATGCAAATGTAAAGGAAGCTGAAAAGAAGCACAGTTGGATTAAAAGTTTGATCGGCTTTAAGACGCATTAGTTTTCCTCTTAAAATGAGAGATTAGGTCTAGAAATAGCAAGTAAATCCTCTACTAAAAAGTAGTGCTCACTAACTAACTGAAGATGATAGTATCATGAATGAAGCAGGGTTGGTTAATCCTCACTTGAAAGAAAATAATGGATCAGAAACATGATTCTCATGTCCTCGGACAGTACAGGACAGGAAATCGAGTAGGGAAACTGCTTGTGTCCTTGAACAGAAGTGCCACAATGTTTGAAGGGTGGGATAAGGGGTGGGGATGATAGAATGGAATGAGCTTAAACCAAAACACGATCAGCCACATAGAAATAGAATCTATTTCTATGGATAAGGGAATAGAAACGATGAAAGCAAATGATGTCTAGGATGATATGAAATAGACAGGACTTCACACAGATGAACTGTTCTGCTTCAAGGTTCAATCCAGTGTGCAAGGTGCAAGTTAGCACTTCTTGCTGAACCATTCTTAATCTAAAGGCTAACATTGCTGTCAGATCAAAACCTCAATAAACCGTTCCACTTTTTCATGCTTTTCAAATATACCTTGAACATGCCAGCTGGCTTTTAAATTGTGTGAACACCACATGCTTCATGCAAATTAGAATTATTTTGATTAAACTGAACTTTCATTAAGTATTAACATTACAGTTTGAACATGTTTTTACTTCTCCTGAGAAGTGGAGTTTTTACTACTTGGAAATATAAGATTTTGTTCAGACAGTGATGGTAGAGACGATATACAAGTAAAATATACATGAGAACTAATTAGTTTTTAGCTTCTTTTGTTATCATTGCTATACTGAAAATCAAACCTTTGTGGCAACAGACATTAGTTCATTCTGCAGATGTCTTTGTCTCTGTCTGTGAAAGAGAGAGAGACTGCAGTCACAAATCTTTAAGTCTGTAAGGTACACAAGACTGGAAAGGATGAACTCTCTCTTTCTTTGATTAGGGCTGAGTTAACTTTGAAACACAGCAGAGTGATTCTCAACTGTGGGCTCTGGAGACCTGGTCATTTCTCTTTAATCCATGTCACTGCATGGTCAAAAACCCAATACCACCCAGACTTTAGTGTTTTTCCTTTACTAAGCAGCTTTGTGTTACATATCTATTTAAGGCACTTGGAATTTCTGAAGTAAATAGTGACTTTATACATTGAAAATGGGACACTATCACTTCAAAATTTGCAGTCACTGTTCTGAAGTTCAGAATCACTCTTTATAAAAGAGGTAAACATTTGAACATGTAAGTGTTCAAATGTACATGTATGCAAATAAGACTCTGCAAGGAACAAATTTAAATATGAAACATTTCGGCATATTTTAGTGCACAGTTTCTATTTATTTGCTGAGTTTATCATCTTGGAAAACACAAACCATAAAATCTGGCGCAAGTTTCGCACAAGTCATATTTTGTGTACTTTAATTCTGTTACATTCAGCAAATGACTAGTAATTATATATTTGTCATGTCCTGTCTTGTCTTGCCCCTGTTTGTCTCCATGTCTGTTGTTTTTGTAACCCTGTTCACAGTTGTTTCTTAGTTTGTTAGTTTCTTTGGTTTTGTTTTCATTTGTTCTTCATTAAAGACTTGTACTTACATCCTGCCTCCTCGTCCTGTCTCCGCGTGACATGGATGTAGCAAGTCTGATTCAAGCTTGTGATGGGCACCTTGCATATATGGAAAACCTGCTTGCTACTCTTCAGGCTAGAAAATCTTCAGTGCTTCCATCTCTCATGGCTGTTCCCCTGTCCAGTCTCCTGTCTGTTCCCCTGTCCAGTCTCCTGTCTGTTCCCCTGTCCAGTCTCCTGTCCGTTCCCCTGTCCAGTCTCCTGAGCCAGCTCTCTTGGTGCTATCTATTATGCACCTTGGGAGCTGTGCATCAGTGGGGGGGTTATGTCACGTCCTGTCTTGTCTTGCCCCTGTTTGTCTCCATGTCTGTTGTTTTTGTAACCCTGTTCACAGTTGTTTCTTAGTTTGTTAGTTTCTTTGGTTTTGTTTTCATTTGTTCTTCATTAAAGACTTGCACTTACATCCTGCCCCCTCGTCCTGTCACCACGTGACAATATCAGAATGTGCAGATGTGTGTTCTCAGTGTGTGGATGTGTTAACAACAAATCATGTCATTTAACCAAAGCGCTTGCATACAACTGTATAAACCCGGTTTTGCTGCAGGTACATGTATAACCGTTTTTATTGAGATGCTACTAGCCTGCCACATCATACTCGCATGTAGCAGGAAAAATTAAGATGTGCAAAATTGTGAATATCACAAGGCAGATAAATTATCAAGAAATTAATAAGGCCTGATGACTACAGTTACTATTGTTACTATTAAGTTGAACTTTTGGTATCTATGTTATAATATTTCAATTTATTACTCAACAATATAACAACATCTATTAATATTATTCATATTAAAGTGATTCTAAACTTTTGAACAGTGGTGTTTATGGAATATTATATGAATACAATTTAACTCTATATTTGCTGCAAGCTTTGGCAGTGTTGCGAAAAGCCTTAAATAGATGCAGGAGAGGTGTAAGGCCTGGGTGGTATGAGTTGATTGGTGAGTCTCACTAAGCCCTGGTGCAGTACGGGAATCCTCTGAGTTCTGGTCAAGGACACAAGGAGCACTCAGAGCAGAGATAATGATGATGGTAAACCTACTGGAAGCATGGTCAACCCAAGGCCTCCACCACTGCTTTTTTTTGGCCTTGGCTTTCTCTTTCTCTGCTCCTACAATAAAATGGTGGCAAGATCATTAATGAAACCGAAACCATTAGCACATGCAACAAGTAAGATCATTCCTGAGCTTTTATGATGTAACAATTCATAACAATTCTATTTTTAAGCATTGTCACAGCACATAGGCTTTATCATAAAACACAGATGCAGTCTTTCAGGAAATAGAAGACGATTTTGTTCAGTGAAGTCACTTTTGGCCAACAGTATGCACTCTTTGCTTGTAAAGGCCAGTATCTTTGTAAGACCATATGCCCTTACAACAATCCAAACTTGTTCCCCTTTATTTATTGATGTCTGCATCATACCATCATCATCTTCTCCTTCTGGTGGGATAAGGTTCTGGCCATCTCCAGATTCCTGGGTCATGCTCAGCATCTTCTCCTTCCCCTTCTTAAACTTCTGCTGCCGGGTCTTAATGCGCTCCATCCTGGGTTAATGCATTCACATTCAAGGATTTGATTCTTATTTCAACTTATAATGGCCTAACTGAGTCTAAGTGAATGGTGTGGTGTCATTTGAAATTTGGCATTCTTAAGTCATTAATTAGGCAATTAATTTGACCAAATACATAGACTGTATTTGTATCTACTGCAATATTGTTATTTAGCAAGGACAAAGGACAGTACAATGTCAGTATGAGCTCATTTCATGTCTGTTCCCAGCACAGGTCAAACATTTTAGGTATCTCCCCAATAAGGCTCCACAATATTGGTGATACATGGTGATACTTAGCACAAAGGCTCATTTCACATTTGCCAAAAAATATCTAGATGACCCGCAAGACTTTTTATGACAATATTCTGTGTACTGATGAGTGAAAGGAACTTTTTAGAAGACACGGGTCTTGTTTACTGACGTAAAGCTAACACCTCATTTCACCATAATATCACATTAACAGTCAAACATGGCCGTGGTGATGGCCCGGGGCTGATTTGCTTTTGAAGGAGAATGTCTGCCTGTCAAAAGTTACAGCTTAAGCTCAGTTGTGTTATGCAGCAGGGCAATGATCAAAAGCACACAAGCAACTCAAAAGAAACAAATTAAGTTTGTCGCCAAGTCACAATATTGACTTGAATCTTTTGAGATGCTGTGGCAAAACCTTAAACAGACAATTCACTGTGATGTAAAAGACTCATATTGCACTTGATAGGGTGGCACAACCAGTTACTAGGTTTAGGCGGGGCGTTTACTTTTCCACATGGAGAATATAGGTTTTGACTACAACTTTATCTTTATAAATGGATTGATCATTTAAAAGCTGCATTTTGTGTTTACTCATGTTGTCTTTATCTTATATTATAATTAGTTGGATGATCTGAAACATTTAAATGTGAAATATTAGCAAAAAAGAATGTTGGGGCAAATACTTCTTCACAGCACTGTATTTAGTCAATTTGGAAAAGAAATAGTTTCACTGACTTTTGTTTCACATAGTAAATAAAAGAGCATATATTTGCTCCAATGTGTACTTTATTGTTTAAAACAAAACTGGCTCTTAGTTACATTATTTTAGTGTATTTATAAAATACTAAACACTAAACATATAAACAACTTTAGACTAAACACAAATAAATAAATATGCCACCCAAGAATGCAGCAAAGTTTTTTTTTGCCAGAAACATCAGTACGTAATGCAGAACTAATATATATATATATACA
>CM067493.1:6602096-6790173 GCA_034552555.1 Semaprochilodus insignis | reverse complement strand
ATATATATATATATATATATATATATATATATATATATATATGATAATGATAAAGTGGCCAATAAAGTTTGATTAGGGGGAAGAAATGAGATCATCGAAGAAACATGCTTGACTGTTAAGCTGTACACTAGAAGGCATGCCACCACATCAATTAATCAACTGGCCTCAACACACTGGGGGAAAAAGGCTAATCACTCAAAAATGAGTATATAAATCCCTGATAAGCAGGTTGGTTTGGAGGCTAATGTTTAGTATTGTTTGTTTGAGTAAGATTCTCACTGTCTCTTAAGCTGTTCCATGGATTTGTTCTCCTCCTCTAATCGAGCTCTCACTGCCTTTACTATGGAAGCTTGGAACAGCTCTGCACCTCTGGAAGACAGAAAGAAACAAAAAAAAGAAAGAGAGAGAAAGACATAAAATATACACAGTACAGTATTCGTTTTATACAATGATGAGGATGAATAAGTGGATAAATTGCAGAATTCCGACACAAAGAAGGCAAATGAAAAAATGGCATCAACAGCAAATGTTAAAGTATGAGTTCCTTTTACAAGTGTATGTGTAACACAGTTCACCTAGATGCCAGAATCTGCCCAGCACGGATATCAGCTACCACATGCAGAAAGTAGTAGCTCATGAAGACGCGGCGCTGCAGTAACAGGAAGCTGAAACAAATGCTGTCCCAGATGATCCCTGCTTCATCCCGGGGCAACTCACACTCATTACTGGAGACTGGACACATACACACCAGGTGACATATTAAATGTTTCTGGTTTTGCACTGATATATTGTAAATCAGTAAAAGAACAGCCTAACAGGTGCCTAAATGCAGTAACAACGCAGATTAGGGACTTTCAGTTTTTAGCCGAGAGAAAAAAGAAAAGAGAAAAAAAAGATCTAAATTTACAACAAAGTATCAACATGCGAAGCTAATGAAAATGGGAATCAGTGATCAAGTTTGTTTTCTTCATTGTCTTGCAGCACAGACATGTTTATACAGTTTTAGCAGCAGCAGGTCAGTGCAAAAAATGCCAGCTCAACGCTGCTGAACTCAACTCACCAGTATATTTACACCAGATCCATATGATCCAGAGCTGATAATGGTTGAGTTCAGTGGCTCTTATTCAACAATGCTTCTTAGAGTCAAATCTGATTGTAAAATGAGGGCATGCAAATTTCACCTGCAGTTTTGTTATGCACCAGTTTTACCTTTGATATATACAGTATGTACAAATAAGCTCTCAAACAACATCGATTTGTATTTAAATAATCTTTTTTCTCCATCAGCAATCAGCAAAAACAGAACATAAAAATAATGCTAATAACTGTACACATACAAATACTAGCACTAAAGTGGGTGTGCTAATCTTTCCTGTGCGCACTGATATAAACAAATGCTGATGTACAAACAAACGACTACACGTAACTAAATGACTACACATTCCATTTAAAGACTTTAGCTTTACTCTACTAAAACAGTATACAGCTACCTCCATAACAACACAAAACAACAGTCCCACAGATGATAAACTCTGCACTCATTTCTATGCAGCTTTGAAGAATGGGCCATTGACACTAAATACTGAGGTTCATACCTGGCAGGTCTTCATATTCCTTGATGGTGCAGGCGAGACTCAGCAGCTGAACGAGCCAGCAGCAACTGTGCTTCAGGGTGTTGATATAGCCACAGGCAAGAATCTGAGCAAAACAATGACAAGAAAGTTAGAACTTTGCTATAGTATCTGATATTACATGATATGAACTTGTATGGATGTGTTGAATAACAGATTTGTTACATTTAAATTACAATTGCTCCACAATTTGAACAATTTTGTGTCTCACAGAGAAAACGTTCTTCATAGTGATGACAAAGACATTGTAGGCGATCAGAAAGTCCCAGTAGTGCAGGATCTTTTTGATTGGTTTAAGGAGCAGCTCTCCTCCAAAGAGTAGGAAGTAGAAGCAGGCCACCAGGTAGCCCATACAGAAGATACTGATCCGAGTGGTGCCCGTTATGAAGATGATGGTGAGGACGAACCAGAAAAGGTAGCTGAACATGATCACCTTCAGCATGTCCAGATACGACCTGAAACACACCCATACTGAATTAGCACAACTGCTAACAAATTTGTGTAGGGAATCTCAAGCAACTGGTGTTGCAGAATAAGAGCATCTTTTTTCTCTCATTGAATTGTTTTGTTCATTCATTTTGTTGTTCATTTTTGCCCATCTAAGACTAAGATGAGAAAATAACCATTGGAAGGCTAGACATATTACTGTCAATAACACTTATTTCAATTATGTAATAACTATACTAAGTTACATCGAGTTGTATACAACGCATGTAATTACACGTATATTTGACATACATTATGCATTGACAAGTACATTTGCTTTATCTGGTCTTAATTTGTAAATGACTGAATAGTGATGGATGATGGAACCATCAAGGAAAATAAGAAAAAAAAGTACATCAGGCATGTAGCTCAGTGTGAGCTTTCCTCATAAAGCTAGATTGTTTTTACAACTAACCTGGGGTGTGAAAGTCACCACTAAACATAACTGTCTCCTAAAACCATTGCAAGCTGGTTGGACCTCAATGGTTTGATCCACTTTTGATGGAACTGCCTTAGTTTGAACTACAGAAAACTGCAAATAATGTTTTTTCCTTTCCCAATGATTAGAATATAAGACTGTACTGTGAATTGTATTAATGCAGGTAAAATATGATCTATTAATTACAGTCACATGTTTTGATGTGACTAAGTGCCTTTTTTATGTCTTAATCTTACATGAACATTACATTGGTTGCCAGGTCGATACCTGCAGCACTTTCCATGTATGTATATAAAGGAGGTGAGTGCTTGCTATCCAGGCTTTAAAAGCTGGAATGTATGGATCATTATCAGCTGAGTGCACTCTAAAGCTCTTACTCACCTGGGTGTCAACTACATCCTTCCACACATTACCGTTCATAGCTACTCAGAACTGTGTGTGGAAACTCAGCAGGTTAGGTCATGTTACTCGGCCTGCAATAAATCTTTAATGCCAAGGCAAAAAGTGACAATTTCTACCGTTTAATCCAGTTTTCTTCATTCTATCTTCTCTTAATGTTGTTGTTGCATTTATTTTGGTATGTATAGACAGATATTTATTTTGTGTTTGCTGCAAACTACCAGCTTAGGGTCTGATTCATATACTGAATATGTACGCACAATCACAGTGAACAGAAAGCTTATAGAAAGCTCATAAAATGCTGATTGAAATGATGAAGGACTAGACCGACACAAACTGTGCAGCAGCAAATGAGCTTTCGTCTCTGATTTTACATTCAGAAGGTGGACCAGCGAGGCAGGAGTGTCTAATAGAGTGGACAGTGAGTGGACAGCAGCACTGCTGTGTCCAGTCCACTCACATCAGAACAACACACACTATCACGCCATCACCACGTCAGTGTCACTGTTGTACTGAGAGTATTCCACCATCCCCATAATAACTGCTCAGTGGTTGTCCTGTGAGGGTCATGACCACTGAAGAACAGCTACACTGTTAACTATTTACAAATTACAAATTACAATATGTGTTATGATGTAACATTTTTTAGTCATATGATTATTGAAATGTTCACGCCTTAATCAAATAAATTCCTGCTTGCATCATTTCTTTTCTAACACTTGGTTACACGGTCCTTTGCCTTAACAACAGAGCTCTAGTCCTGTCATGTAATGATTACACCAGTGTCCTAAGATCCTGTCCATTGAAGCCCATTCTCCCAAAAACTGGGTGCACAGTTCATGTGTATCAGCCCTTCATCTGTGAGTTACGTTCTCTGTATTCCTATAATACTATAAAACTAATACTTTGCTGTACATGTATAATTCACTGAGTGTAAGCGTGTGTTAACACCTGCAGTGTATGAAGTCTGGCACAGGGTTGTGCACACTGAATGACGCAGCATCTAAGTCTCGGCAGATCTCAACATTGTCTCCTGCCATCAAACGCACTGCTGCCTTGTTCTCCTCATCAAACACCTGTCGCTGCAAAGAGGTACTCAGCAGCAACATGAAGTCATCTATAGCAGGAAGAGAGCAAGAAAGAACGAGAACCACAGAGGGAGAGATGGGGGAACAAAAAGGAGGGGAAGGAAGAGAGAAATTAATGTGAAAGACTTTTTTTTATTCATAAACCTTTTATCTGCCAATATTTAAGTAACCACAGTCAGTAGTGGTAGCATGTCTTGACATAACAATATTGACACACTCAATAACGTATATGAAAACAGATGACTGTAATGACTTACAGAGGAGAAACATTGGGTTTGGTTTGGTGCGGAAATCAGGCAAGTAGAGCCACTTAATGACGTTAGAATCTGTTGTAGAGTTAGGCAGTCTCCAGGGGTAGTCTGTGTAAACATCAACAAGTCAGTTATTTGAACTGAACTAACATCATCTAAGCAATGAACATGTACTAAAGCTATGAATAATGATGCTAAACTATGAACTTCTATTAGTTTTTTTCTATTAGTTACGTAAAAGTGTAATGCTACCTTCATTCATTGTTAGTCATGTCAAAAACAGCGTGGCCTTAAGATTTACTCAGAATAAAAAAATAACTGCACAAACACACTGATGCTTACCTTTACAAGCTGCTGGTGGGATGCCTATACACACAAAATACTGGAAGGTGATCATGCAGGCCAGGAAGCAGCAGTATTTGGGCCAAATCTCAGCGATGGCCTTCCTCCTGCGTCGGGACATCACCGCTGCCAGTGCTACTGCATGCAACATGGAGTAGAAGTCCATCCGTTGGCCAATCACATTCACTGCCAGCAGGAAACACACCTAAGACGAGAAACGGACCATTTGAAAATTGCATTGCAGTGCATGAAGATTTTACGTCCAGTGGATTGACAGAAATGGTCCGTAATAAAATCTGGTTATATTAGTGGAAAATAAAATAATTAAAAGTTAAAAATAATTAAAATAATTTTTCCTTCTCTCATAACACTTTCACATTGCCAGAAAGCAAACACATGATCTGACATACCTCTACTCCAAACTTGTAGAAGGAGTAGTTGATAAAGTATTTGACACAACTGACAATTCCATTGTCAAGGTGCTGGCGAGTAATATCATGAAAGATGGTTCTAGAAGGGGGAGGAGAGAGTTTGTTGTGTAGCCGGAAATATTCCTGATGTCTGTAGATGGTCACTTCAAAAGCCAAGATGGCCAGTATTAGCAAGTTATTCTAAAGGACAGAGGACAGACAAGGATGGTCAAAACATCAACAATGAATTTGATTTCCTGTCTTTACTATAAATAATATGGTAAACAACATTAAAAAATGATACAGTATGTTTTTTCTTTGACAAGAAACCACAGAACTCCCAAAACCAAGCAATGTTTTGTGAGTGTGTATATGAACACTAATAAAAGGATACAAAGTAAATGATGATAAAACATTAACACAGTAAAGAATGTTAACACATATCAAGTAAAACCCAATGGCTCAGGTTTTACAATATAAGCCATCTATTCACCCTCAGACTTATCAAGGGAGCGTCAAACTTCTTTAGGCCAACCCAATTTGCAGGGTCCACTGGGTCACTGTACAGCAGAGAACTCTTCATGTAAACTTTCATCGTTTCAGTGTAGTTCACAGGCTGATGGAAAAAAAACAATCCACAAAATGCAGAATATAGATTAAAACAGAGGACTGGATTTTAGTTTGTACTTTTTTTATTTTAGTCTGCTATTATTATCTGAATTAAACATAGTAAGAAAACAACTAAATAAAAATAACACAGAAATACAGCTATGATACAAGTCAGTACAGATCTACTTGAACACACCATTGAGCAGTTTTTGGAGTATGAGTCTGGCTCTATGCTCTGCAACTGGTACAACATTTTGCAGATGATGATGACACAAGTCCACACAGTGCAGATGCTGGAGGCCAATGGACGGAACTGCCGGTAGGGCAGAGCGAAGGCCCAAGAGGCTAGAAACACGTAATTCAGCAGAGACACCTGCAATACAACAGAGGTAAGGTTGAGTATTAACATGTAACAGTGTTATGTAATAAACTTTACTTTCGGTACTTTGCATTCTAGCAGGCAGTTGTAACAGGTGACGCGCTCAAGCCAGATTTGAACCCAGCCCTCCCACATGAAGGGCCAATGTAAACTGAGTGAGCCACCAACATGTACAAAGGAAACCCAAGTGCAGAACTGTAGAGGAGCAGGCAACTGAACTACTGATCGGAAAAGCAACCTGCGGTGGGGATCTAACCTACTCGCTGTTGGGTGCTAATTACAGCGTGTTAACGCTGCGCCACCGCAGGTAAGGTGGGAAAAACAAGGCGGGCGGTGCTTTTACTCATAACGCCCGAAAACGGGTGGAAACTAAGAAGCATGTGGTGGCAGACAACAAAGAATTGCCGGGGAGCAGGCAAGCACAAGGCAAGAAACAACAGAAACAAAACAAACCTCCCTAAAACCAAAACCGAGGAACAAACGACAACTGAGGTGTTAAACATGCTTTGACAAAGGTTTTTTTTCCCTTTTCTTTTCTTGTCCTTTCCTTTTCTTTTATTTTATTTTCCCTTTCTTTTCCTTTTTCTTTGCTTTTCTTTTCTTTCCTAAGAGACCACAAGATACCAGCGTTACCGGGTAAGTCGTTTGTCTGGGCTTTCAAACAAAGACTGAGCAACACTGGAGTGGAGCACCACCCTCAAGTAAAGCGTGCCACAGGTGTCTTGAGTCTCCCTTAATTGGAAGTGCTCCAGTGTCGTGCTCTGGTGGCCGGCGCAGGACAAGTTCCAGAGCCAGACCTTACAGGACCCCGCCCCTGAGGAACAGCTCCCAAAGTTCCCAACGCCGCTGCACAGTCACGCCTCAAGACCCTGATGAGCTCAGGGTCCAGGATATGGCGGACAGGCACCCACGAGTGCTGCTCAGGGCCATACCCCTCCCAGTCGACCAGGTACTGGAAACCACGGACCTGTCGAACATCCAGGAGCTGCCATACCGTGTAGGCAGGAGACCCATCTATGAGACGTGGAGCGGGAGGGTTTGGAACTGGAGCCAGGGTGCTGCAGAGCACAGGCTTCAGGCGTGATACGTGAAACGTAGCCTGTAGGTAACCGGATTGATCCGCCTGATACTGCAGTGGCACTCCTAATCGGGTCCTGGGTCCTGATTGACACTGTCTATCTGCCCATTTGACTGAGAATGGAAGCCAGAAGACAGGCTTACTGAAGCCCCAAGGAGTTTACAAAAGGCCCCCCAGAACCGGCTAGCAAATTGGGGGCCTCTTTCAGACACAATATCTGATGGAAGCCCATGGACTCGACCCACATGGTGGAGGAGTAGTTTAGCTGTCTCCTCGGCCCAGGGGAATGCTGGTAAGGCAATAAATTTGCTGGCTTTGGAGAACTGATTGACAACCACCATGATCACAGAGCTGCCCTGAGATGCTGGCTAGCCAGTGATAAAGTCCATAGACAGGTGGGACCAAGGGCGTGAAGCGATGGGCAGTGGGTGAAGCAAGCCTGCTGGTCTGATGTTTAGCACCCTCCAGCCAGTGCATCCATTCCTCCAGAGCCAGCTTAACGGCTAACAGCTCCCAATCCCCCACATCGTAGTTACGTTCAGTGGGGGTAAGGCGACGCAAAAAAAGAAGGCACAGGGGTGTAACTGTCCTTTAAGACGACTGCAGCAGCGCTTCAAAGGCTGTATTCATGAGGGGTAGGGGTATCGGTCCTTGACAGTGATTTTGTTGAGGCCCCCATCCTTTCTCCCTACAAAAAAGAAGGAGGCCAACGCCTCCTGTATATTCTCCTCCATGGATTTCTTTTCAGGGGCTGACAAGGAGAACAGACAGCCACGTGGTGGACTAGTGCCAGGGAGCAGCTCGATAGCACAATCATATAGTTGATTGGGATGGCAGAAGTTGGGCCTTTTGTTTGCTAAAGACCTCCCGAAGATCCCAATACTGCAGAGGGAACGGAGGATAAGTCGGGCCCCCCCTCTGCCACAGAGGTCCCGATTCCTGGACTGGCAGGCTTAAGGCACAATTCCTGGCATTAAGATCCTCACATGATCTGTTTAGATTATGTTGGTGTAATATTATGAATCAAGTAATAATATGCAGTGCACCTTAAGTATTTAAATCTGACAGCAACTGACAAGTTGACATGTCAGAATAATACATTACACACAATTTAGTAAATAAATACATTTAGCCTAAGTGTCTTATTTGTTTTTAATACAACAGAGTAAATCAGTTTGCCATTACCTCCGTAACAGACACCAGGAGGATGTAGGAAGACACAATCTTGATGATGTGGATCTCCAGCAGCCACCAGATGAAAAGTTGCAGTTTGTGGAAGTACTCCAGGAACTTCAAAAACAGCACAGTCAGACGATCCACCACTAGGTGCCACTTGCTCTTCAGATCTAAACACAAGCAGTGAGCTTAGGGTTATTGCCAAGTGATGCTGGTGATTGTAATCAGTTTCACATAGAGTTGTGTCTAACACTCCTAAAAATAAAGTCTTTAAAATGAAAAATCCTACTGGATAATCCTCAAGTTTGTTTACTATGTAAGAAACTGAGCCAAACTAGAATCGATTAAGAATTCTGGAAGCTTTAGTACAAGAGGTGGCAGCACACAGTGATAAAATGACTCATAAAGCTTGTAAAGTGCATATAAACTACCCAGAACTCCCTGCAGTGAACTGTTTATTACCTTTCTAACCACCTCCTGTGCTCAGCACAGCGAACACCATCCTTGCTTTTATATGATTCATGTCATATACTACAGAACCCAATCTTACAATGAAAGCAAAACAGACATTACGCCATAATCCCTGGGAGGGAAAGCTATACTGCAGGGGTGAACCATGAGTATTAGTCCTAGGTTTGGGCCATATACTATATGTCAAAAACAAGTAAAGAAAAACACACTTCTAAGATAATGCTAATTTCAGCTAGAATGTTTTTGGCCTCATTTTGAGCGTCTAACAGACATTTTTCAACATATATTATATTGAAGCAGTTTTAAAGTGACTCATTAGTAAAGACCACTGGCATACAGCTGTCATACCAGTCAACGAGTCCTCTAAAAGCCAATGAAAACTGAGAGTGCAACACATGTAATTACAGCAAGTAAATAAAGAAAAATGGTAAAAAAGGATTTTTATATTTGTAACAAAACTTGTTAATTAACTGAGTTAAAGGTTTAACATGTGATGCCGAGTATTACAGTTTGCCAAATATCTGCAGAAACCAGTCAGATTCTGTGAGATACGGTTCATCCAAAGATTTAGACAACCATTTGCAGTCACAGTCAGTAACGTATCTTGTATTTCCAGAAGCCCTAAAGGGATGTTCTTGCTTATGAACTTGAAATCAGTGGATTCCTCTGTCTGTACCTTTAGACATGTTATGTTGGTAAGGCGTTCAGTTTGGCTCATAAAGTCCTAACCAAAGGGGGTGTCTGCTTGGCTATATCTAACTAAATACCACAGGAAAAATCCTGCTGGTCTACTGGCTGTTGCAACCACAATAAAAAAAAAAGTTCTGTTTCAAAATTTGCTGAGTTTAAATATATGAAGCATAACAATAAATAAATAAATAAATAAATAAAGTGACCTTCAGTGATGTTGCACTAGCCTATTGCAAAGCTAGCATAAATTTACATTTATTTACTAGATGTGGCTACTGATTGTTAAAATGTACTTGTCCCTTTTTAAGATATACGTAAAGATAAAGTATTTTTAGAGAAATGTTAGAGAAATGCCTCTCAAGCACAGTCAGAACTAACAGTGGTAGAATAGAATAGAATAGAATAGAATAGAATAGAATAGAATAGAATAGAATAGGTCAGGCTTTACCTGAGCTTTGCTCAGATGGGATTTCTGGATCTGTAGCTGTGCTACACTGTTGACTCCCGTCATGACTTGACAGGTAAACTGAGCCCTCCTTCTTTTTCTCCTCCACTACTTCTTCCACCACTAGCACCTCCTTCTCCCTCTCTTCTTTGAGAAGGGGCTCAGGGGAGGAGCTCATCATGGTGAGGTCTGCCAAGCTCCCATCCGGATGGGCAAGTCTACACACCAGATTTTTAGTATTTTTATTATTATTATTATTTATTAGAGAAAAGTAACATATGGCATACTTGTCTATTTATAAGAGCACTAACTGTTCATGCCTGTAAGCTGTAGAAGTCTTTCAATTAAACGTAAGATGTATATGCATATGCATATGCAGTGTTTAACTAATAATTACTTAAACCGAGTTTGAGTTGATGAATTTATAGGTTAGTGCCTTCATAAATAGGAAATAGCTTGATTTGGGTTGTGCTGTACAAGCAGGGTTTGGGTCACATATGCTATGAGTCCAGAGTCTTCACAGAACAGCAAGGAGAGGCTTGTGGTTAAAAGCATTTCAACACAAGCAAATGTAATCACAGGTAGTCAGTCATAGGTCTAATGTACTGGGTAGAAAGGAAAAAAACTGAAGCAATCACAGTTGGACTCAAGTGTATGGCCAACGAGGCTCAAAATATCAAAGTGCAGCAAAAAAGAGTAGCAGGGCCATGAGTGCTGTCTTCTCAAGTGATGGAGGGTCAGGCAGTTGAAGGCTTGCATGCCATGGCTGCATGGCAGTCTAAATATTTTCTGTTCTGCCTCAAACTCACTTACTTGCTCTGAGGAGGGGGGATTTTTTGCTTGATGCTGTTAAAAAGTGATAATTTATAGAGTAGAAACATGTTAGATCACACCAACAGCAGAAGAAAAATAAAAACAGGATTTAAATTAGGGCTGTCACGAAGATGAAAACATTTATGCTAAAAATCTACTTACTCCATGAATCAGCAACAAATAGTTGGCACTGCTTGATGATAATGCAAGGTTTGTTCATTTTGAAAATGTATACTGTAATATTTTTAAATAATGTATTATATTTGTTTACTAATATAATGGATGGTGACAGCCTTAATTCAAATAGCAGACCACAAGGTTAATAATTCTGTAGAACAATAAAAAAACATTAGATTATGTCATTGGGGAAAAATGGATTTGGACTACAGAAGTGATTTTGTACATTCCTAACATGCTGAGGATAGGAAGGGACTTTGAATGCAGTGGGAGGAAGGGAAGGAGAGGGTTATATATAGAGAGCAGTCACTGTGAGTCACGCCCAAGGGTCTCCTTACTGTGCCAGGATTAAAATAACAGGAACTGACAAATCATTCACAAACAAATCGTTCAAAACATTACTACACCGCTACATTCATTACCAACAGACATATCACTCATAAAGGACTGAATCTCTTATTCCGCAGAGAAACCTTTTTTAACAGCTGTACTAAGTGTGCTGCAAGCAGTTAAAAGTGGGGAAGAAATAGGCTGAAAGGGAAAGAAAGAGGGAGGGAAATTCACACATTTGCAGTGTGCAGGGTCCATGGATGCTGTAGGAGAGGACCAGTTACCCACCTATCCATAATCAGACAGATACGAGCACTGACTTTGGCTTGACTGTGGAACCAATGCCATTAAAAACGGCAAGGAAAGACGAGAGCAGAGCATTGGTTAAGAAGGGTTCAGGACATACATGAGAAAAGGTTGGATAAAATACTCCTCTTTGAAATAAATATAAAAACACTAAATTGGCAGAATAATGACATCATTGTACAGAATACAGCCTGGCTGATTCATTGACATCAGCTGAAAATTTCTCTATCATTCATATCAGCAGTCAAAACACACAAAATGCTTATATATTAACAGAAATGTCCTAAAGTAAGACAAATAAGAACTAATGTTCTCAGAAACTCCACCCCTGTGCAACATAATTCATATTACTAATGACTATGAATGCCTGCTGTTTATGTGACTTTAGAAAACTGAGAACTAATAATCGGAAATTGACAATTCGCAGTTCACAACTGGCAGTCAGTTTACACCTTGTGTAACTAAAATTACTGGAGTTTTTAATGTTTGATTCAGTTATATTGTGATTAGTTGTGATTAGCTGAATTTCAATCTAACACAATTTCTTAGCCCCTTAAAACTGGATTCAGTGACAAAATAAAGAGAGGAAAAAGCAAAAAGAAAAGCAGAAAAGCAAAATATTAGCAGAAATGCAACATAACAGAACAGATTTTTTTCAACTGGAGGTCTAAAAACTTCTCACAGTACTTTTGCAGGCCTACTGACTGTGAAGTCCTACACTCAAGTTCACTTCAACTACACACAAAGCTGTTGATAAGAAGCTCCTCACCTATAAATGGCGCTGTCCTGTTTAGCAGCTACAGCTTTGAGGTCAGTGAGCTCAAGGAAGTGCTCATGGAAGTAGTGCAAGTGAAGAATGCACACTAGAAGAAAGGAAGTGGGGATGAAGATCCGGGTGAACAAAGCAGACAAGGAGAACTTTTCTAGACCCAGATCATTCAGTCTGCAGGGTAGAAAGAGGCAATTAATGACACATATTATCAATTCCCTCGCTTCAGTAGGCTTCTTTTTCATTTAAAATACAGCCGCAACAAGTATGTATGTTTTGGAGCTCGGTAACAGGCACATTGGGCTGCTTGTAGTTACATACATGATGAGAGACAGAAGATAGAAATAAAAAGACCAAAAAATTCTATGTGGGTGAATTGGTGAATGAAAATAGTGTTGTACTACATGTTACAGTGTCTTTTCTGCTGGGAGTGATGTACTCACTTGTCTTCAGTCATGCCTGTCATGTTGGACCAGATACGGATAGAGCCATCAAACTGGCAGGTGTAGATGAGGATGACTACCAGCATGGTATACACCACCACTGACATCCAGAAGTACTTCAGGATCCTTCGCCACCACTCATAATGCACCTGGGGAGGACAGAGTCACTTTCACAACTAAGCTGCATGCTGTATGTACCAGTCCAGAGTTTTAAACGTGGTAAGCCTTATAGACCTCCTTAATATGAGCAATCTGAATATCAAGACACACAGCTCTAGGAATTATCCTAAACTCAGTATACAGACACTTAATAATTGGATGTTAGTAATTAAAAACTGAACTTTTAAGTGTTACCTGATAGAGGACTACACAGAAGAGGAACATCATCATGTAGATGATCTTGTACATTACGATTCGTCCCTCGAAGCTGACGAAGAAGAACATGCCACCACAGATGTAGATCCAGTACTTCACCAGCATGGCCATCACAAGCTTTCCCACAACCTGTATCAGGTCATTGTTCTCACCATCCTCTTCCTCTGGTTTCTCCACCTCTACAACACAAAACAGTTCTTCTCATTCATGTTATATGATACATTACACAACATTATGTTGGTGGTGAATCATTCTTAGCACTGCAGTGACACTGACGTGAGGGTGGTGTGTTAGTGTGTGTTGTGCTGGTGTGAGTGGATCAGACACAGCAGTGCTCCATGAGTTTTTAAACACCTCAGTGTCACTGCTGGACTGAGAATAGTCCACCATCCAAAACTATCCAGCCAACAGCGTCCTGTGACCACTGATTAAGGACTAGAAGACTGCAGCAGCAGATGAGCTATCGTCTCTGACTCACAGGACGCTGTTGGCTGGATAGTTTTGGTTGATGGACTATTCTCAGCCAAGCAGTGACACTGAGGTTTTTAAAAACTCCACTGCTGTCTCTGATCCACTCACACCAGCACAACACACACTAACACACCACCACCACGTCAGTGTCACTGTAGTGCTGAGAATGATCCACAACCCACCTAATACCTGCTTTGTGGTGGTCCTGTGGGGGTCCTGACAATTAAAGAACAGGGTAAAACAGGGATAACAAATTATACAAAGAATCCGATGGACTATAATCTGTACATATACATATCTTGTGTAAAGTAAATATAAAAAATGTACTCTCAGCGGTAATAACAGGTCTGGTTAACCTACAGAAACTGGCAAATAAGAAGCCAACTACAGGTTTGTCTACGCTGGATGGTTGATTAGCCAAATTGTTGGAAGTGGCAAGTAGAGAAAGCCTGCTTGAGCTGGAAAAGGCAAAGTTTTTATCTCCTGTTCAGGAACATGCTGGTTTTCCATGATGAAGTCATCATGCTGGCAATGTGTGACTGTCAAACATCCATAATGATACCGCAACTGCCAAGTGTCAAATCGGAACATGGTGAAACAAGTAACTCCCTAGGGACCCGTAAGGCTTCTAAGCTTAGCTACTTGGTTGTAATGAATCCAGTATTCCATAGTTTGAATGAGCCACATTAGAAAACCCCTGACTGTTCATCCCAGGCAGAAGAACACTTTACATACAAACAAAAGATCTGACTGTGATGAATGCATAAATAAATTGTGCCAGTTGTCCTTTTAGGCACTGCTGTCTTTTGGGAAAAACTAATAATAAGTATAATAAAGTACATAAAAAATTAAATAAATAAATGAATGAATGAATGAATGAACGAACACCACATCATATCGTGGTAAATACCATTATTACAAAATATTTTAAATATGTTAACAGTTTCAGTTAATTAAATAAACAAACAAAAAAGCAGATGATTCATTTGGAACACAGATGTAGTTTTAGTGTATGGATTGTTTATAGTCCACTGCCTGACATGATGTAGGTGAAGTAAATTATTTTGCTTTTCACACAGACATTCTGTTTATTAGCTACTCAGAGAACCTCACTTCACATCCTCTACTGGAGAGAATGTTTTACTGCATTTTGTCACTTGTCGCAGTGGGTAGCAGACTACAAAGCAGTCTTTAGTTGGATTAGTTTTCATCTCACCCTTTTTCTCAGATTCTACTGTAACTTCAGAAAGAGCTGCTTCCTCCCTCAGCATGTCCTGTCGTTCAGTTAGGGTCTGATGCAATAGCAGCCAGAAACTCAGCAGACACAGCACCTGCAGTGGGGTACATACAAACATAACTCACACACAAACTCAGAGCTATTTCTCAATGCAAGAACAGCAAGAAATAATTATATATATATTTTTTGCACACAAACTGACTGGTGTACCTCTGGGAACATCCTGCAGTGTTCTTGCTCATTTAATGAGGGACTCATTGACCTTACTGATCTCCCTTAGTGTCTGTGCACATTACCATGCAAAAGTGTTTAAAAGTAAACTACACCTTAGAGCTGAGAGAAGTGAAGGGCACTTCAGTTTTGAGGAAGAGGCCGGGGACCGCTTCTAAACGCTCAAAGCTCCAGATATACTGCAGCCCCAGCAAAAGGTTACCATAGGCAACCATGAAGGGTGAGGTCAGCATGGCATACTTCCTCCTATCCCGCACCATCCATAAGGCACAGGACCACAACAAGAACACAAATGTCAACCAGCTCACATAAGTGATACTCCAGATCTAAGAGGAATGAGAGAGAAAAGAACAGTCAGACAAAAAATCCCTTTAACCAATTTTCCCTTTCTTCCATGTATGTCAATCAGCCAAAACATAACCAGTGTCGAAAGTTTGCCTCTTTAGGCGCTGGACCCACAGGGTTAAAGTAAATAATAAGTAATAGAAGCCTATGAACACCAGCTATTTTCACACAGAGCAATACTTCATTTGGCTGAAAGACTGGATAAAATGTATTACAACTAAATTTGTAGTATTTCAAGGACTGAAGTATTCCTTGAAAGCCTTTACAGACTGGATTTCCAAAAAGCTCTCTGCTGAGTAAGGCACCATGGCTGGCATCTCGAAAAGTTATGATGGATGGTGCCACACACCTCTGAGGAAGGCATATGCTAAAAAATGGGAAAATTCTACATGTAAATCAAGGCTTGCTTTTTCTCATTAAACTTTCAGACTTTTGACCTACTCACCATCATGGCAATGAGAGCACAGACATAGCTCTGCTTCATGATGAACCTGAAGACTTTGACAAAAGCTCCGGAGCTGGCTGCCTCCTCACTGTCTTCAGTCTTCTCCTCTTCCTCTTCCTGTGGCACCTCCACTACTTCATATATCTCTTCATCTTTCTGGTCTGTGTTCATCACCATTACATAGTCTCAGTTTGTCATTAAAGAGATGGTTTACCCAGCAATTAGCAGTTAACTGCTGGCTTTCTGTCCTACTTCTCTCCATTTACTACAGCCATTCAGTTATCATTTCTGGTCAAAATATGAGCTTAAATTATGAGTAAATATAACATCTTTGTTGTTATATCTCTAATTATATTTGTAATATAGTAATAGTATAACACAAAAAATGTTGCTGAAAAAAGTCTCTTATAAAGTTTAAGACTGTGATATTAGACTCACCATCAACAATATTGGTTTGGTCCACTTTATACTTAGGAGTGGAGTACAGGTCTAAGCTGATTGGTCCATTCTCTGAATTTTGGGTGGAGACATAGCCAAAAGATGTCCCATTGGAGTTCACCACTGCAGCCTGGGAAGTAAATAGTAGATTAGAAATTATTCTACACTTTTATCTATCAGAGGTACTTCATACACTAAATTAGTCTGTTTATCCTGTTTATCCCAACAGTTAGCTATATGAAAATCGCATATTCACACCAGCAGTATAAAAACAAGATTTACAATTCCAGCACTGCTTATCCACGCATCAGGAAAAAAGAAAACTTAATATGTTTAATAAAGCCTATAAGAGGTGTCTAAAACACTTGATTTTGAATATTACAAAGGTCTCATGAAAGCAAAACACTAAACAAATATGTCAAATGGATCCAAAATTACATAAGTTACAAAATTACATTACTGGATCCATTGTGGTGTTCATCTCTGGGCTTAAATTTGCTGATGAACAGAAGCTTTCATAACACTTGGGAAAACCACAAATGTGCTCTAACCTCAGAGGTGCTGTAACCATCCTGAGTGGACAGTAGCTAGAAAGAGATGGAGAGAGAAGAAAAGTGTGAGGTAAAGGTATTGACCAGCAGAAGAAGGTCGATGGCATTACTCTGTTCTCTAACATCAGTGCTAAACTGGAACAAAGAGGAGCAGCCTATACACATTAGAGACAATCACTCACTTGCTCCTCCCTGAGCCAAAAGCTTTCAGTCCTGCTGAGGACAGCTGTAATCCTGCAGCTAGAATAATATGGCTGCCATCTGCTGGCCTTTGGCCAAAGGCTACTGATTCCTATCAGGAGCTACTGAGACACATCCACTGATCATTTTATGTGTTCTGATATTCTGCCTTGATTAATCAGTCATTTTTAACTTATCAGTCATTTTTAACTTTTTAATAATTAATGTTAATTATTATTATGGTCACCAATTAATGGGGAACAGTCATGCCAGGCTGCATCATGCAAGAGCATTAAAAAAATTCACTATTTACTGTAAGAGCCACTGAAAGGAGAAAACTAAGAACAAAGCAGTTCGGTGACATCTTTGGTCTGATACCAAACAGGGAAAGGACTTAGCCCAAGGAAGATGTGCACTGAACTCTGAGCTTATGACTACAAAAATGAAATTTATCCCAGTCAAACTTTGCTAATCTGAGACAAACTGTTTATAATGTTATCAATACAGCGCTAGCAGCTAAAGTATGTTCTTTAACTAAACTCGAGTGCCAATAATGTCCAGAGAAAGAATACGTTCCATTCTGGATCCTTCCTGAATTCTTCTGGCTTGGAGAGTTTTGAACACACGTGTTTTTTGTTTGTACATACAATGGTGCTTCATCTTAGTCTGTGTTAATAACAGGAGTCAGCCACTGGTTTACCAGTTATCACAGTCTTTCAGCAGTATGTGATCAATACTGGTTGGCATATTGACTGACTCACAGGTGTTTGTAAATCTTGTTTGGTTAACAACAATTTGTGCTAAACGTGTATTTTTTTGACAGCATAACTTCAATATTAACGCACTTGCAATGAGTGCATGTCACTTACGTTTCTCTCCTCAGTCCTCTGGCGTGCCATCCACCACAGCTGCCTCTTTCTGCCTGCTGTTTGGGCATCATCTTCTTCATTTATCTCCTCTTCCTCGTTCTCCTATGAGAGTAGTCAGGAAATAAGAAATAAGAAAATAAAACAAATTAAGCCTAATGAATTCAAAGTACATATCAATGCTGTAATACGTCAATGCTGTAAAAATCCTCAAAATCTTCAAAAAGTTTAACTTTACAGAAGAAACAAATGCTACCAACTAAACACACTGTTAATATGTCTTAAAAAACCCAACTGTATCCTCTTACTTGATGACCCTTCAGAACAACACTCTCCAGCCTCACAGCAGCCAAACAGACTACACTGAAAATATGGTTTAAACCCTATGTTCCTGCTCATATTCTTTGGCTCACCTATTTTTGGGACATTACTCTTCTGGAATATACAGCCAGGATAAATGGGGCCAAAATAAGAACAATTATGCCCTGACGTGAAACTTTTTATTTAATTATTTAATTACTTATTTTAACCTTTATTATTATCATTATTACCCTGCTTTACAGTGACATGTATGTCCACTCCCTGAATGAGTGTACCACTAACAACAAGTGTCATTATTAACGTCCTACTATTGGTATCTAATTGTAACTACTGAATCTGTGCTATGTCTGTTCTGAAGAACCTTACGGGTATTTAGGCTCTGTGAACATAGTTCTTGTGTTCCACGGGCTTAGTTGCTAATAAAAAAAATTATCACAAAAAAAAAACAACTGTAGTGAAAACAACAGTAAAAAAATGAATGAGCGAGCGAATGAACAAAGTTACCAGGTTTTCTTATGACAATGACAATACGTAATTCTGCGTGTCTTGAAAATGAAATAATTTTAAAATATATGATGAATACAAGATGTTTCATAATTATAGAGATATCAATATTATATTAATATTGACTGCTTTCTGAGATGGCTTCCCTGTATTGTCACTCACAGATTTAGAGCGTAATAAGATATGATCACTGCTAGCTTTCCAAACTGTAAACAGAGAAACACTCAGCCCACAGATCAATACGGCCTCATACATGCAGGTTTTTAAAGGACACGCACTATTGACCACTCTATAAAACTATGTACTGCAGGGCTATGTAGCCATTGGAGGGATAGTAGGGAATATTGTTCTGTTGTTGGGGGCTAAAACTACAGATTTTTTAATTTTGGCCCTTAAGGGACAGAATGCTGTGCTAAGCTAATTTGACATATTATTACAATGGCAGTATAAAGTACAAAGTTTGGATCCTAAACTATATATACATATATAATATAATGTTACGATCTACTGTTCTTGCAAGCTAAATCCATGTGAAAGTCATGTTAATCATGATAATAAACTTGGGTGTACTTACTGGACAATTTATTACTTACTATGTGCCTGCTGCTTAGTCACAGCCACTAACAGGTACTAATCATATCACCCTTTGACTGCAGATCTTTTCTCAAAGATACTCACACATAACAGTCATGCTGCACATAACAGTCATGCCAGTGAGCTCAGTTTTACTTTTGAGTCAATATCCAATATCCGTATTTCTTCTAAATACGTTATTTAACATTACTTGGGTAACACAGGCATCGTCACGCCAATTAATCAATACCAATAACTGTTCTATTTTTTATTATCAGTGTTAGCAGCGTAATTAATTTGTTGTTGCAGCCCTGCTGGTAATGATAAGACTTAACTGTGTAAAGAGGGTTGAACTCTGGGTCTGGAGATATACCACCCTATAGTTCCATTCATTTAATCAACCTAAATTTAGCATACTTCTCATGCTAGAGGATGGTTTGGCTCCCCTTTACTATGCAAACATGTCTGTAATGACGACTTCTTATGAATGCTGTAAATGCCCAAAAGGTATGTGTCAACTAATTCACAGGACAAAAAGAATGAAAAGTAACATCAGTCTTAACTGTGATCATGGGATCCTGCAGCCAGAGACGGATCAGCGTGGCCAGTGTGTAGTATAGTACCAGGAGCATGATGGGATTGACAAAATGATGCCAGTGAAGTGAGGAATTCACATTGAACCTCCATGTGGAGAGACAGTTTGTCTGAACTATAGAGGAGATGCCAAACAAACTGTAGAGGAGAAAAGAGAGAGAGAGAGAGAGGAGAGATCATGGTTCTTGAGCAATGTTTTAAAGCATTTTTATGCAACGTAGCATCTCCGTTTAATTGGAGCCAGTACTATATTTGTTGAGACACAAAAGTCTCCATCCTGATGACGTCACTTCCTGCTTGGGCTCCTTCCTGTACCTGGGAATGGTCAGGTTCCATGGCTCTATTGTGAATGCAAACAGGATATGATGTGAGAAGTGGCGTCTGTCGACACTCTCTCTCAACAGTCGTGTAGAACAAGGCCAAGGATCTGTCAACAACCACAATTAGGCCATGGGACACGGACACACCTACCGTGTAGGTTGCCACTTCCACAGTGAGTCAGTATATCCAGGGAACAGCATGCCACACACTTCAAAAAATGTCATGCAAAAATCTCATGTAAACGATTTTCATTCAAGTGTTGAAGAAAAGTAACATTCTGCAATAAATCTAGGGCCCCTCAAAATCTGTTTGCTTAGATGCCAGACACGTAGCATAAAGACCCAGTGAACAATAGCAAGTTACATCAGCCTACAATGCACACTGCAGGTGCTTATTTAGCACCAGTGATTGTGTGTTATCTTCACGGCACCTAGTTTAACATCATGCACATAGTCATCAGGCTCATAAACTCTACTATTGCATTTGCTGATGAAGAATGCAGAGCATTGATCCATCGAATTGACAACTTTTTATAAGTGGCCGGAGACTAGATCAAATGAATAGGGGGAAGTGACGGTCGTCTAAGGCAATGCAGCTATACTTAGAAATAATGGCCTCACTGTTCCAAGGCAACTGAATTAAAGCTCCTGAAATCAATTCCCAACCAGCGAGTCAAGGACAACAACACAAAGGCACAGTGAAAGTGCTGGGTGTATATAGAGACCTGGGCTCCATCAGCAGCATAGTCAGAGCATGACGAGTCAATATTATGGGAAAGGTAGAGGCATTTTAGAATACCTGACACAGATGGAAATATCTTTTGGATGAAGGGCTAATAGTTAAGAATAGGTACAGTGGGTCTATAAAATGTAGAGTGACATTGATCACTCAAGAAAATAAGCTGTTGAAATTGAAGGATACTTTATTTCTGTCTGCTCTAAATATTAGCACATTAGTACCTGTGATAGAAGGTAATAAGCAATATGGAGGAGGCTAAAAGTATAGTATATTTCTTAGGGCCACATCAAGCCGACTCTCGCATTTGAACACAGTTAAGTGGTTAACTGTCGGCCATAGACTGTGTTCTGAACTGTTGGCTCTAGTCATGTGTTTTGGCAACTTGAGCATGTTGTATCAGTGTTAGTGATCATACAAAAAAGATGTGAACATGAAGAGAAACCAAAGAAGGTCAAAGCAAGCACACGGCACTCTCAAGAGGCCAAACACAGAGAGAGCATCTTACAACACCAGGTAGCATTGTTTTGTCAGTAAGGATGGTCATTTTAACCATTTTTATTGGTGGTTTACTTTCACAATTTAGGTCTAGCTTAAACAAGGACATTTGAAGCTTGTGCAGAGTATACTCTTTACATGCTGCAGTTTTACAGGTCTAGACTATAAATAACCTCTGCTACAGCAGAGTTGTTCGGTTTCATGCAAGTGCATTACACATGTGTGTCTGCTGCCATTTGTAGTCTTTGTGTTTGAGTGCAGATTTTCATAGGAGATGTGAGGCCAGTGTGAGCTGAAGGAAAACGATCATCAGATGGCCTTATTTGGCCCTAGTTCTTCCATGTTGGATTCCTTGTCCGGTTGGTTTGTATAGGTATGTATTTGTAACCTCTGGCTGATTTAAAAACTAAACAAAATAAAATACTTCAAACTTGGCATCCTCTAAACTTTCAAGCACAAATGGATGGATTCATGAGCCTTTAAGCTAAAACTGCACAATATACTGTTTGTTAATAATTAGTGTTATACTGCCTTTTCAATACTGAAATTATAGTAGGCAGCGATATGTAAATGGGTCCTCTAACATACTGCAGTTTTTCTGTATGGTGTGCTTTGGGCATTCTGATCAACCTTAAATGTTCCAGATGTTTTTGTGGCTGTTTTGACAAATCAAAGCAGTCGCATGATCCAGTAAACATAATTCATTTTGGGATAAATAATGCAGACATATCATCAATCATGCCATTAGAGGTTGACTAATGTGTTTTGATAGATTGCAAGGAATGCTGCATCTGCAATGTCTAACAATATAATCAAAACATGTTATTTTGTACATATTGTGAAATACTAGAGATTATTATTTGACGACAGCTGTTAAGTAAACCACAACTCCATGCTTCAGTATTAAACTACTGCCCTTCTACTGCTAGAGGGATAATCAAACTGACAACATTTTCACAAAGTCTAAAATACTGCAATGTTACTTTTAATCAGTAGTAACTACAGCTTTGTAAACTTGAGCTACACAAGTAGGTTGTAATATGCTTGCACTACTGCAGAAACAACTAAATTAACTCCAGCTAGACTGAGTCATAAACTCGATTCACACTCAAAGCCCACTTTCTTGGCAGTCTATTGTCAGTACGACAGAATGAGAACAGGTGTTGAATGGGATCTAATCTATGCCTGAAACCAGTTGCTGACAGACAGAGCATGTTTCAAAAGACTGTTTTAAAAAAAAGCTTATCTGTGACTGAAATACAACATAGTACTATGCCACAGGGCAAAGGTGCATTTAGACATGCATTATTTATTATGCCAGTATTGATTAAAAAAGTGATAGGCACCAAAAATCATAATACTGTTCCTGAACACATTCATTGCAGGATTAGTCAGCATTCAGAATAATACAGTACTCGGGGTTCTTTCAATGGCTCTATGAATGTACTACACCAGGTGCAAGTTCATATTAAATCCACATTATTACTGTGCTCTAGTTGGCTACGGTTTGTAATCTTGTTGTTGTTCTACTGATGTAAAACCAGATCTTTCACTTTAAGCTTTAAAGGTCATTTTCTAAGGTAATCAATGTCTCTACATCTACAGTATACTAAAGTACTGTTTCAGCATTGGCTCTTTAAGTGCTGATCAGATTAGATTGAGGTGCCAAAAAACCTAGATTAAGAAGGTTTACAAATGCTCAGTGCCAAACCTGATGTAGCTGTCATCAAGTGGGATGCTGTCCTGGAGAAACTGGAACTGGTAGAGGTAGAGGACAATGAGGTGGCCAGCAGAGAAGATGGCCATCAGCACACACATGCAACTGAAAAGGAGGGTGTCGAAAGTCTTGCAGAAAGACCACCATGTGCACAAAGCCAGGAAAACAAAAAAGTAGACGGCTGAGGTCAGAGAGGGCAGCATTATACCTGTGAACGAAGAGAGATAAAGTGGAGAGGAGTGCATCCAAAGTTAAAAGCACGCAGAAAGCGTACATCTTTAAGGAATGGCTGAATACCACTATAACAAATCTTTCCCACACTGTAGAGAACTGCTGTAGCTTTACAGTAAATAACTGTTACAGCATACTGTTTTTTTTTTTTTGCTGTTTTCATTTTGTTATGAATTACAAGAGCTGATTTCCATTCTCAAACATTTACCATATAATTTAGAATTTCAAATTTATTCCTGATTCCCTGAAAAGGGAACTATGAGAATTCCATTAAATCAAAAGCAAAAGGGAAGGATTAGGACTATACTTTCACATTTGTAGTGCATTCTAAAATGGTTCTTCAAGAACCAATTGCATGCTTAAATGGATGTTAGAATGGTGAAATGGTTCTTTAAATTGATGGATCTGTATGGTTATATCGAAAATGGCTCTATATACATTCATCATCGAAAAAAAAAGGTGTACCGAGAAGGAATCAACTGACAGGAATGAAACTTGGTGGGTAGATTTGACACCCTTTTCAAGCGAAGTATGCCTCAGAGAAGAGTCTGAAAGCAATTCGAGCAGGTGGAAGAGTTGGAGAGGGGTCGCATCGTAGGGCTCCGGGAAGAGGGATGGTCTCGACGTATTGTGTGCGGATAGAAGTGCATAGAAGAAGGCATACACCAGCAACATTAGCAGGTGGCTGCATGATGCAGGACAACGTTCACGCAGACCGTTACGACGACTGCCAGACCATAATGGAGTGACCCAGAACGGCAGTGGGTCATCTTCAGTGACAAGTATCTGCCTTGCATTTTGCAAGCATTTGTCTTGGTGGAGACGACCAACGAATCTGTGTTTGGAGGCACTGTGGTCAGCACCAAGATTAACGGTTTGTTCTCACACGGCACATGTCCAGAAGGACTGCTTGAGAATATTCAAGCTGCATGGGATGGATTATTGCAGGACACCATTAGGAACCTCTACAACTCCATGCTGAGACGTCTGACGTCCATGCAAACATGGTGGCCCGATACCATACTAAGAGACACTACTTCTGTATGTGTAGCTCAATAAATATTGACCATATCAGTCTAAATTTATTCATCATTTATTGTTCCTGGTAACCTTTATCTTCCTTCTTAATAGCAATGTAATCTGACACTTCCTTCTGAGTGCAGCTGTTTTTTTTTTTTGATGATGAGTGTAGAAGCAAAAAGTATCTGAAAATTATACTATCCAGTGCCTCTTGTTGAAAGTATTTGTTATTCTTGCTTTAAGCATCAGCCTCATACTATTAGCATCTCTTACCTGTCAGGCCCAGCAATATAGTCACCACCACCTTCCCTGCTGTAGTGATGAGGTTACCAATGACATCCTTCACTTTAGAGGCTACTCCTGCAACTATGCGCAACACCTTCATCTTAGCACTCTCCTTCACCTCCTCGCCCTCTTCTTCCTCCTCCATACCATCATCCTCTTCCTCTGCCTCATCTTCAGCATCAAAGTCCTCATCAAAGAGCATCTCGTCATTTTCATTTTCAAGGTCCTGCTTCTCTTCGCTCTCCTCCTCCTACATGTGGTTGCACAAAAATGATAGCAAATAACACAACACCATGAAACAGCACCATGATAATAATACACCCACAAGGAGTGCTCCCTAACCTTTCAAGCTCCACATGCATATGTTATGTCTACTATTTTGTGCTTACACTGTGCTATAGATTTAGATGACATGTTTTAGAATTCAACGACATGTGAAATTCATTTTGTGTATCTTGAAGCGTTTGCAGACTTGCATTGATTCTGCTTCTGGCCTATGGGTCTTAGCATACTCCTCTGTAAGCAAGCATAAAAAACTGGTCAGAGATGAAGAGATAAAGTTGAACTGTGATTGAAGAAGTTGTAGGAAAGTAAACAGAATGAGTAAGTGAGAGAGGAAGGAAAGGGATATGGAAGAAATTAGAAAGTGTGTGACTGAGAGGAAGAGAGAGCGACAAAGAGAGAACACAGTCAGTAGGCTCAGACACTACATATTATATAAGAGTATCAATAATGCATAGCCTTGCTAAAATGTTTGACTTGTGCATATTGTGGCCTCAACAAATACACACAAACTTGTTCTGACACTGATACGTAAAGTGTAAAAATGTGCACTTCCCTGCCTGACTGCAACAAACCTGCTGCATATTAACTCACCTCTGTAAATCTGTATCCCATCAGCAACAACACACAATAAACCAAACAAGCTTTTAACTGCTCCACATGTGTGGCCTACAGCGCAGGAACCAACACCCTGCTAACCTTTGCACAGCATACTGGCTCAACTGAACACACCCAAGAGCTCTTCACAGTCCATGTGCTAATGCTTACTGTTTAAGCACTAGAGGCTGGTTTCCTGAACATTAATTAAGGCTAGCTTTGGACATTAACCCTTAGATGCTGAGAGTTATTACTGCTACCTCGCTAAACTATTTAAATGTAATTGTACTATTATTTGATGATATATAGAGTTACATAAGAAACTATGTGTGGTTTACATTCTGTATCCATGACTGTGACTTTTCTCCTTTGCAGTATAAATAAGAAATACTGAAAATCCTTTCAGTCTAGGCTTACACTTAATCTGGGTCTGTAGAAGCATCACCTAAAAAACTAAGATAAACTAAGATAAACTAGCCAGCTAAGCATTTATTCTAGTTGAACAAAAACTGAGTAGAAAAAAGAACTGCGATGCAGTCCAGTTTAAACCATCCTAAACTGAACTGACCATCCATAGCAAATAAATTAGCCACATTAATTTAGCTATAATTCCATTTGTGTGTGGGATAAACCTGTCTAAATCTGGCAAGGCACCTACTAAAGGACAATAAAGCTGTTCTCATGAGAACAAGGCATTGCAGCGGAGGACAACAAATATTGAACAGAAGAACTGCTTGGAAAAATGCTGTTCATATAAATTTGATTATGACTTTCCATGTCTTTGAATAAAGTTTCTTAACAAGTCCTTTATAGCCCTGCAATGCGTTTTACATACTATCCGAAGCAGTATTTTTTGTATCATAAATACAATGATGTCACTCTCATCTAAGGATGCCATTATTTTCAAAGAGATTTTTTGGTAGCTAATTGTAAGTCATTCCATGCTAATTAATTCCAGAGTAAAATAAAATAGGGCTTTATTACTGGAAAATATGCCACAATCACTTCAGTTAGCTTTCAGTCCAAATAATAAAAGATGCACATCAGGATGAGCTTATTTGAAACTAGACTGAGTAGAAGAACCTCCAATCTTAACAATAATTCTAATAAAAACACCATGTATGTAAGAATGTCCAAAAATGTGTCTATGCCCCGTGTAAGGTAATTAACTCATCTGAATCTGTTCAGCTGTCAGGCCACTTCAGTGTGCCAGTAAACCAGTAAAAGCTATACTAAGAAAATGTCTCTCTGATTCAGTGAGAACTAAACAGCACTTTCTTCTTCAATGTGAAAGAAAAAATGAACAGACTATGAAACTTTACAGAGGGAGAGATGGACATAGCAGTTTCTGTGGCAAAATTTGTTGCCACATGTAGAACAGTGAATAACCATCACACCCAGAACTATGTACACGGGTCTAGACTTTTTCAACTGCTTGTTTGCTTCTCTCACGTGGTGTAGCTCTGTGTTGTTGAGTTTGAATCAAGATGATGGCAAGTGGCCAAGAGGACATAACTGGCTCTGTTTAACTGAATGTGGGACTATGACGTATATAAAATAGAAAGAACCACTGGATTCATAAAGGACTGTGCAAAAGTCAGAGACCACCCTTCATTTATTTACTTTCCAGTGCAAACTGCCATTAAGCACAAGATGAGGAGATTACAAACAAGGTAATCCACTTAATAAGAAAGGGGAAAGTCGAAGTGAGTTCTTAAAACTGGATTTTAAATAAATCGTAAAGGACACAAAAAGACTCAAAAAAGTCAGAGACTTATAAACTTATAGACTAAAGACTATTTAGACCACCAAAACGGTTACCATCAGATACACTATTCTTAAAGCTGTCACGTTAAAGAGACAGGTGCAAATCGGATCTTGGTTTAGGATTACTTGTATCATAAGAAACAACAAACACATAAAACTTCTAGGGCTAAACTTTGAAATATTGAAATTAAGCCTCCTGAAAAGAATGGAAGCTGTACATATAGGCAATAGGGTGGACACACACATGCAGTTTTGAAACTATGAAAAGTAAGTATATGGTGCAATGTTAATATATTACTTTGGCAATATTGCATGTACCGCATTCAACAATGAACTGAACCAACTGATAGTAGTAAACGATTAATACTGAATAAAAGTAAGACTGAAAATCCACTTTAGTAATCCATATTAATCTCACCTGATCTTCTGCCTCAAATTCATGGTTGTACTGGGCCATTTCCTCTGGCGGCCTCTTCTGCTCAAGACTCCTACATAGCAGCCAGATGCCCAGTCCTGCCATAAACATGCCAATGTCTGGGAAAAACACACGGATGCCATTGCCTGCATCTGCCCCTATAACACTGAGCAAAGAGAAGACACCACAAATGAACTGATGGTTTTCACAAGCAGCAGTGGACAAGGTTCAGATTATAGGTTTACATATAGTTCAACAACAACGTTTGGCAAGAGTAAAATTGTGTACATTTGATTTTTTATATTGCTTTAATAATAGTTAATAATGTGACACATCACCCGAATAGTGTAGAGCATTGATAATATTCTGCACCAGCATCACATTTTGAAGTAACACCAGTGGTGCAATTATTTGTGGGGCAGGTGCATAACAAAAAGATTAAACCAATTAAATTTCAGTGTAATTCAGTGCAATGTCCTGAGAACCTCTTTATGAGAATTCTGCCACACCCATGAACCTGTTAATGGGGTTCATCTGCCAATAGTAAACTAAATACCACATACATCTGCGCAGCTCCTGTGGACAAACACCATCTGGGCTGATGAAAAGGTGGGAATTTTTTATGAATGCCGTTTTTCCGGCAGATTTTTCCAACTACAGCTTCTTGCACACATGTTGCGTGCTACAATGCGTTGGTTTTATGTGCCTCTCCACCCAGTTCCATAAAATCAGCCTTGCCCCGTATAAAAAGCATATAAATATTTCTCATTAAACACACACTGGCTTCCTCTAAAGCGTCCCCAGCGAAATTAAGACTTTCTCTAAAGTGTTATTCTATAATGATTTCTTCAAAACAACTTTTTTTTTTTCACAGCCTGCATATAAAATCCTGTGTTTAGAGGGGCTGCCTTTTTTAGAAGCATTGTGGTAAACTTTAGATCTGTACAAACAGCTTTAACTGGTACTTAACACCCACAAAGTGAACCTCTGCGATTTCAGTGGCTTACAGAATAATACGTTTATCATTAAGGAATAAGCAGTGACAAAAAAGTATGTGGAATGGTTCCTCATTATCACACTTTACAGTCATTGAAGGTGTTTCTTGTTCTCCTGTGTAAATTACTGAACATTAGGGCATATTTTGCAATATTTATATTCAAGGATAAGGTAAGCGTAAACAGCTCACATATGAGCACAAAATAAACATCGTCTTTTGTGACTGATTAAGTATCAGAGATTTTATTTGCCAGAGACTTACAGAGATTTGTTTTAGCACAATGTTCTACTACAAATTATTTCTGTGGCCCAAAGTGTTTTTACCTCTCATGCCACACTTTTAATCAAATGGATTTGTTTACAATAAACAACTCTTGCTGTCACTTTGATTGCATAATAACACTCTGGAATCGTTTGCAGTCAGTAAAATGTGGCTCCCTCAGGAGAAGAGCCTGTCACAGGCTAAATTAGCAAAGCCAGAGTGAAGAAACAACATTAAATCAATGTTGGAGAGGTGAATTCCAGTCTAATAAGGATCCTCTGATATTTCCTTTTGATGAAGAGCTTAGCTTTGCCCTTTAAAAGATAATAAACAACATCTTTGTGAAGGTGCAGTTCTTAAATGAACCCTCAGAGTTCACAGCCAATAAGGTATTTTATTTAGCAGGTTAGTTGAGTTTCTTGTGACGATGTGTGGTGAGCCAATAAGCTAATTTCTCATCTCATCATGCCCTGCAGATATTCAGCTTTCGTCCCTTGTTGCACACATCACTGTAAAAATCTTTTTGTTTGTATTTACACATAGTGAATATGCATAGTGAAGTGATTATTCAGTTCAAAATTAGTTCTTGGGTGCTGCTACATTAAAATTCAAGACCCATTTTTTTCAAAACATAAAAAGAAAAAAAAATAAAAGTGGAAAGGAAAACAGATTTGTACCTTTTTTATCACCTTACGTTTAAACCAGAGCAATAAATTAAAAAAGGCTGGAGACAAGACAGGGTGTGTGGAGACTTAAAAACTACTGAAAATATAATTTCAATTTGTGGTACAACTGTATTACATTACTAAAGGTGCCGAAGACGAGCATTTGAAGGGACCACTTCATGCACATAAGGGGTACCACCACTGTGATGTTTAAGTACTTTTTGTTCCTGAGAGTGTACATACAACTTTTCATCAAATTCAAATCATAATAAAAGATTTCAAATAAAATGTGTCATTAACTAAATACTTAAAATATCCATGTTGTGCTGATACATGTTTAAGCTCACACAAGACACAATATTGATATGATGGGTAAACATCCCTATGAAGCAGCTCAACACAACAGTCACCATTTTATCTTTCGAAAGAGTCATGGGTCACAGAAATTTAAATTAAACCGCTCCTAAATGGGTGCTTCAACGCATGGTAACAGCTCTCACTAAAACACTATGTAATGACATGCTCGGTTTCTATCTTTTCAGGGCCAAAGCGGCCACTTTAGACTCATCTCTCCTGCTGTCCCAGCTCTAAGTCAATTTGGCGGCTCTGTTTCCTCCCTCTCCCATGTTTCCATGCCAGGTTTAAGAGTGGAGAGGCATCAGTGTGCCGTAATGTCATGGCTAAATGCCTTCGTTGAAGTAACAGGTCAATTAGGGACATAAACAGTTTACGGTTCAGCTTCCTGCCACTTTCCAGCGGCCCCGCGCTCACTGTCTGCAGTGCTGCTGGCAAAGACATGCTTTGGACGTTCCCGCACTTAGGAAAACCGCGGCTAATAGCATAAGGGCCTTGCAAGCGCATCCCTGTATCAAGGTAGGCTCTGAAAAATAAGGGCTGTCAAGAGCTGCTCAGGTATAATTGGGTTTGGTCATCTTCAGGGAAGCTGCCAGTTAGAGGGGGAATACAGGTTGGAGCCATTTGGAATAATGGGCAGACTGCTACATGCAAGTGGGCTGTAATGCTGTTTGGTGCTGATTTCTGCTAACAGGAGATTGGAGGACAATGCTTACAAAGGCAAGCGGCTCGATACTTAGAAAAAATCCCAAATATCTCTCACTCACCTAACAACTCAAAACAACCGACCGCGAAAGAGTGTGTTAGTCAATAATTTTCCACTATTTAAAGTAATTATCTAGGCTACATGGTGCGTACAATGAGTGATATCTGTTCCAAACCAAATATGATACTACTCCACACATGTCTTCCTCAAACCTCAGCCAAAATGCTCTGGCCTTTCGAAAAACACTCACCGACAGCCCCACCACAAGTCTCTTATATAGCACCAACCGAGTTTCGACAGCCACTCATCCTATTTTTTTCTACTGTTTGCCAAATTTAAGAATATACTGAAGACATAAAAAACAATGAAATTGTGGATGTTTGGAACATAGAATTAATACAATTAGAAATACTGGCCTTTTACCAAATAAAGCTATTTAGAGACATCCTACCTCACACCAAGGCAGATTAAACACAATAATAAGGACAAACCTTACACAAACATAAAAAATACAGGAATATTTACAAATCACAGGAATCAACAAAATCAACATACTCAGGAACACTACACTGTTCACCAAAGCATATCAGTTCTCCCACTCTTCTGGGGGAGTCAATAATTATTATTATTAGTTCCCTTTTACTTTTAATTTTAATTTGTAATGCATAATTAACACAAACAAGAGCATTTGAAGACTTAAGGTCATTTGAAGACTTAAGGTCAAGGCGTCCCACTTTAAAATGGAGGCTACCCACTGGTACATACTCGGTATGTCACAACTTTCCCCAACATTATTCAAGGACAGCTAAATACAATTTGGCTCTTTTCTCTAACCAGTGTGTTTCTGTGAACGTGCCAGGTAACAGTAAATGTTTTAAAAGAGGTCATTGTAAAGTTTTGCTTCTAGTATAGATATTTGTCTGTTTTTCTGAAGCTCAGTATCATATACTGAGTAAAAACTTCAGAAAAATGAACTAAGCTAGCATTTGTTGTGAAACTACTGTGGAAATGTGTACAATTGGCAGCTGTTAATCAAGCAAATGAAAGAAGAAAGACTAACACAAACAACTGACAACACTAAAGGGGGGGCTCCGCTGTATTGTGATATGGGGAAATAAGGCATGCAGGGAAATAATTTTAACCAAAGAAACTGGAGCTTGGACATACAGCAAAATTCTAATATTGTGATACTTCACGATACTATATTTAAGGTACACAGTATGTCACAATATTGATTTTTGATCTGATGACATGTTACAAATGCTACATTTTAAAAACTGTGAACACAATGATTTTTATTTAGCATTCTGCATACTGTATTACACTAAATCCAGTTAAACAGTGCTGATTTTGCTCTATTTAACCTGAAATATACACCTGGTCAATGCTCTACAAGTGCCGATCATATCCACAGTATGTTCAAAAAAGCATATTGTATTGTATGGCGACATCATTTGTCACAATAATGATACATTGCCATATTTTCCATCCCTAGAAGAATCCAGTCTTTCAGGCCTGTTCTGTCACAACTTGCGTCTTTATTTTGTATTTTTTACCTTTCTTTCAAGGTGTCAGCACAGCCTCCTTTCTGGTAGTGTAATAGAAATGGCACTATGAATAACTCGTAATGAGAGGAGTCCAAAACTGTGACCGGTATCTTTCCTCTCATCAAAAGTGTCTTTCCTCACCTCTCTTTTCTCTCCCGAATGCAATCCTTCCATGCTGACCTTGCTTAAAGTTTCAAAGCATACAGTCACTGGAGTGAAACATATTATTGACCATAAATGTCAAATGGCCGGAGCTGACCGACCCTGCGAGGGGAAGATTCATGCCCAATTTATCCAGCATAACAGCCTCACAATTCATGTTGCAGATAAAACTGAAAAAACTTAGCAACTGAGCAGCATGGCCATTTACAGCAGGTCCAAGATCAGCAGCATGCAACATGTTCTCTGAAAAGAATGTCCAAGAGCCTCAACCTCAAAAGTTGGAAGATCAAGGCTCTGCAGAGTTTAGTGTTGTTGCTGCTCTAAAACACTCAAATCACATAATGAATTATTATTAGGTAGAGAAGATGAACCAAGTGTGATAAATCAATGAAAATACTCAGCTATGAAGCCTCTCTCTAACAATTCTTGGTTCAAGTAATTTCTAAACAGATTTCAACCTGGAATTAATGTTGAATCATGGAAATCTAAGTGGTCTCAAAGAATTCAATGGTTTAAAACTTGAAATTTTCAAAAAGCTTTGAAGTAAATGTTTAATTGTGACTGATTTGTCTTTGTAATGCAGTGTGTACAGCATAAAATACATATACAATACAAGACATAAGACATACAAGTCATTAAATAATTTATGAAGAGTCAGAAGACAAAATAAAAATATTTGTAATTTACCTCTCAAATCCAATCTGCCGTATAGACTTCTCCCACACAGTACCTGGAGAAATACAAACAAAAGCCTTTCACAAATAGTGTCCAATTTTCAATAGCACTAACATTCTCAGCTGTATTTGTGAACCAAACTAAAAACATCCTTTGTGTAATTATTGGGAGCTTGGATTATACTTGCAAATAATTTCTAATTCTAAACAATTTTGCTTTCATGTTAGCATAGTTTTCACGTCACAATAATTTAACATAGTAATGCACTTAAAATCTGTTACACAATCACATTATTTCTTGAGTTCGTTTTTTACGTCAAGGCCAGATTATCTCAGTGTTTTTGAAGGGCTCTCACATTCAGGACCTTTCCAATAAACAAACAACAGCAAATTCTGCCCAGACAGACACAGTACATTCTACTTAAATGTTTGTTTACCACAAGTTCCCGATCCTCACGGTGCTATTAAAGACATATTTCAGCCTCTGAGCCATCGCCAATGTCTGAACCGCCATAGTTCAAATGTGACTTCACATGCAGCACTCAGCTATTTCAGATACACCTAGTGCTGTACAATGGCTTTCTATAAGCTCAAACAAGCATCTCTGTTACGCCTGCTGGCTCTCTTCTCACCCCCGATCTCCCGGACTCCATTTCCCATAACCCCCCACCCGATGACGTCACTTTCACATGTCCACCATCTCCCAATCCTGTTCCGTTTCCTAGATCCAAGTATTGAGCCCACCTGTTGTTAATTGAGTCTGTCTGTATCACTCCTCACTCACACTGACCCGTTGTGAAGTATTGCCACTCTGTGCTTACTGAGCAGGTTGCTCCGTGATTACTCGTTTGCTACTCTGGTTTTGACTTTATTCAGATCCTATGAATTTCTCTTTTGTCTTTGCCCTTTTTGGTACTTTTGCTGGTCTGATTGCTTGCCTGGCTTTGACGTTCGCTTGTTTCTTGACTCTGACTCTGTCTTGCCCTTCTGTTATGTCTGCCTTGCTCTTGTTGCTGCTGTGTTTGATTACAAACCTGTTAAATAAACCTCGCATTGATTTTAGCTCAGTGCTCGTCACAATCTGTTTGTCCATCAACACAATCTCAGGCAGTTACTTTTTTAGTTTTAATTTAAGTACACATGGATATACACCAATCAAAGGTTTGGGCACACCTACTCTTATTTTCAAATATTTTACCGTTCTCCACATTATAGAATAATAGGGAAAAAATGTAAAGGGCTTTTTTAAAGTTTTAAATAAGTTAATTTGCACAGAACTGAAAAATCTGAAAATTGGCCTTTTACCAAAAAAATACTATGCAGGAAATAAATTCCCGACATCACATTACCAGCAATAACAAATTTCAGTATAAATTAAAAATAAATAAAATAAAAATAAAGTCACACTCGGTAATTCAGCAATTAGGATGATATAATTATTATCGTTTAACATTTTTCATTTCAGTTTCAAGTTGGAACATGAAACAAACAATGAAACAAAAACATACTTTTAAATGTTTAAGTTTTGACTGGAAATACATTTACACAAAGCAATCACGTCACTATGTACAGTACAGTACTTGTGAGCAGGACTGTATATTTTGTCTTTCTATTTTTTAATGGTATCTGGATATCTGGGCATGGAGAAGTATTGAGCTCTATGGTCTAAAGCACTGCTGAGGAGAGTGGCTGTAAATAGAAAATGTCTAGTCAGACTCTAAATAGTACTGCCAAAAAAAAAAAAAACACCCTGACATTCCTGGATCCAAACATTTGTAACACCTAACTGCCTCCAGCCCAAACCCAGCCAACAGGTGGATGAGTATCGACGGCTGTTCCACAGCTGGTGTACAAAAACAACTACGTAGTGACTATTCATTGCCAGTTCTTCGGGACCCAATTGCCAAAACTCTCAGAACATCCTATGTACTATAAGTAGAGGGCTCTAAGTAATGTTTTTTTTTCTATTATTCAATTTCTGTATTTTTCAGTTAAGTGTAATACCTCATTACCAGAAATAAACAGAATTACACTGTATTGTGTCCTGAGTCTTCCTGATAGCCAGATGACATTACAATCTACAGTAGTATACCTAAAAGCTCAAGAATTCTGTAAAATTGCACTTATGAACACATCAACACAAAGACAGTGTAGAACATTCTTATGATTTACAAGTTCATGGCAGTATTTTTAGAATCACACATTTCGAAGTGTTAAAAGTTTTGATGAAGCAACACTGTGTTCATCATCCATCAACACTTTAATTTCTTTTTTCATAGAGGCTGGAATCCAGCCTCAAATCTGTCCCCTGGGATCTATCTAATCATTGTTCCTAGCACGTACCTCTTTTGTTTTGTCTTGTTTCATTTCCACTTCTTTTTAGATGCAGTGCATAGCTGTTTCAGAGCAGCTCTATTCTTCAGAAGCATTTTAAATCATTATCCTGTTAAACCAAAAATGTACTTTCTCAATCTAGAGCTATCCTCTGCATTCCTTTTGCAGCAGGATATGTCTTTTTCAGCTAGCAGTAACTCACACCTTTAAAAAGTGATAAAAAATGATTGTGGTCAGCACAATGCACTGAAGCCTAAAACAGAACAAGAGAGGCAAGACTGCCCCTGAAATATATGCATGTGTGTGGATGTCTCAGGACAAAAATGTCCCAACTTTAAACAAGTGAGGTTAGAGTTAAAGTTAAATTTAGGGTTATACTTAGGAAATCCTATTACATGTAGATATGTACATGTATATAAAGTACATTAAACATTTTCTTAGTAATAGGTACAGAAGCAGTGCAAAAGTACAGTGCTGTGCAAAAGTCACAGACCACCTTTCATTTATTTCACACAGATTTCTTTCATTTACATATTACTATATACTTTTTGGGTGACTTACTTTCACTTTTCCAAAACATCTGCAGGAGTATCTTTCCACACCTCCAAAATTGAAAAAAAACCTCAAATTTTAGAAATGTGATTTCTGGGTATTACAGCACAAAGAAGACCCCAAGTGGCCTTCCTGTTGCATGATTCATCAGCCCTTTTTTACATTTTGATCAGAATTGTTCAATTCACCATTTGGTAGTGTAAGTCCATGAAAATGTGTAATTATTATAATAAAATATAAACAAATAAACTCAAGTTTCTAGGACAAAAGTGTATAAGTATGTGAGTGTGGGTGTGTGTGTGTGTGTGTGTGTGTGTGTGTGTGCAAAGGGACAAATGTATAACCCCAAAAATACATACATGCATTATGTAACTGCATAATTGTGTATGCTGTGAGATGATTTTCATCAAGTTGGTTTTGAAAAACAAAACATTGCTCAAATAACAGCTCTCCCATGTTTTGTGGATATTTACAGGTCACTGCATTAATGGCTTACTTGGCACAGTGAGGACAGAAGCATGGTAAAGGAAAGAAACAGGAACAGAAAGGAAGGGGGTCATGTTATCAGGGCATCAGACAGCTCAAGCAGTATGGAGAGCTTTAAATGCTTTTCTTGATTTATATTTGGGACAAAAAGTCAGAAAACTCAAAAATATCACAGAGTGAAACCACAGGAACCTAGTCTGATGGATTTATTCCTAAACAAAACTATAATATCATAGGTTATTATTTTACTCTATTATTTTATAATTTTAGGTAAATGCAGAACACAAGAATGGCAAATAAGACAAATTCTACTGTCTGAGCATGTTATATCAATGTTAGAATCTAATCACACACATTTTCAACTGTTGAGCTCAACTTTCATCAAGATGTAAACTCCAGACTGTGAAGCCAAAATATACAATATGAAAATAAAAATTTATGATCCAGCTAAGCTCAGGAGCAGTCCTGTCTAGACAAAAATGAGTTTAATGGTTTGAGGCAGAGTTTCACGAGTTTTTGAAAGCCAACTATCCACACACTTCTCGGCCCCAGAGAGGCTTTTCAGATTCATGGCCAAAGTCTTCCTGCCTGTTTTCCTTAAAGTAAGCTCCATTCAGCATGTCTCCTATGGGGATATGCAACAGTGCATTGATACACTGTGATATTGCAATGCAAAACTGTGAAAATGTGCACCTTGGAGGTCTGACAATGCATTGTGGATAACAGATATTATATTAAAGGGAACCCTAACTGTTAGGGTAGGCACCAATATAGGCACCAATATAATGTACATTTCTGATAGGTCTGCAAGTCAACGAGTCGATTAATCAGTCGGAGAACTGTGAGTCAACTGACATTCTTCAAGTCAATCATGTTTTATAATCAGTCACTGTCTATTATAATAACAGGATACAACAGACATAAGCTTACACAAATTAACAGGGATAAAGGATGATTTATAAATAAGGGAAATCATAATTATATTTCCATAATCAACCAAAACTTTCCAGCACACTTTATTAAAAAATTCCATGTTGGAGAGGTTGTGAAGGTACGATAAGCATGCTATTGCCATGTCTCAGAAAAGGCCTAAAGTCTGCCCGCATTTAAATCTTTTGAAAGTCTACATAACGCAAACATTGGCAGCCGTTCTGTGATTTAATTGGCAGCCTGATTTGCTATAGTAGTTTACATGTTATTAGGCACAATTAAAGGCCAATGTTTTTCAATGTTTTAATAACCTATGAAGAGTATTTAGTTGATATGTGTGGTCATATATGCATATGTTCATAATTTTACAAGGGCTTAAATTTTGGCTCAGTCAAACTGGTTTAAGAACTGTACTGGCTTTAATTAACATGTTAATTTTAATATAATTAACCAATGTTTTCTGTTTCTACTACACCTGACAGGCCAGTGACCTAGTCAGCAGCAACACTAAGACAACGTCCTAACATCTCTTGATTCTCTAGTCTTGTTCTCTAGTCTAGTCTATTAACGCACATCTTGTGAGCAGATGTAGTAGTTTGTGTCTATGTAGCCGCATTTCTTCATTGGCAAGTGTGAGCCTATTTTTCCAAATGCATTGCAGCACAAACACCATTATAAAACAGTGAAGCAAGCCTGTCTCTACCAGAACAGAATGAATGTCTTCCTACACACAAGCTACTAGTAACTAATTCCTCCATTTGTATAATGTTTTGTATAATTCATTGAAGGCACTTAATTTCGGAAGCAGCCTGCACAGCCAATGACTTTTACAGCTTAACCCTATTACACTGGACAGTCTTCTGTAACTACAAATGTCTATTTGATTTTGTATCATTGACAACAACACATTGAACTTACAGTTAAAATCAGGTCTGATAGCGTTTCCAGCCAGCAGACTGTTGACCGTGATTTGGTAGATGATGTGGATCAGGAGAAAGGTCATACTGGTAAAGCACAGAGACTTCAGCAAACGCCCTGTGTGACCTGTAGAGGATATAACAATATCAGGGAAAGGAGTTAATAGATATTCTTACAAACCCAGACAACTTTAAATGAATAACCTTGTGTATGAATATGTCACTAAATAACTAATGTAACATATAATTCATAACAAGGTTGAAGAATGTATATGCCAAATGATTTAATCAGACTATTCATTTCTCTAATATAAATGGAAGAAGCACTCTACAAAATGTCTACATCACACCACATACAGGTAACACAACCTTCCAAATAGATCGCACAATATCTCTCTAACGCTTTATTTCTTGGGTGAGTGTCCAATAACCTATAAAGAGAGTTTGACGTGGGGAAAAATGTTGTAAATCATGATGGAAAGCATGAAGTGAAAATTAGGCTTTTTAAGGCTTTTTAGCACTAATAATGCAGCGATAATGTGCTTGAGCTTTTATGGTGCACCTGCAGCTATTTTGAAGAGATGCTAAGGGTTGTTATGGTGATAATTTCACTGTGTGGGGGTGTGAATCCTCAATTTTCCACTGGACAAGCAGTTTGCTGTTCTCACTAGTGCACAACAACACACGTTTCCAACATTGGTCAGATCTTATACATATCCATTAAACTTGGTTCAATTTTCTTATTTTATTCAATAACCTCCTCTAGCAGAAATGTTCACAGCAGCATTAATCAATAGAGTTACACACATAAACGTATGTGTGCATCACCAGGTGATTACGCAATACGTCCATCAATATAATCTCAAGTTTTAAAAGTATTTGGTCCAATTATTGCTGAGAAGTATGAGCCTTACTCTACACCAAACTAAGTCCAGTACAGAAAAACCTGGATCCCAAACACAGACCGGTTCCAGGCTGCCAGCTTTCTAACCTACCTTATCTGACTCAGCCCTGGCCCGACATCGCCATAGCTTCATAAAACTGTGAGCACAAAACAATTTGTGCTAATTTCCCCTCAAGTTTGCCCTTGGCAGTCACAGAGAGGATAGAGAACGCTCGTTAATGCTGACAGAACAGACAGAGCCAGGAGCCCGTGGTCCAAATTTCCTGCTAAGCCCTCAACCACATCAGACTGCTCCAGATGCAGCTGCTTTTGTCCCCATAAAACAGAAGCGTAAGTGATGAGGAAAAGGCCAGATTTGGTCAGTGAAAGCTTTTTCAAGCAGATTTTATCAAAAAATTATACAGTCAAACAAGGGACATAAATATGAACTCAAATTATATTACCAGTTGATTTTAGCAATAATGTGACTATAATTGGTAAATGTGCACATTCTGCAGAACATCTGCAGAAAATGCCTGGCTGTGTAAATTCTTCACAGAACTGGGATACAAATCAAAAGTTACTGTGTTAAGTTAGAACTATTTTACAAGCAGCTCTATCAAAAAATGGAGACCTGTTTATGACTTGAAATACTTAATTAAGATGCAGAACTTATACTAAACAGAATGCATCACTTTATCACTTTTGTAATTTCATGATCAACTAATTACATAACTTTAGGCCAAACCACAGATTCTTTTTTTTTTGTACATTTCAGAGAAAACCTCTTCCTTAGTAATTGATGTTATGCCTGTTACTGACTTAATTTTTTCAGGTCAGGCAACCTGGTACACTGAAAAAGATGCAACTTTAAACACAACTGATATAGTCATGTAGTCTAATTTATTTGTTTGTAAGCACACTGTAATCATAAACCAAGGAGCAGTAGTGTGATTACACTTAAAACCCAATCCTCTCAAAAATGACAAATCCATCTATAAACGTTTTGGTTACCTTGTAGTAAGGGTAAGAAAGCAGCAAAGTAAATAATGAAAAAATACAAATTCCAGGACAAGAATTCAATTAATTGTCACTATTAGACCCAAAAGGTTGTTCATCAGACTGCCTAACAAAATAAACAAGGTTAATAAAGATGTTAATAGTCATAGATGGGGGTGGGCTATAATTATAACTTAGCCATATAAACCTAAAACCTAAAAATAATAATAACAATTTGGCAATATTTGTTAATAATTATTTATTAAAAAATAATAATTGTTATTGCTATACTGCTATAATTAATTCTATAGTGAATTAATTCAGCACTATTCTTACCTGTCTGCAGTCATATATTTCAAAATATACAGAACATATAAATATAGAGATGTTTGTTGCCCACTTGAGTTATGTTACTCTTTATTACTTAACATTGATTTAATGTAAGAAATTATTTCCAAAAAATAATTATATGTAAAAAAAACAGTAGTTTTAAGCTGCGAAAGGTTTGGGGGTGTTGATAATGCTGATATTGTGATTATTGTTTGAATATTTGGACATAAAAAACGTTGGTTCTTTTTTTATTTAGTTGTTAGTTGTTTAGTTTAATGTACACTTATAAACTCTTTAGGGATGGGAATTTTAACCATTTTTTCTATTTGATTACCTTTTTTTATTTTTAACTTCTCCTCAGTGCTTTTCACCAGAGTTGTTTTTCAGACCCAACCCTGTACCTTAGTTTATTAAAGTTCACATAGAAAGTTCCATACAGGTGATTAATAATACATCAGTCTACCCCGTTATATCTGGCGCCAAAACAGCATAGTCTGTGTTTGTGTGTTTGTTGATGTATCTCTGTGATACACTGTGACAAAATCATCCCCTCTGATATGGGTATTTGTATGTGCAAGTCTGTATAGACACCTATTCTTCAAAACTGTCCTAAGGCAATCCATCTCATCATCTGCATCACACAGATGTGACTAAATGACTTCTGGCATAACCTTATAGAACAGAGCCACAAATCAAATAACAACAGTTACAAACAGCTGAGTAGTGCTGAAAACACATTTAACCCAATACTCTCTAAATATCACAGACAAAACCCCTCAGGTTACTTAATGAGTCACAAAAACCACAAACAAACCCATAACTCCAAAGCAAAAGAGGCTTGTGCTTTCTGCATAGAAGTTTTACTTCATTGTCATTTACTAGATGCTCTTGTCCAGAGCAAAGTACAAATAAGTGCCTATAAAAGCATACTTAGGAGCTTCAAGGGAAAACTGTGCTGTAAACACTTTTTGGTCCCAGAATTAGACAAAAAGGTTTATTTTTATTGCCAATACAGAATTTAAGCTTAGCCTTTGGAAAGCTGATTCTAAACGTTCAAGATATCTTCTTTTCATAGTGAGATTCTTCTGAAGGTTTGACTTTTTGGTCAAAGCATCAATAGAGTCTTCAAGCCTTCCCAGCAGCTTTCTAAAACATACTGAAACAAGTGACAGCTTGAATCTGTCATCCACAAAAACACAAGCCACCCTACACGCACTAACAGAACTAAGAGTGCCATTAGCAACACATTACTCAATTACATTACCACTGTAGGGTTTAAGGAACACGGCTTGGAACAGAAAACACTTGTTCTAATTTTAAGACACAAACTGATCTGAGTACTGCACAGTATGTGTGCATCTCATTCGTGCTACACAAACATACACCATACATACTGTATTCACAGAAATGCACCGAAGCTTGCAGGTATTCCTACAGTCGACAAATACAACAACAATGGCTTCTGTTAACACAGTTAATCAGTCTTATATTCCTGCTACATCTTTATGGTAGTGACACACAGTGTCACTGTGTGTGTGTGTGTGTGTGTGTGTGTGTGTGTGTGTGTGTGTGTGTAGTAGTAGTAGTAGTAGTATTTTTCAGTAATGTGTCCATCATTAGCCTTTATTACATCTTTACAGGATGTTCTAAGTTCATCGTTCTAAGAAACACCAGCAGCTTCTTTGTTTCATTTGGAAATTGTCTTTTTTGTTTATTTCCTTTTTCTGAAGCAGCTTCTTGACAGCTACATGTCCTGTCAGATTCATAGCACAGAGTTTTCTTCTTTCTGAGAAAAGTTGGACAGAAACACCTATGGATTATTTTCAGATCTGAAGCAAGAGTGGAGCTTGATTTTCTTCTCACTAAGTGCTGGAAGGCCTAAGTGCTGTTTATCTCATGGTGACCGTTTGGTGGTCTACCAGATCTTGTGGTGTTGTAAGGAGTTCTGTTTTATCTTTCAATAATTCAAAATAATTCAATAACTAAGTTATGAAAATGTCTGTTATTTTCCCTTTTTTTTAAACTTATTTTCCTTTGACTTTCCTCTTCACAATGAAAAAATAAATTAAAATGAAATAAATTCAAATTCAAATTACATATATGAAGGTGGTATTTGACTGCACAGTAGTATAGTACTGAAGTTACAGGTAATGGTTGGGCTATATGGAAAAATAAATGCTTCAATACTTTAAGACATAAACACAATAAACGATGCATCTAGTTTAGTTTTTCTCTCTCTGTTTTGCAAACAAGTTGGAACACGGCAGTACTGCCAAATAAATATTAAGTGTAACAAGGACCAGGAGGATAAGAGGAAGTATGGTAAGATCATTAACATTCACCCAGCTCCTTGTTACCATGAAGTTTGAATTTGACAGTGTAACACAACTGGTTGTCGTTTACAAGTTATCTGGTCTAAACCTCTATTTTTTATGAAACATGCACTCAGTCAGTGTTTTAGAAATACTGACAGTGTCTGCATTGTACCCAGGAAAGTGTGTCATGGCATAATTTATCAAGACACCAGTCGCATCGTCTTCTACCGTCTTCTACAGGTACTACACAACTAGAGACTTCACCAGAACACCATGGAGTGCATTTCCTTTACAATGAAGGCAGGTGTCTTTAACTATTGATGAGAATGTAAGTGGTCCACTTTAGAAACACCCGTCCTCTTCCTCTATGTCCTGGTTCCATGAGAGACAATGCAGTAATAGCTCTGCCCTTCCTCTGACCACTCAGAGAAAGACTAGTGTCTTTGAGCAAGATGCTTAAGACCACAGTCTTACTGGAAACTGTGTAACAACAGTGGCCCTAGTCATACATTCTGGCCACTGGCTCCAATCTAGAATTAATGATCTTTTTAAGTGTTATTGACAATCATTGCTGTGTATATTCTGCATTTCCTATCAACAAATTTCATTATGTAACACAGGTCTCATATGTCGTAGCTGTTTCAAATAATGAAAAAGTGACTGAATACATATTGATTGAACAAAGTTGCTGTGTTTAGTTTGTATGCAAGTGCTTTCATCTTCATTTTACCTGGGTGCAAAGACACTTTCCTGGCCTTCCCCACACAAGGCTACAAAGTTTTTAATCAAGAGAGATAAAATGGCAAACTTTAAGTGTTAGTGGATCAATGCAGTGTCCTTCCCCGTCTCTGCATGTCTCTCAGATAATTACACTTTAATGAGCTTTAAATCTCGATTGTGACTACAAAGCACTACGAAACCCTGAAGCTTAAGTTTCTTACATAAATGTTTAATAAAGTTAAAAGTAGGAGATTCAAGAAAACACCACTATAGAGCTGCTGTCATGAACTGGCTAGACACTGCAACCATGAGGGGTGTATTCGAAAACCATCAAATGGCAAATTTATCCATCTCTTGTCGAGACAAATGTATACACACATATGTTGCCAAAAATAAATATCTAATGCAAGCGACTTAAACTCTGATTAAAGCTGGAACGATCATGAATTTTACACAAACATTACTAAACACTGCCCTTGAAACATGTTAGGGAAGCCACTTCATTAAAACCACCTTCTTGTATCTACACTCATTGGCCATTTTATGAGTTCCAATTACGATATAGGTACAGTTCATAGTTCTACAACTGCAGCAGCACTGCTTTTTCTGATCCACTGTACTAGCTCATCTGCTGTGCTGAGTGTCACTACAGCACTGTGAATGATCCACTACCCAAATAATAGATGCTTTGTGGAGGTCTTGTGGGAATCCTGACCATTGAAGAACATGGTGCTAACAAAAGATGCAGAGGAACAGATGGACTACAGTGTGTAATTGCAGGGCTACAATGTGCACCTATATGCTAAGTGGAGGTGATAAAATTACAATGTGGTGGTTTTAATGAAGCTGACATGCTGAAAAAAAAAACAACAGGTTTTGTCACAACATCCAGATCCCCAATGATCTAAGGGTGCCAGGGCTAAAAAGGAGGGTCAAAAATGCTTACCAAACAAATAATAAATGTATCAGTTCAGAGTGTGACATCATCCACATACTAAAAGCATGTGACTTTTTTTTTTAAACATTTTGGTTAAATTTAGTATCAGTATCAGGATATCAGATTATGATATCAATAAATTTGGGCATCCCTATATAGAGCCCTATTTTTATTAACATTCTGATTTCATTCTGATTGCCCACTGATTTCTCTTAATGAGCTACTTATCTTAAAAGACTGAGAAACAATACAACTATCTATATTGTATATTACTGCTCTTTTTATTGTTTCGTCTTGGAGAGCATTGCACTAAATTTTGTGGTATTCAAGTACAATGACAATAGGATTGTATTGTATTGTATTGTATTGTATTGTATTGTATTGTATTCTATTCTAGGTATTGGTTGCAGGGTTAAAGTGGGTTGGTTCAAGCACTAGATTTGTGATAGTCTGTGGTGTATTACAGCAGCTCTTACCTTGCATAGTTTTAGTTGTGGGCTCGGGGAACAGCGGGATAAGGAGGAGGTAGATCAGGTAGACCAAGGAGAGACCATTGTATCTGAACAAACATGCTACAGAGAAACAAGACACAACGAAAAGACAAAAACAGACAACGAGTTAACACAGGTAAAAATAGTTTTACTGTATTATTAAAACTGTGATAAAATGTGTGATATTTACGTGTAATTTAGCAAATGGAGACAATCAGGAGACAAGATGGCCTTTCTGGGACTGTGCTGCACAATTACTAGGCTCAGTAATTAAGTTTTGCAGCACAGAAACCTGTTGTTAATTCAGCTTTTCAGAGCCTGGCCAGGTAATATATTGCACTGGTGCCTTTCCATGAACAGGAAATTCAGTATAAAGAAGCCAGTGCCAAAGATTAAATTAAGATAAGCCAAACAAATGGTCTTTGTTACAGTGCAACCCAAAGAAAAGTGAGATGTGAGAGTAGAAAAGTTGAATCCCCTATAAATCCCCTGTCATAGTAACAAATGATCTCTTAGTATTAACGCAGACCAGCACTAAAATTACTGTTAAGAATATGTTGTTACTGAATCAAAATCCATAAATTAAGTACCACAAGAAGCAAAACTTGACTCTCTCAACAAAATCTTGTATTTCCATTATTGACATAATTTGAAAATGCCTGCAGCATTTGTCAGTCAAAAGAAATGGAATAAAGTCTAGTTATACTGACTTATATTAAAGGTAATAATACTTATAAAAAGGCTATATGTAAAGTATGATTCTCCTTTTCATTTTGGAGATTACTTTTTCCTCTTTTTACAGTTTCAAAACAACAAAAAAGGAAAAGGTCCCAAAGTTTGGGCACCCGGCATGGTCAGTATTTAGTAACACCCTGTTTGGCAGGTATCACAGGTTGTAAACACTTTTGTAGCCAGTCTTGAGTCTTTCAGTCTTCCTTACAAAAAGCTTTCAGTGTTGTGAGATTCTTGGGCTGTCTTGCATAAAGTCTATCCACAGAGTTTTGACGATGTTTAGGTCAGGAGATTGTTACAACCTTGACAAAATCGTCAGCTCGCTTCTTGAGGTAGTCCACTGTGGATTCTGAGGTGTGATCACTATCTCATAGTAAAGGTCACTAATTAAATTCATTCTTCCCACTACCAATGAAATGTTTCCTGTGCCACTGGCTGCAACACAAGTCCAAAGCATGAGCGAGCCACCCCCATGCTTAACAGCTGGAGAAGTGTTCTTTTTATTACATTCTGCACCCTTTTTTATCCATACGCCTGTTCATGACAGCCAAATGGTTCTACTTTCCAAAATGCTCCTTTACAAACATCTGACTCTGAATTTTGTGGTGAGAACCCAAGATGATTCTTCCATGAACTTCCATGAATTTCTTTTGATGATTCTTCCATGAACAAAAAAAAGTTTAAACAACACTTTGCTATCTTCACATAGTCTTCTGCTTTATGGACATTAATTATTGTAATATTCAGAGTGCTGAGCAGCTGTTTAGAGGAGCCCATGGCTCTGGATTATTGGCACAAGGTTTGAAGAGTCAAAATTTGCATTACCAGGCCTTTCCTAATGACGGCATTGCAAAAGACACAGTCCTAACAAGCTAATTAACGTCTGAAACCTTGATAAGAGTTATCTGAGAATTCAAAACACTTGGTGTTCCCAAACATTTTTTGAACGTATGCATTAAGATACGGTATATTAATTTCTTACAGTGGCTTGAATCAATGCTGGTTAATTAAGCATTTATAGATATGGTGAATTTATTCAGTGCATCAACATTGATTATATAGTTCCATTGGTTAAATGCTTTACAGTCTTTTTCAGAGAGCACTGAAAGGACAGCTTCTTCATGAAAAAGGCTCCAATATAAACATCTACAAGGATTTAACCAACTGATATATCTAAATTTAGCTGTATGAAACATTTAAAGCTTTACAACCACAAAATACTGTAATATCATTAGCACAAAAATAACAAATTCAATCACAGGACCAAAAATAGCCCTCCACAGAAGATCTCATCTGAATCTAATAACAATCTATTCATGAAATATTGTGCCAAGCCATCAAGAAAACTATAATTGCATTAGAGTGTAGAAACTGCCAACAAAATGACATTATACTCTGACAACTGGTGTCTAATGGCAAGGTTTGTATCTGCTCAGCATTTCTTTCCCATAAAAATGTGTGAAAGAAGGGACGAGAGTCTCATCTGGCCTCTCTAGAGCTCCTGCTCTACTGGCTCTGAAGCATGGCCATCCAGATGGCGACAGCTGGATAGTAGCGTCAATCTCACCATTTTTCGTCCACACTCACTGGACCAGGACATTTTTCCATGGTAAATTAAAATAAGTTTGGGTTGAACTGCAAGGATCATGTTTTGCGATTCTCATTATAAATCCACCTTCTTGTTTCAGACTGACTAAGGCAGTGTCACTCCTGCCATTTTCATATTCTGCAGCCTATAGCATTATGCTTTAACCACAACATTCTGTTCATATAATAATATTTGTAAATGACAAAATGTGATCAAATTTCTAAGTCAAGCAGCCCATATCAGTACTGACAATGCAGATATACAGGCAATAAAAAGCGCAGTGTGCAGATAGGTTTAAAACAATTTTATCTAAAGTTGGGCAGGTTTTTTTTAGTTATTAAAGCAACATTGATCATGAGAAAGTCACTGTATAAATAAAAGTGATGATGATGTGGATGATACCCATAATAAACGTGGGGCTGTATGATTTAGACATGTGATGTGCTGTTAAAGCTGTTGGATATCACAATAACAATAAAAGAAGCAATAAATTATATAGACTTTAATAAATAATACCTTTTTTGCAAAGTAATTAAAGAGAAATCACTAACTAATGTCAGGCACCAAGAACTTGGCACGACCCAAGCAGAGCTAAAAGCCAGAGGGGTTTTATTTAACAAACAGGTAGCTGAGCACAACAACAAATAACAAGCACACATATAAACAGGGCAATGCCGGGTCCAGAGTAAGAGACAAGCAGAGGTCAAAGCCAGATGATCAAACAAGCCAGCAACCAAATCCAAAGGGAAATCCAAGAGAATGGTCAGAACACAAAAGGAGAGTCAGAACCAGCGAGAAAAGAGCAGAGAGAGCCAAAGGGACAATCGAGAGAGAGAAAGTCAGAGACGAAGGGAAGTCAGAACCAGGAAAATAGATAGTCACAGGGACAATGCTCGGAATTGCAGTGTTTGGCAAAACTTCGCAATGTGTGTGTGTGAGCGGGGTTTATATACAGGTGTGTAAATGATGACAGGTGACGCTAATCAAAACTGGGGCGACCTAGACCGTGACTGATTGGATGACTGGGGACACGTGGGTGTGACGTCATCAGGTAGTGCACTCTGGGGAATGGAGTCTGGGAGATTGGCGGTGTCAGGGAGACCCAGAGGCATGACAACTAACAAACTCCGCCTTTAGGCAAAGGCCAACACCAAAAGCACAACATGACAGATTCGCTATTTATTATTCCACAGAACCAAAATAACAGATTTCTAATAGCTGCTTACATCAACAGCAAGCACATTTGTGTCCTTAAATGCTATTAGTAAAACAGTCAATATTCCCTGAATAGCTTTCTCTACACAGGAATGAATGAATTAATGAATAAATAAATAAATAAATAAATAAATGCCTACAAAAACACATTCTGCTTAATTATTTAAAATGCTTCATTTGCAGTACTCATTAGTGCTTTAAACATTTTACGCACAATACCAGTAAGAATAATCATTAGTCATTTGCACTACCACATTCCTGCAGCGGAAACTGCTATTACTATGCACTGTTGGATATGAGCTGATCTTTATATCACTGTAATGATGAAAATATGATTAATCGTGCAGCCCTATTTGAAATGCTTGCAGCCTTGGGTTCTATCATTGTGGACACGCATTAATGTAATTTGTGTTTTCTGACATTACATTGACAGTTCAACCAGTCAATGCTCACAAAGCCAGCAATGAATAAAAGAAAGGGCCATCATGTCATCAGGACAGAAAGCAATTAGGATGGAATCATAATGGATTAAAGCAAGGATTGTCACTTAGCATGGCATTACAATAGATGAAACCAAGCGGTGCCAATTACTATGATCCCAAATGAATGAAAACAAGTGTTTCCAGTTAGCAATGACATCATAGTGAAAGTGTTGCTGGTTCATATGCATTTTACAGGCTTTGAATACCTGTGTATATTTCTCAAAGTGTCCCTTTAAAACAACATTTTTACTTAGGTTGTAATTACTTCATTTTAGTCATCCCTCTGATGGAACAGATACACTAATACGTGCAGCAAAATGCAACATTTTTTCACTTGCACATGAGAAAGCATAAACTAAACAGAGATCCAGCCAAACCACCACTACCCACAGCTTTTTACACCACATTCATGATGATGATCTTGTTGGTGCAGCAGCTGCAGAAAAGTAGGGCTGGATGATGTGAGCAAAATATCTGATTTTTCACACTAATATTGTGCCTGCAATTTAAACTGAGATTATTTTCCATTAATTTAAAGTTTTTTTGGCCAAAAAGACCAGAATATCCACTATTTCTGGCTAAAACCGCTGAATGTCATGTGCCATATTACCAGCAAGTTGTGGTTGCCAGTGAATAGTGATTTTGATGTAAAGACACTGAATCTTTCAGCCCTACTGAGCAGTTCATGTGTTGTCTTGAAACTATGAGGCTACTCTTCTTTGAAACCAACAGTAGCAAAACGTGTGATTTTCTCACAGTATGCTATTTGTGCGGTCAGGTTTTAAAAAATCAAAAAGAGCTGTCTGTCTGGAGAACACTGCTGCCTGAAGTGATTATGTGGTGGAGCCAGAAGCTGAAAAACATGAAATCCCACAGTAAACTTACGTATCTAAGATAAGATTAATCAAACTCCATGGTATATCAACCTTGTGTCACTGTACTGCACTGAGCCTTTGTTGCCCATTAAAAGTGCTCCCATGCACATGCTTATTTATTAACAATCACTGCTCTATCCAAAAGCCTTAAACTTACTTTAGGACATCATTTTATGGTTTAATAAAAGACACAGCATCCGAATAATAAATAAGGAAACAAATTGCATTGCACTGGATTACTTGGGCCAGCCATAACTTTCACCTTGACAGAAATGTTGCACCGAACTGTTTCATTAAGTTTCTCCTTTCAGAGACATGCTCCATTTGCTCTACAAAGCAAAAAAAAAGCATCAATTTTCACTGTAACAATCAATCAATCAATCAATCAAAATTTATTTGTATAGCGCTTTTTACAACCAACGTTGTCTCAAAGCAGCTTCACAGAAGATCAGACACACACACACATATACACACACACACACACACACACACAAAACTCTGTTATGTGGTAGAGTAGAAGATAACACTGAAATAAGGACCCTCTAAACACCATCATTATTCTATATTGTCACAATACAGAGATATGTCAAGCTAATAAAACCCAAAAACAGAATTAATTCAGAGAGAAAGCAGAGAGCTATCTGAGAAAAAGGATTGTGTCATCTGAGGTCAAACTCAAAACCTGACCAAAACCTGCGAGTGACAATGTCTATGTCACCACTATATAACATACGACTCACCAAAATTCCAAACACTCCAACCATTTAATTCAGATATATCCAGATGTTGTAGGTCTAAGTGGCTGGACTCTTAATTAACCAATTAAGGTGTAATGACTGAAAGGTATATAAAATCCTTAATCACCTAAAGTTATTATGTATCTTCTGGGTATCTGACTACAGGGCACAGATGGGATGGTCACAGAGGGGATGGGGGATATTTACCCTGTAAATAATGCTCATTGAAGAATTACACAATGAAAACAAATAGAAAGTTCAGTAGAGAGCTGTAAATGCAACATATATACCTTTTTGTGCACCTCAATACCAACTTGAGTGCAGTCAACTACAACTGATATTGTCCTAATACACAACAGCATGCTACAATATACAGTGCCATTTTTTTCCTTTATGTCCATATATTGTTTTTTTCCATCTTATACAATGGTAAACAATTCATTTATCTAACTTTCAAAACAGTTTAAGTCAGGCACATTACACTGATGTTGTATTCTGCCTGTACATAAAACAAAATGTGCATGCTAGTAATGTTAATGTACATTTTTTAATTGTTAGGTTAGAGATACCACCGATCCAATACCACAGAATAGCAGAATCAGCCAAAAATGCTGGAGTGAAAAAACAGAATCTGATCCAATCCTGTAGCAAATCCAGCCTGAAACAGCTGTAATGTGACGTTAATAGCTGTGCATTTCTTCCAGTGTTGGAGTAGTTTGACTTCTTTTAGGGTGCGTTCACGCCTGCTTTGTGTGGTATGCATCAAACTCAATCTTTGGTTTGGTTATGAATGCTACATCCATAATTGTGGATCTCAGTCCAAAAAAACCTGGTTCAACTGAGGTTCTAGCGGCACATCAGAGCTGCACTGGCTGCATAATGTGCCTGTTTTAATGTCTGACTATTGACAGATGCTCATATTGGTCCTGCAGCACGACCTGCTGCTAATAATGGCAGATGAGTAATAAAATAGCAGCAAAGTAATGCCTTTGATTTTGCCACTTGGATCGCAGAACATCCAGCAACTTGACTGGTTATATCCAAACTGAAAAACCCATCATAAAGCAGCAGATGTCACGTAAGGCTTTTTTGGTTTATTTGAAGATACTGTTTGCTTTATTTGAATATACTGCAATTATTAAGAAAACATGTATTTAACAAATCAGACTTGTTAATGAATCGTAATACTTTTAAATCTATGTCAGGCCAATAAGCACTATGTGCTCAAATGAGTGTTAATTATTTTAGCATAGTATTTTTGGTATTGACACATGATGTCAGCAGTGAAGCTAAAACTCTGATATTGTGACTCACAGGCTCATTTCAGAATACCTGCAAAGGTAGTTCACCTAAGGGTAGGGCTACGTTGTGACAAATAGGCCTATTTGTCAGCCAAAATAAGACAGTTTCAAGTCACGCTCATCTTTGGTTGTGGTGAATCAAGATTTGTTCAGGAACATGAATAAAAAAAGCAGCAGTTTCAGAAGCTAACAATCTAGCGTTTATCTTAACAGCTGGGTTTGACCACCGGCATGGCAAACCGACTCAGGAATAATTGATGTCTCCTGAAAAGTAGCCACAGCAGCTGTGTGCTGTGTTTAAAACGATGTGGTCTGAAAACACTTAAAGATTGAATGTCATTAATGTTGATGATTTTTCCCTTGCGCAGTTTAAGAACCTGAAATTTTAGTAACACAAACAAAAACCAGAGAACAGGAATTTACCAATTTGATATTACTGACCATGACAATGTTAATATCTTAAAAATGTTTGTATGATACAAAACTTAAAATACGGCTTAGAAACCGCTGTGAACTGTGTGGGCTTGGCTAGCAAGCAGCTTGACTGACAGCTCTGTGTCTAACACTCCTAACCTGCTCTGCCTTTCATACAGTACTAGAATCATTATCCATGTGATGCTAGCTGGACAAAACATCATAAACGAACCAACATGCAGATGGCCGGACAAAGCAACATGTAAATAAAGGAAAAGACGAACTAACAATGTTGGTGTATGAATAAACAAATGAACAGGAGACAGGCAGCTACAGACAGCTGGTCTACCTTACCATTTTTTGGTTATGCTGGGCTTAATTTAACTTAGTTTCTCTGACTCTGAAACACTTTTGTGTGGGTGGGGCAAGAGACATTAGCCTTGTGATCAGTTAAGGACCCAAGCACCCAAGATTACCCAAGATTAGGACCACACAGTCTACATCAAAAAGAGAGAAATACTGTATATATCTGTCATTTACTGGTCATTGGAACATCATCCAAAGGTTATATTTAGTACATATCCTAGAGATTGAAGATCCTAAGACCAGACATAGACAACATATATACACAGCAAATAATGCTAAACAAACTGTTCTACATGATTGGGCTGTAAGTAATCCAGCAAGTAACCACCTTGAAATGTGAAACACACACGCCAAATCCTATTACCTTTTATAGAATTATACATACCCAAAGCAAACATAACACAAACACCATCATATGAGGGTAGAATGATCATCAATTGACACTTCTCATTAGTAAAGAGCATCTTAACACTATGATGCCTTTGGCCTTGTTTCCTTGGTAGTCTACAATAGACTGTGCCTCAGCACAGACAGCGGAAAAAACAGCAAGCAGCATAACCATTACAGATTCATCCAATCAGCAGATCACTCATACATCCATGCAAACGCCCCCATCTCTCACAATTCTTTGAATTCTATTCATCTTCATTACCCATGTAGATTTCCTGTCTTCTCCATACTGTTTTTCCTGTTAGTGTGGAACATCCCTGTGACTGACCTCTGTTCATCCCCACTTTAAAAAAATCAAATCATCAAATATTAAAGGTGTGTTTACGATAATGGGCAGTCAATTTTTCTCTCCTCAGATGCCACATTATTAATTCATGCGGTTAAAGCGACTTTCCAGCGATTAATGGGGATGCGCCACACTTTGGTGAGATTGCTTTCTGAGGAAAAAGAACAGACGTTTTCAGCCGTCAAGTGATACATTATCAGCCTGTACTTGTACTGTTGAGTGAGTCTCATCTATAGAAAGCTCCATGCTGCTGAAAGCCCACAATGAGAGAGCGATTCTGAGCAGTATGAGTGACCGTGGCTTAATCCTTATCAATTGTGGTCAACCATACATCAAATTAAGACCTTCAATACATAAAATTAAGCGGCGTTATCTGGTTTATTACACGTAGATTTAAAATTAAGTGCCTGGTGTTTGATGCCTAATGGATTACAGGAACGGCACATTAACACTGTGCTGCAATATCTGAGTCCAATTCAGCGGCTATGTTGGCACCAAGCTGGAAAGTTCCATTTCGCATTTTGTCAGAGATAAATATTTGCAGTGATGAAACCAGACTGCTGTTAAAAGGCTGTACATGCTCAGAAACACCCAGTGAGGTTTTTATTGATATGAACCTGTGTATATTCAATATGACACCCGTGTACTGTTATTCCATTGAATATTACTGCCTTTCAATTTAGTAGAAAGAAAACAAGGTCTGAATTGTTTCTATTCTCCCCGCCTTTTCCTTGTTCTGCTGTAAGTGGAAATATCATGACTGTGGCCCAAACCCACATAGCCAGCCCCACACATACACAAATGATTATGATTCTGCATAAACTCTAAATGTAAGCCACCGTCTGGAACAAAGCAGAAGTCAAAGATCCTTCCCAAGTCAAACACACTGAGACGGTTTCCCAGACAGGGACTAAGCCTAGACCTGGACCGCATTCTTCTTTTCAATGCAGAATCTCCAGAATTTAGAATACTGCACAGTTCATGACTAAGCCTGAAGGGGAATTCCACCAACTACTCAAAATGTCTGAATAATTCCGTATATTCTCAATAATTCTTTGAGATGTAAACAGATTCATTCAGAGTGAAGGGTTAATTGTAGAGAAACCTACAGACTCTCATTTCTTGCTGGTGGTGGTGCTGATATAAGCCAAGGTTTGTTGTGTCTACAGCACAAATACAGACATTTACTGTATTTTATTTATCTATTTTTTTTTATTTTATCTAAAACCAGAAACCACTGCTGACTTTACACACGTCTTCTGGGTTTTATATGTAACATTGATGATGGTAAAATAGTCATAAATCTGAAGTGAAAATAAAGTTTTCTTTGAGGACTATAACGTCCTGCATCTACCACGAATAAATAGGTAAATAGGTAAATATGTTAATAAATATATAACATACAAATAATATAAATATAATAGATAAATATGTTAACATACATTTTGAGGCAAAACTCAAATAGATAGATAGATAGATAGATAGATAGATAGATAGATAGATAGATAGATAGATAGATTCACAAAGATTTAATGTAACAACTTTCTGTAAGGGAGCTTTTAAGGGTGGACATCTGGCTCCCATCAACAATTCTTATTCAGCAACTTTAGAAAGTAGCATTATAGCATTACACACCAAATCACTCTGAATGGCTCTGTTTATGTCTAAACCATTTCAGTGTGTAGAATTTTTGGAACACTGGTGGAGTTCCCCTTTAACCCCTGTCTGGGTACTCCTGCGTTCTAGTGAATTGAGTTTCTTGGTACTGTTTACTGATAAAAGAGCAGAAATGTGACGTAAAACACCACAAAATTGAGCTTTTAATGTAGATACACTGAAACAGAAACTGGAGCTGATATATACTGAGACGCGGATGGAGGTAAACTCACCTGCCGCCAGGCAAAATGGCAGCAGCAGCCTGAAGATGAGTCCACACACGACCTCACTCGCCATGGTCCCGGGGGTCTCACATCCAGCTTGGCTCAAAACATTAAAAACTTCTGTTATCCGGGTCAATGACAGCAGACGAAGTTGGCCGTTTTGGTTCTCTCCTCGAGTCCGAACAAGGCGGCATCGCGCTACATGAGTCCTCCCCTCGGTGAGTCCTCGAGCCTCTCTATTTCTCCGCTTTACTCCCCACTACCGACCACTTCTCAGCTTCACGGGCTTCAGTCATGCTTTTCATTAAGGTGATAAACTCACCTCGACACAAGAATGAAGGCAGGTATCGGTAAATCACAGCGTTCAGTTCTGTGGTACAAGTTTTAGGAGTTTTCTGGCTTTTCTGTCAGGCGCGCGGCACCGCTAGAGCAGCGTAACGGTCAACCGACTCAACGGTTAACGGTCAACATCTACAGCAGCGCTCACCGGAGTGCAGGAGTACAATAAAGGTCCATTCTACCGGTCGGTAGAGCACACCGAGTTAATATTTAGTGTTAACAAAGTAAAACGTCTCGTGTTTACCTCAGACTCGGTCTCTGAGGCAAGTTTCCTCCTCACCTCAGTCAAAAACTCGGGGAGGCTCCACTGACTGAAAAGCTGCCCGCTCGCGGGGCAATAATAAAATAGTTCATACGCAATCAGCGCTACGACCAATGAGAATAAGCGCGAGCGACCAGAGCGACCGCTTTGTTTCGTTCCACACCCGTATTCAGACAAAGCCCGCCTCCTGCGCTATGATTGGCTAATAGTTTCCACCAGGCCTCAATTCGATAGGTAGACTTCTAAATACTAGCTAATCCCAGCGCAGGTGGTCGGATCGCCGCAACCAATCCCCGTTCAGGGGGCGGGGCATGGCGGATTACGAGTGGAGCAAAGCACCAGCCTTTAGTAGGAACTCCGGTTAATTAAAAACAAGAGCTTTGCAGAGAAGATTATTCCTGTTTCAGATTTATTTCCTGACAGACGAGTAATTATCTGCCAGAGTCAGGTTTCTTATCACGATACAACCATTTCTCATTTTCATTTTCCATGACTCTAGTAGGCCAGTATTTCATTCTCTGTATTTCGAGCGCCGGAGAAAGCAGTCGTAGCAGGGGAAGTCGTGCACTTCGCCAAGAATGTAGACAAACAATTATCATATCTCTGCGTGTAACTCTGAGAAACAGGCCACCGATTTAGGTCCATTACTCTGAGCTGACCATTTGGGTCCATACAGGTCTTATGAGAGAAAATCCCAGCCTGCCTGTCCCAAGGATTTCCCAGCAGGCTGTCCTCAAACAGCGTAATGGTCTATTAAATCTACATAGCCCTCAAGAGTCTACATTTTACATTTTATGGAGAGATTATTAGGAATTAGGAATAGGAATTCCAAAACTGTGTTGGTTCTGTGCAGTGGACTGTAAAATGGGGCCTGCAAAATACTGGTAAAAGTGCATTAAAGCCAAATAGACCCCATACAGAATGTACACAAGCTTACTCTAACACACGCACACACACACACATATATAGTTGCACAAAGGAGTCGACTGATGTTGTGTGTGTGCCATAACATTAAAACCACCTCCTTGTATCTACTCACTGTCTTTTTAATCAGCTCCACTTACTATATAGTAGCACTTTGCAGTTCTACAATTACAGACTGTAGTCCATCTGATTCTCTGTATACTGTGTTGATCTCTTGTCTCCCTGTTCTTCATTTGTCAGGACCCTCACAGGACCACCAGATAGCAGGTATTATGTGGGTGGTGGATCATTCTCAGTACTGCAGTGACACTGATGTGGTGGTGGTGTGTTAGTGTGTGTTGCACTGGTGTGAGTGGATCAGACACAGCAGTGCTGCTGCGGTGTTTAAAAACTGTGTTCACTCACTGTCCACTCTATTAGACACTCCTATCTTGCTGGTCCACCTTGTAGCTGTAGAGAGATGTCAGAGACGATAGCTCATCTGCTGCTGCACAGCTCATGTTGGTCATCCTCTAGTCCTTCATCAGTGGTCACAGGACGCTGCCCACAGGATGCTGTTAGCTGGATAGTTTGGGTTGGTGGACTGTTCTCAGTCCAGCAGTGACACTGAGCACTGCTGTGTCTGATCCACCTACACCAGCATAACACACACTAACACACCACCACCATCTCCACAAATGGACTACAGTCTGTAATTGTAGAACTACAAGGTGCATCTATGTGGTAAGTGGAGCTAAAATGGATAAAGAATGTAGATACATTAAGGTGGTTTTAATGTTATGGCTAAATGGTATATTCACATAGTCATTAATAATTTAATAACTGCTTAGAAATCTACATGAAAACGTTAAGACATTAAAAATTAATTATTTACAGTATTGTGCAACAGTCAGAGGCCATCTGTTGTGTTCTAGGGAAAAAAACGCCCATCAGCAGTCAGTTTCCCCAGATTACCAATCATCGACTCCTACACACACCTGAACCGTGTCTACCTCATTATTTTTCCTACATTACACAGACTTTTGTTTGTGTCTTTTCCAAGGTATTACTACTCAGTGAGTGCTTTTAAATGCATTTAATAGATCAATCATAATCAGATTTCTCCAGTTATCCGATTATTCAAACGACCATGTGAACAGCATACTCCGACCCCTTAAATCTCTGATTGAAGCCCAGAAAAAACTATTAAGAAATCCATTAAAGAGAGCAAAATTTTAGCTCAGTATGTAAATCTGGTGAATGAATTACTGACAAAATCTGATTATTAAGTGCATGTAAATGCACTCACTGCCAATGTTTAGCTGTTTATATTCCTTATACACTCAAAAGAATAGTTACATCCAGAAGGAAGTGTCAGATTGCAATTCTAATGCATCATGCATACTCGTAACAACAGATCGTTCATCTTGGCGCTGACCATGGTGCCTCCACACACGGACCATCCCGCTTCCCAGAGTTCTAAGATGCAACCTCTCTCCTAATACTTGAATTGCTTTTAATCTTATCTCTGATGTACACTTCACTGGTAAAGGATGCTGCCAACACAACAGCACGTGTCACAATGGAAAGCATGCACAACAGGACGACCTTACATAGTCAGTCAGGTACAGCGATAAGGCCCATTTTTGCCTACTTCAGATGTGCACTCTTTACCTTTATAGCAGCTTCCATTCTTTTTAGGAGACCCACTTTCAGTTTCTCAAAGAAACCTGCAGGCATATTTTTACACACCTCCAAAGTTCAGCGCTCAAAGCTACTCATGATCCAAATATTCCCAAACACATTCAGTGATGTTAAGGTCTGGACTCTGGGGTGGTCAGCCCTTTGTTCTGAGACCCCATATTTTGTTTGATTTGCACATTGTCAGTTTCTCAGTGAGGGCTTCCTGACAGCTACACATGGTATTAGTCCCCTAGTGTGTAGGTGTCTTCCCACAGGATGGACAGAAGCACCTGCTGGATGTTTTCGGATTCAGATTGACGTTCTCTCCTTTTCACAAATTTTAAATGGGGATGGTTCTACCAGGTTTTGATTAGGAGTCAGTTTTTGTCTAAAGCTAAGTATGTTTTCCAGTTTTGGAAACTCACTTTTTCTTCCTTGACTTCATTTGCAAGTGGATTATCTTCTATGTAATGTCCTCCAAAATATCTCCTGAGCAACAAATGACTTGTAATCACAACTGTGACTGGACGTTAAATAAATGAAGGGTGATCTCTGCACTAATAATATGTTTATATTACGCTGGTATTGTTAATGGAGTACTCTATAAGACACCCATTCACGTCATTAAGATGTTTTCAGTGTAATGCAAAGTTACTGCTTTAAAATACATTTAATGTCAAGTTAGCTTCTAATGGCTTTGATTAGAAAGGAAGAACTGATGTTACATTTTGTAGCTCCTACATTATGTTGTAAACTATTTAAAGACCACTTTTAGGTATAGAATTACATCGTCACTTGCTTTTTTGCAAAAGCTATTAGGCTGCTTATCTGTAGCTTTTAGTGCCTAACAACTTCCTCGCGACTAATAATAGATACACTGGGTTTTCGTCTTGGTTTATTTGGTAGATCAGCCTATGAGTTGGGCTTTTTGGCACCAAAGTATCTTCAGGAGGATTAATGTCAATGTAAAGACGTAGATGTAAAACTGTCTTCATTCAAGACATAATATTTACACATTTTTACACTTTTTCAAACTTTACTTTTTGTAACAGCTATATGAAACTGTACATATTGGTGGGTGTTATGGCAACAATGTCATATCCCCATACTTTAAGATATTTTCACAGTCCTTTGAGTTCTGAGATTTATTAAGTTGGAACAGACAGAATCGAACTTGTAGTGCCATATACAGGGGTTAACTGAAACTGAAACACCTGTCATTTTAGTGTGGGAGGTTTCATGGCTAAATTGGACCAGCCTGGTGGCCAATCTTCATTAATTGCACATTGCACCAGTAAGAGCAGAGTGTGAAGGTTCAATTAGCAGGTAAGAGCACAGTTTTGCTCAAAATATTGCAATGCACACAACATTATGGGTGACATACCAGAGTTCAAAAGAGGACAAATTGTTGGTGCACGTCTTGCTGGCGCATCTGTGACCAAGACAGCAAGTCTTTGTGATGTATCAAGAGCCACGGTATCCAGGGTAATGTCAGCATACCACCAAGAAGGACGTTTTCCTCCACCAGCATCACGTAGTGACCTGGCCACTATCCTGCAAGAAGAATGGCTTAAAATCCCTCTGACCACTGTGCAGGACTTGTATATGTCATTCCCAAGACGAACTGACGCTGTATTGGCCGCAAAAGGAGGCCCTACACCATATTAATAAATGATTGTGGTCTAAAACCAGGTGTTTCAGTTTCATTGTCCAACCCCTGTGTGTATATATATATATAATAAATCAACTACAGTGATTTTATTCAATGCTTAACAAACTGCACTGCACCATATCCGCTTAGGCAGCCCCAATTATGCTCACTTTGTTATGAAACATGCAGTTAGTCAGTGTTGACAATATCCACAATATGCTCAGAAAAGTGTACTGTGACAATTTATCACGATAGCCATTAAATATCATCATATTGTCCGTCCACACATACATCACCACTGTCATGTCAAAACACATTCCTTTTTTTTTTCCACACATTGTCAGAGATTGACTGCAGCTGTTACTGCTCTTGCTTGTTCTCGGGGCACTTTACCTTGTGCTCAGTGAAACACATTCGATTGGATTGGGGTCAGGCGATTGACTTGGCCATTGCAACATTCCCCTTCTTTGCTGTAAAAAACCTTTATTCATTGTTTATCTGCACTATGAAGCATCACTGAATCTACGCAAGTAATACAGCTGTATGCACTTCAGAGTTCATCCCGCTGTTTATGTCTGTGATCACATCATCAATAAATACAAGGGACCCAGTTCCGCTGGCAGCAGTACATACCCATGCCATAACCACTCCAGATGAGGGGGTACGATTGGATCATAAGCAGCTCTCTTCCTCCTCCATCTGCCCATAAGATGTTGTTCCAGAACTGTTTCTTGGCTCTAATTTCATAACACTATTTTAGCCACGCTGATTTTGGTTTATATCTTGTGGTAAACTCTCTGTGTTTACTCTGGTTTTTACTCTCTTGATTGCTGACACAGATAGGCCGATGCACTGGAAGGTGTTCTTAATTTGCCTAAATGTGGTGAAAGCGGTTTCTTCACCAGGGAAAGAATTCTTCTGCTTTCCACCACAGAGGTTTTCCAGCTTCTTCTACGCTGTCCTGTTTCTAAGATGACCCATCCTTTCTTTCCTTTGAGGAATGTACCAGTTAGCTATAATATGTATATATACATTATATTGCCAAAAGTATTCACTCACCCATCCAAATCATTGAAATCAGGTGTTCCAATCACTTCCATGTCCACAAGTGTATTAAACCAAGCACCTAGGCATGCAGACTGCTTCTACAAACATCAGGGAAAGAGTGGGTCGCTCTCAGGAGCTCACTGAATTCCAGCATGGTACCGTGATAGGATGTCACCTGTGCAACAAGTCCTGTTGTGAAATTTCCTCACTACTAAATATTCCACAGTCAACTGTCAGTGGGATTATAACAAAGTGGAAGCGACTGGGAACGACAGCAACTCAGCCACAAAGTGGTAGGCCACGTAAAATGACAGAGCCATTGACAGAATGCCAGAGGGTCAGCAGAATCACACTTCTCCGTCTGGCAATCCGATGGATGAGTCTGGGTTTGGCAGTTGCCAGGAGAATGGTACTTGTCTGACTGCATTGGGCCATGTGTAAGTTTGGTGGAGGGGGGATTATGGTGTGGGGTTGTTTTTCAGAAGTTGGGCTCGGCCCCTTAGTTCCAGTGAAAGGAACTCTTAATGTTCCCAACTTTGTGGGAAGAGTTTGGGGATGGGCCCCCTTCCTGTTCCAACATGACTGCACACCAGTACACAAAGCAAGGTCCATAAAGACATGGATGAGTGAGTTTGGTGTGGAAGAACTCGACTGGCCTGCACAGAGTCCTGACCTCAACCCAATAGAACACCTTTGAATTGGAGCGGAGACTGCGAGCCAGGCCTTCTCGTCCAACATCAGTGTCTGACCTCACAAATCTGCTTCTGGATTAATGGTCAAAATTCCTGTAAACACATTCCTAAACCTTGTGGAAAGACTTCCCAGAAGAGTTGAAGCTGTTATAGCTGCAATGGGTGGACCGACATCATATTAAACCCTATGGATTAAAAATGGGATGTCACTCAAATTCACATGCATGTGAAGGCAGACGAGCGAATACTTTTGGCAATATAGTGGATAGAGTTATGCCAATTAGGTCTGCACGATATTGGGGAAAAACTGACAACACAATATTTCTACAGTATTTCTAAGATATACTGCAATATGAACAAATACAGGATTTTTTTATTTGATAAGAATGAACAATTCTAGACTGATTGGGGTGAGTTTGTAGGGGAGTCCATCTGTATAGAAAACAAAAATCATAAAAATAATAATAAAACTGAAAAATTACTTTCTTTAAATGCAAACTAACCTTTTTGAACTTCAGTGCTATACACTTAGTTTCAACATGTCACAAGCAGGTAAGTTCTGTGACTGCTCTGCATATCCATGAACTCTTGAACCAGAATAAAACTGTGTCAGACTTCTCTCCTAAATGAGTCATGGAAAATGAGAACCATGGATTTTTCTTTTCTATCAAGCAGTAAAAATGTTGTAATGCTATTTGTTCATTTCATTTGCCTTATGTGACATTGCACGTTCAGCTATGTGATTATTGCACATGCACACATGGCAATGATGATGCTGAAATGATATACTGTGCAGCCCTAATGCCAATGTACATACCGTTTTTTTTTATGATGTAAATTGTAAGTGTAGCGCTTGAGTGGCATACAGTCAATCAATACAGAGCAGAGTGGCATCTATTGACTGATGCTGATAGTTTTTAAGGTCTTTCTCCAAACCCCCAGTCTTATTGGAAAATACCTAGGAACTGCCACCATAAAATAGCTCTGAAATTTTGGGATTACTTGGATGTCCTTTCTTGAAACAGAAGGAACCCATCAAAAATGCAATAATTTGACTAAAACTACTGACTCCAACCAAAAAAGCACGGTAATGAAGAACTGACCTATTTAAATAACTACTCTTTTATTTATAGCAGTTTGAAGTCACTTTAGGCATTGATATTTCAGCTGTTGGTGTACAGTAACTCAGTATGTGTAATGTGTTAGTGTACTGTAAGTGATGTGTCGGTGTACAGTAGCTCAGTAAGCGTAATGTGTTAGTGTACTGTAAGTGGTGTGTCGGTGTGTACAGTAACTCAGTATGCGTAATGTGTTAGTGTACTGTAAGTGGTGTGTCGGTGTACAGTAACTCAGTAAGCGTCATGTGTTAGCGTACTGTAAGTGGTGTGTCGGTGTACAGTAACTCAGTAAGCGTAATGTGTTAGTGTACTGTAAGTGGTGTGTCGGTGTACAGTAACTCAGTAAGCGTAATGTGTTGGTGTACTGTAAGTAGTGTGTTGGTGTACAGTAGCTCAGTAAGTGTAATGTGTTGGTGTACTGTAAGTAGTGTGTTGGTGTATCTGTACTGAAGTGTTTCCATTCAGGGTTTTTTACCTAAACTTTACTACATTTTGGAGTCTAATATCTGACTTTTTACTCCATTACATTATGAGAACTCTGTTCTTCCTTTTGGCTCATTGAGCATAAAAACATGTCCAAACGAAAGAAGTGTGAAGTGAGCCCACCAATCAGGGTACAGTGGTCACTTTGTTTTGAGCTTGTTTTGACCTCTCGGACAGAGCTTGGTTCTAGCTAATGGAAACTGCTCTCCTTCAGTGTTTTGTCTAATTAATGACCTTCTATTAAGACTGGTGGACTGAGAGACACTAGAGTCTCTTCACTTAACATGAGTTGATTAAGAGTCTTGATCCAGAAATGATAATAGGACATTAGAGCTATAATAATAAGTACATTTGAAGGTAAATACTTTAGTACTTTTACACCAGTGGTGGTCTAAAGGGAGGAACTTCTTCTTTTACTGGAGGAATATTTTACCTTGGGAATCTCTACTTTAACTCAACTACATGGTTTGTGTACTTCATCCACCACTGTATTTTTGGTAGTGGAACTAATGCCAACTCCAGCATGATTGCTGTTGTACAGAATTTGATCATACGTAGTCTGTAGTAAGTTGATACTGACAGGACACCTTCAAATCATTTGACTTCTGAAAGTGATCCCAACTGCTTGCAACCCCGCCCACTCCCTCAGGCCACCGATCCCATTCTCAAAACCAGCCACATTTCAGACGATCGAGATCTGTATGGGAGGTTCATGCAGAATGAGTCTCCCCTCCTACCGCCGTTAACACAGCTACTAATTACTCAGGCAATTCTCTTCAGGAAGCAAAAGACCAGTAATAGTGCTTGAGTGGCACACAGTCAATCAATACAGAGCAAAGTGGCATCTATTGACTGATGCTGATACTTTTTAAGATCTTTCTCCAAACCCCCAGTCTCTGTGACTAACACGCATCAGGAAACAGCCGTCTTTGATCCATAATTTAGGAGATGTTGAGTTAACCTCGTAGACAAAATGGATGCCATTTTCTATACCTATATATCATCCATTGCCATCGGTTGGGACTTTTATTATATCTTCCCTGAACATCAAATGTGATTGATAGTGAAGCTCTCGCTTAATGGTAGACATACCAAAGCACTGATTGATTATAAACAGTGGGTCAAAAAAGGTATTACAATTGATCATTTGATAATAAAATAATGCCCCAGGGTGTCTGCTCAGGATGCATACTGCTGAGTTCATTAACCATAAAATGAATAAAAGCACACGACTGAACCACTGAAAAGTTATTTCATTATTTCAAACCTTATCAGATATCAGCTTTATCAGTGTTATGCTGAATCACACTACTGTAGATTTTACACCACCACTAATTAGAATGTAATACATTTAATAAATGAATTAAAGAAGGTGGTCTCTGACATTTGCACAGTACTCATAGAAATATATACACTCATCATCAAAAATATAGTTGCACTTAGAAGGAAGTGTGGGATTGCAGTGCTATTGGGAAGGAAGATAAAGGTTACCAGGAACAATAAATGATGATAACTTTAGTCTGATATGGGTAATATTTACTGAGCTACACATACAGAAGTAGTGTCTCTCAGTATGGCATCGGGCCGCCATGTTTGCTAATGCAACTTGCCAGACGTCTCGGCATGAAGTTGTAGAGGTTCCTAATGGTGTCCTGTGATAATCCGTCCCATGTAGCTTGAATATTCTCACACAGTTCCTGCAGACTTTGCGGTAGGGGTGGCAACAAACTGTTCATCTTGGTGCTGACCACAGTGCCTCTATAAGGGATTTGTAGGTCGCCTCCACCAAGATAAAAGCAGGATTCGTCACTGAAGATGACCCGCTGCCATTCTGAGTCACTCCATGACAGTCTGGCACGACACCATTGCAGTCTTTGGCGTGGTGTTAAGGGCATTCATCATAATGGTCTGCGTGAATGCAGTCCTGCGTCATGCAGCCATCTGCCAATGGTGCTGGCACTAACAGGATGACTCATGGAGGGCTGCTCACTGAATGTCCACAATCATGACTTTTGGGTCACTCAGTAGCATATGTCGCAAAATCTGTCGGTTTTCTCTCTCTCTGGATCGTATAGGTCTGCCAGATCCTTCATACTTCGCTGGTGCGTGCCTTCTTCTATCCACTGCCACTAACAGCCTGCTATGGTATACGCAGGACCGGTATAGTGCAGCAATACATTGATAAGACCATCCTGCTTCCTGGAGCCCTACGATGCGATCCCTATCCAACTCTTCCAACTGCTCAAATTATTTTTGATCTCTTCTCTGAGGCATACTTCGCTTGCAAAGGATGCTGCCAACACAACAGCACAAGTCAGAACGGAAAACACGAGCAACAGGACAACCTTATATAGTCAATCAGGTGCAGCGATAAGGCCCGTCCTTGCCTACGGCACATGTGCAGCCGGTTATGAAACTTGAATCATTCGCATGTCTCACAATGTCAAACCTACCCACCAAATTTCACTCTTGTTGGCTGATTCCTTCTGGGTGCAACTATTTTTTTGAGGATTTTTGTGATGATGAGTGTATATATATATATAGGCTGCGGAGTCAGTCCACTATGAGAGGATGAAGAAATAGCAATGCACTGATGCCGCATTCTAACCTCTTGGCAGTCGTGTTGAAGGTCCTGTTCTCGGTTAGATAATTTAAGTACAGGTTGCCAATGAAAGGAAGAGTAAACGCAATGATGGCTGAAGCTCTTGGCAAGCCGCCATTATAACGACTGCCGCTGTCCACTCAAACGAAAAAACAAAAACGAGAGTTAACGTCTGTGCTGCTTTCCACCTCTGGAGGCCATCTTGGTGGGAAAAGGGATGAAGTTTGAAGCTGAACAACGTTTCTTCTAGACTGGTAAGCAAACATAGTTAATCAAATTATTTTGCTGTACAGTATTAATAAGGGTTTTACTTTATATACACATAACTTATAGCAAATATTTCATTGGGCCTCATATGCGTGAAATTTATAATTACAAATGTACAGACATTGGAGCCTTGGAAAGAATCTGCTAAACATGGCTTAGTAACCTCTTTACCATTCGACCTGCGAACTAATCACAAAGCTGATTAAACAAATGAAACTGGACATCAGAATTTGCTTCATAGGACAGAACACCACACCGTACTGATCAGTACTTACGTGTTCAGTTAAGCATTGCAATGTACGTGACTGGTCATCATCCTCATTATCATCATCCCTAAAACATTTATAATGTCCTGTTAACTTTCAAGGCTAAGATCATGCCGTGCATTACTGGAGCCCATTTATACTGGGTGAATCTGCAGTTAAGAGCTAGCTGGCTCAAGCTTTTAACACAGTTCAATGACCCGAGCATCCCACCACGCCCTATTTTACAGCCTCCTCCAGCATACACAGCATATAAGTTACTGTAAAGGTCTACTCCAGTGGTCATGAATTAGATGATTAGGGAAACTGAAATTAGCACACAAGCAGATATCATTAATATGGAAAGAGACTCTGTAAAAGCACATTCACTCTGATGGCTAATGCACAGTTGCTTTCATGTGCTCGTTTGAGTCATCCTAACAGAAGGTTTTCCCTACTTTCTTGAATTGAACAGAATTAATAAAATGAGTGTCTGTGCCTTTAACGTGCAAGAGATCTAATCACGTTCATTTTTTGTTGATTTATAGAAAGTTTTACCATTTAGTTTGTCTGTGAAGTGATTTGTTTTCTGTTTTTTTAAATTCAACCCGAATTCCAATAAAGTTGGGCACTGTGTAAAATGTAAATAATTGTAAATAAAAACAGAATGCAATGATTTCTCATAGACCCATATTTTATTCACAATAGAACATAGAACACATATGAGATGTTGAAAGTGAGGCATTTGACCATTTAATGAAAATTATTAGCTCATTTAGAACTTGATGGCAGCAACGCATCTCCAAAAGTTGGGACAGGGGAAACAAAAGGTTGGAAAAGTAAGTGGTACTAAAAAAAAAAACAGCTGGAGGAGCAATTTGCAACCAAGTCACATGGCTGGGCATAAAAAGAGCATTTTAGAGAGACAGAGTCGCTCCAAAGCAAATATGGGCAGAGGTTCACCAATCTGCGAAAAACTGCGTCTAAAAATTGTGGAACAGTTTCAGAAAAAGAATCAGAGAATCTGAAGAAATCCCTGTCCGCAAGGGATAAGGCCAACGGTTAATATTGGATACGCATAATTTTTGGGCCCTCAGGTGGCACTACATTAAAAACAGGCATGATTCTGTACTGGAAATCACTGCATAGGCTCCGGAACACTTCCAGACATCATTGTCTGTGAGCACAGTTCACAGTGCAGTCCACAAATTCAAGTTAAAACTGTAGAACTCCAGAAACGCTGCCGTCTTCTCTGAGCCAAAGCCCACTTAAAATGGACTGAGGCAAAATGGAAAACGGGTTTGTGCTCAGATGAATCAAATTTGAAATTCGTTTTGGAAACCACGTCGTGCAGACTCAAGAGGAGAGGGACCATGCAGCTTGTTAACAGTGCACAGTTCAAAAGCTTGCATCTCTGATGGTATGGGATTGCATTGGTGCCTACGGCTTGGGCAGCTTACACATCTGGAAAAGGCACTATGAATGCTGAACATCCAGACAATGTCTCTTTCAGGGAAGGTCTTGCATATTTCAGCAAGACGGTGCTAAACTATGTACTGCATCCTTCATAACAGCATGGCTTTACTGAAGAAAAGTCTGGGTGCTGAACTGACCTGCCTGCAGTCCACACCTCTCACCAATAGAAAACATTTGGCGCATCATGAAATGAAAAATCCAGCAAAGAAGATCCAGGACTGTTGAGCAGTCAGAATACTATATAAGGCAAGAATGGGACAACATTCCTCTCTCAAAACTACAGCAATTGGTCTCCTCACTTCCCAGATGTTTACAGGCTGTTGTTAAAAGAAGAGGGGATGCTACACAATGGTAGACATGGCCCTGTCCCAACTTTTTGAAGATGCATTGCTGCCATCAGGTTCTAAATGAGCTAATAATTGTCATGAAATGGTAAAATGTCTCAGTTTCAACATCTGATATGTGTTCTATGTTCTATTGTGAATAAAATATGGGTCAGTGAGATTTACAAATCATTGCATTCTGTTCTTATTTACATTTATTTACATTTTGGGGTTACATTGGGGTTGTAAGTTCAAGAGTCCAAATGCTGCTTTACCACTGAAATTATTTAAAGATTTGTACAGTTTTTTAAGTGCACAAAAAGGATAAAAACAATATTATAACTGGTTATGGATACCAAAAATCAAAGTAAATGAGGAAAACAATCAAATCAAGGTAAAATCAAAGTAAAAGAGTAACTTCCGATCCATTAAAGTAACAGTCTGTCATTATGTATTAAAGTAACAGTCTGTCATTCTGTGCAAAGCAAGGAGGCTCTAAGGTTTTTCCCTTCAGTTACTAGGCCCAAGTCCTAGACCTTTAAAATGGCATCCTGAGCCTACTCCTCCTTCTGACTGTCCCGAGGCCTCCAATTAAACCCAGGACTCACAATCCGCAGTCAGTTGGAGTCGACGTCATGCCCGACCTTTCTAGTCACTCTCTAGCTATACATCCAAAAAGGTGCTTGTTCAGAAGAGTCACAAGGCTGTACATCACCTCCAGAGAGTTATGTACAGGGATCAGTACTTCTTACTGTACTACACCATCTGATGACTGTCCAGTCAGAGTTGACATCACAAACTCTCACATTCTTTTTTACTGCTTTTACCTTCATGTGACCCTCCAGCCTTACGAAGAAACTCTCAAGACACCCAGATTACATTACTGATTACCAATACAGAGTAAAATACGAGTAAATATGGAATATGACTTTAGGAAATAATTTGTATTGCATCGAACCACCAATCCTACATAGTTTGAATCTGCAGACCACTGAACATCCTGAAAACACAGCTTTCTGTGCCAAAACAACCCCGCATGTGTGATATCAGATCTGATATCTTCTTACATTATCATGAAATGCAAGCATCATGTAATCCTGCAATTTACCTTGTTTTAGATAGACTCTGTGTAAATAGCTGGGTTAATTGTTCTGAGAACAGCGATCTCAGTTAGGAGAAATGCACTAATCAATTAGGAAAAAAGGAAAAGACTGTTTCATTGGGGAAAGTTTTATTTACGAGTTACATAACTGAATTAGGCATGGGCCGCTCTGCCGCGCTGAGACAATCGCTCATTTTCCATTAACTGTCTGTGGAAACCAAGCGCACTTCAGAGCAATACAGTGCGTATCTTTTTTTTTTTTTTGGCATGTAGAGTTTTTTTAGCATGTAGAAACACAGACATGACACTCTGCGTAATGCCAAATAAATAGATAATGGAAAAAGAAACCCTCTCAAATCTCTGCCCACTAAAACCAGGCGGAACAGTTCTGTGTAATGCCCCGTTTATGCTGGCTCCATCAGTGCAGGCCAAATCTAATTTCTGCAATCATTCTTTAATAAACAGACATATTTACCATCCCTTCGTCAAACGCCATCCTCCATTTCTATTCAGCTGCACAAGCTTTTAGCATAAGAGTCCATGCTGCCACTGAGCAATGCAAATTGCTCTGATTACATTAAGATACCTGCCTCATTTGACGAGCGGAACGTGATGGGTTGCATTTAAGGGGAAGTGCGCTACGTCTAATTGGATCATATGGCAATCCCAACTCAGAGCACTCTGCTGACTGGGCGAAAAGTGATGCAATGATCCGAGGCTGTTAAACTATTGAGAACAATTTAATTATGTAAAAGTACAGTCAACAAACATAGTATCTAGCATAATGGGCCTGACGTACTTAACGGGTCGGGGGGGGGGCAAGAAAATATCGGTAACATTAAATATCGCAATATCATGTTTTGCGATACTGTATGGATTCTCAAATACACAGGATCTATTGTTTACAGTTTTCACAGTTTACATGCAAAGACTGGTGGCCAGCGGGTTTAAACACCCGACATCTAGACAGCAGTGTTGGAACCAATCTTCAGCCTTTACACTTTTCCACTTCAGCATAAACAACTAGCATAATGATGCCTTCAGGTTCTCTTCGGGAGTTCCTACTTACGACTTCGGAGGCCAAGAGCCTGACTTCATTTGTGTGCATTCCTGCTACAGAATGACAAGCAGAAGATGGTTATGAGATAATTTGTATTTTTATCCAGTCAGAAGCTTCACATAACATGCGCTTAAATTTGTTTTATTCGTGTGTGGATGATTTTGGCCGGCAGTGTTCGTGTGTGGCTGCTGAATAACTGTAATACAGCTTATTTACAATGCAAGTATCTACAGCTATCAGTGCTTTATTTGTTGTCACGCCCCCCAACTCAGAAACTCAGGGCTCATCAAATATCAAGGTTCCCACTAGTAAATGGTTTTAAGTTGATTTGTCATTTGCACCACATGTCAGGACATATATGCTTAGAAATGCTTGTGGTGAGGCTCAGGTAATCACTTTACAGCAGGGCAGCACTTATATACAAACTAATTGAAAATACTAAATAAACAGAAATTAATTATATTAAATATACACCAAAATACGCAGAAAAAGAGCAGGGTCCTATCTAGAAACTCTATAATGTGTACAAATATAGTAAAACCAGTATAATGTGAGAGAGGATATACTCTCATCATCAAAAGAATAGTTGCACAAATAGTTGCACCCAGAATGAATCAACTGACAGCAATGAAACTTGGTGGGTAGGTTTGACATTGTGAGCAAATGATTCGTTGACGTGGTGTTAACAACTCCATGCATTTGACATTTTGCGATAGCAAACATGGCGGCCCGATGCCATACTGAGAGACACTACTTCTGTATGTGTAGCTTAATAAATATTGCCTTATATATAACCTTTATCTTCCTTCTGGGTGCACCTAATATTGTCCATAGCAGTGATATGATATATGATATACAACATTGTGGTGACGGTTATGTGTCCTCATGTCATAAAATGCGATATTTCAGACTTGACTTCATAGCAGCATGAGGGGCAGCATTAGCATTAGTAAATCTATGAATATGGTGGTGTGTTTTTATACTATGACGTTTTTTCTAAAATTTGATTTTAACCTATAATCACAAAATATGTCACCTTTCTTACAGTATTGCATATATCGAATGGTAACCCCTGTCTCATGATGTGTTTCATATTGCACCTCCAAAATACCTGCAGTAAATATGCTGCAAGCATAAGAGATACAGGCCAGTGAAGAAAAACCTTTAGCATTTTCAAAACGTCCTGCTGCTGTCGGAACATTAAAACGCTAACTGTACAGAAGAAGGAAAACATGCTTTACGTTTAATGTAAGTGAGGGCAACTGGACTTTTTTCAAGTAATTTTAAGTCATTTGTATTGGTCCATCCATCATGACATTTACTGCCATTACTACTACTACCGATACTGCTGCTACTGCTCCTATTACTCTCTCTCTCACTCATCTTCCAACCCGCTTATCCCACTGGGTTGTGGGGGGTACTGGAGCCTATCCCAGCTCTCAAAGGGCAGAAGAGACACTCTTGGACAGGACACAGGGCAGACACACAGACATGCACATCCACCCCCACACTCGCACCTAGGGGACAATCCAGCCTCTCCAATTCACCTGACACCTGTCTTTGGACTGTGGGAGGAAACCAGAGCACCCAGAGGAAAGCCACACGGACACAGGGAGAGGATGCAAACTCCACACAGAAAGGACCCCGGACACCCCGCCTGAGAATTGAACCCAGGCCCTTCTTGCAACCCACTACACCAAGTATATAACATATATGATGACATATAATGCTCATAATATTATGAATTATAATTATTGTTAATATACTACTAATAGTAATCATAACATGACAATAATAACAAGAAAGAACTCTATAACCATTATTAGTGTTATTACCTACTACTGTTATTACCACTATTACTACTACTACTACAACTTCTCTTTATAATATTGCTTATACTACAGCAACTGCAACTACTACTGCTATACAATTATACCAGTGTAAATGAATGAAACATACAGGCCAGAGTTACATGCCTGAGCACTGTGGCAGGTGACTGGTGCCCTCTACTGGTAACACAGCTGACCTGTATATTTAGCCATATTATAACCTTAGCAAAAACATGCAACATAAGATCAAAAATCAAATAAGATGCACATATTAAGGGGGCATTATTACTTCTACAGTGCTTGTATGGTTTACATATGCACATATGCTCGTCCCCAAAAAATCAGTTTATATTCTTTTTACTGAAAATCCGGAGCAGGGCATCCACACTGTGAACACCAGCTCATACATGATAAATATTACAGGACTGTATTGTGTGTTATCTGAAGCAGTGACAGGGCTACCTATTGTTCAAGAGCCCTAATAGTATGTACCCTAGTAGTAGGAGGAAACATTAGAGCACTAGCAGCAGACAGCTGTAGTTGTAGTACATAATGGGAATCGCCTGTATTGACGTCTCTTTAGTGTCTGCAGAAGCTTCATTATCATTATCTCTTCGGCGTTTTGTGGTTGAATTATCGACGGGTGTTTCGACAGCCGCAAGACAGCGTTCGTCCCGTTCAGTGAGAGACGGTGCCACTCCGGTACAGCAGGTGGCGCTTAAGCAGCACTCTGGCATCATCCCAGCGCTGAATCAAAACACATACAACATGGCGCCTGTCAGTGCAGTTCTGGTTTGTTTGTCTTGTGTTCTACATGTTTCCGAGTTCAGCGCTGTCAGTGATTCGTGTTACAAGAGAATCCAGGACGACAGACCTTCGTTCATAAGGTGAGCTCAGCAAACAGCAGGAAGCAGCTTACCTGACACAGCCTGCCTGTCTGAAGCTGTTCAGTCGATGATCCAGATAAGCTGCCAGAAACACTTCACTTCAGTTTGCTCAGGCGAATAAACGCTGATTTTACAGACACGCTCACGACAGCAGTCTGGTGCTCAGAGCTGTTAGAAGTAGGCTCTTTAATTTTTGGAGGTCGCCAGTGTGACAGCCTGTTTCAAAACCTAATGCTGCATTAGCCCACTATTGTTATTACTTATGTTATTACAGCCACTATTACTACTGATATTTCTTCTACTACTTCTACCGTTGTTATTACTTATGTTATTACAGCCACTATTACAACTGATATTACTCTGTTGCTTCTAATCTTGTTATTACCAATGTTATTGCAGTCACTGTTACTACAGATATTTTTGTACTGTTGTTATTACCAATGTTATTACAGCCACTGTTACTACTGATTCTGCTGCTTGTACTCCTGTTATTACCAATGTTATTACAGCCACTATTACTACTGCTATTTCTTCTACTGCTTTTGCTGTTGTTATTACTGATGTTATTACAGCCACTATTACTACTGATATTTCTTCTAAAACTTCTGTGGTTTATTACTAGGCTGAACTATTGCTACTGTTACTACTACTTTAACTACTCCTGAAGCTAATATAATACTACTATTACAACTATTAATACAAGTAGTACTGAGACTATTGATGCTATTACTGCTACAAATACTAACACTACTGTTTCAACTACTACTGCTTATGCCATTACTAGACTACTAGTGTTACTGCTGTGGCCAATACTGGTGCTATTACTACTAATAATATTAATACTATTTCTACTACTACTTTGCTGATGCTATTACTAGACAACTGTTACCACTAATATTGATGTTACTATTTGTACTACTGCTACTTACACCATTACTAGACTTCTAGTATTAGCACTAATAGCATGCAAACATACAAGGTACTAGCATACTAATGCTAACTAATAATAACTAATACTGGTGCTATTACTTCTATAAATATTCACACTACTATTTCTACTACTACTACAGCTGATGCTATTACTAGCCTACTATTGCTGTTCAAATTAATACTTCTATTTCTACTACTGCCGCTTATGCCATTACTAGACTACTAGTATTAGCACTACTACTTATACTGGTGCTATTACTACTACAAACATTCACACTACTATTTCCACTACTACTGCTGCGGCTGTTACTGAATACTACTGTTACTACTAATAATACTGATGCTTTTACTACGAGTATTACTGAGGCCATTAGGACTATATCACCAAACCAAAGACATAGCATATATCACATCCCTGTATGTGCTTTCTCCATCCTTGCGAGCACACAAGTACACAAGAACACCACTCCGTTCTTTGTATTATTGTTATTGACAAACACCCAAGGATTAGTGCCATCATGTGTGAGGCCCTTTGATCACAACACCCTGCAGCTCCTCACTGAAATGCAGGTGGACTTTCATTTCTTCATTTCTCTTCGTTCTTCATCACACACCCCCTTCTTCTTACGGTTTTCTCTCCATTTCTCTCTCTAGCTAAGCCATCGTTGAACTTCCCTGGTTGGTATCATTGTGTTTTGTTCTGGGCCGGATGGCAGCATTTGCAGGTTTGGCCAATGGCCACACGCTAATGTGTCTAGATATGTCGCTTTCTCAGCAGCCCACTGTGAATTCTGCCTAGAGTGGCAATAGCTCCCCCTTGAGGACAGTCTTGTTAAATGTGAATGAGTGCATGATTATGTGAGTGAGTGAAAATATGAGGTAGTGACTGACTGACTGACTTACAACCCACGTTCGCGAAGCACCTTGCTTCTAAAAACCCTTAGCAGCTCTGCTTATAACCAATTCTTGTCTTTGTTAGGAATTACCCCAGGCCTCATGAGTACCTAAACGCCTCAGACCTTCCTGCAGCCTGGGACTGGCGCAGCGTTGATGGGAGAAATTATGTGAGCGTCACACGCAACCAGCACATCCCGCAGTACTGCGGCTCATGCTGGGCAATGGGGTCCACCAGTGCACTTGCAGGTAGCAGGACAGACTGGGACTGTTTGTCTGGAGATCCCCCTCACTGCATCTTATAATGTTTTCCTATCAGCTCATTAAGTAATATTACTGTACACATTCGAGTCACATTGTTATGACTAACAGCGACAACCGAGGTGGTCCCACAAATGGTCAGCTGGGTTCAAGTCTGAGAATTAGTACTTGGAAGTCATGGTCTTGCTATTCCAACCAATGTGGGACATTTCTAGCTGTGTGACATGTCCACCCCAGGAAAGACAATCAGTATGGAGTCATACCCAGATCAGTTGAGAGTGCTGTCACACATGGATGAGTGAGCCCAGAGAATGCCACGAAAACGTGACTTCCTTCATGAGTTACGCAGTGCCGCTGTTGAAAGTAGGAAGTGGTCATAATAATGTGACTCGACTATGTATTTTTAAATAAGTGTGAAAACAGGGAACAAAATCATAAACATGTACATGTAATGGTTTGAAATGTTTTAAGTGGATCTGTGAGGAAGAGAACCTCTTTTTTTCCAGTGGCGTTGCAGTCCTTTGCAGTCCCTAATATCGTTTTTGGCTTTAACTTCGTTAGGAATGAATCAGTAAAGAATGAATATGTGTATATACATTTATTTACACCCAAAACCTCACAGTGAGTTCAACAAACACATTAATCACACCGTCACATTTACAGTACTTTTTTATTTACCAAGTTATACGATAAAGGTATTTGCTCTTTAACAAGCCAAACTGCCTTTTTCAGTTTGCCAGTGAGGGATCATCTGCTTTAAACTACATGAGTAAAATTAAGTCCTATGTAAAGTGGATTATTTAGCGCATAGGGTGGTGTGTAATTATGCTGCAACATTTTATATAGCATTTAGTGTAGAAGTGCCATTCAGATACAGAGCAAGTGCACTTCCCTACCTCACGTTACTTTCATAGACTCGCAGCACAGATTGGCCAAAAAATAAAAATCTTACATCGGCCAATGGGATATTTGAAGCAACGGTCCGTCTATTCCGAACTTGCCCTCCTCCGATTGTGCATCCCTATAAGCAGCTCCACTGCTGTGTTTTTGACCTGATTTTTTCTTTCACTCGGGATGTTTTATTGAGTGGTTACTTTACCTTTATTAGACTGAAACAAGAGGTATTTTACCTGAATGTGGTTTTGCACTACTCTGCCCACCTGTGCTGTTCATGGATGTTAGCTTTGATTCATTATTGATGGTAACTGTTAGTCACTTTTAGAAGATTTGCAGATTGTGAAACTGTGTCAATCTTTAATTCAGCCTTTGGTTTCTACCTTCTCATGAAGATCGTATAAACATCAAAAGGAAAGGGGCGTGGCCAACAACCTACCTGTCGGTGCAGAATGTGATAGACTGTGGAAGGGCAGGGTCTTGTTTTGGAGGAGACCATTTGGGAGTGTATGCTTATGCACATGAGAAGGGCATTCCAGATGAGACCTGCAACAATTACCAAGCCAGAAATCAAAGTACGTCCACAGTATCTGTCCTTGATGCTAATGCATTGTTTGTCCATAACCAACTTAACTGTACCAATCAATCACACATTAAACACAGCATACGTAGGTGCATTATATGCATGCCACACTAAAGTGCCTTTTCCTTGTAACTACAGAATCTGTATAGTTGTTTAGCTTTAGAGTATTGTTGTTAGAGCTTTGGAGCTTAACAGCAGTTCCATTCACTAATGAAATAAACAGTTTACAGTCCACCATGTAAACAGTCAAACTCACAGTGATTTTTGTGCTGTGGTCTTTTGCATGTATGTACAGAGTGTGATCCATTTAACCAGTGCGGCACCTGCTCGTTCTTTGGGTCCTGTTCCATTGTGAAGAACTACACCGTGTGGAAAGTGGGAGACTATGGGGAAGTATCAGGACGAGACAAAATGAAAGCCGAGATCTACAAAAACGGGCCAATCAGGTGAGGCTCCTAGCTCAGGTCTGTGTTTCATTTAAATCTACTGTTTTCAGAATATTCTGATTGGCACAATATTTAATTCAGTTAGCATTTCTGGTCACTGCTCTCATGCAAAAAATATACAGTATATCACCAAAGCGAGTACACCCTTCACATTTTTGTAAATATATTATTATATCTTTTTTTTATGGGACAACACTGAAGATATGACACTTTAAAACAATGTAAAGTAGTCAGTGTACAGCTTGTATAACAGTGTAAATTTGCTGTGCCCTCAAAATAACTCAACACACAACCATCAATGCCTAAACTGCTAGCAACGAACGTAAGTACTGTAGATATATGGGAACCCGGTTATTAAATGATTCCAGGAGTGTTCCATTATTGTGAAACTGATTAAATATAATTTTTAAAGTAAGTACACTCATCATCAAAAGAATAGTTGCACCCAGAAGGAAGTATGGGATTACAGTGCTATGGGGAAGGAAGATAAAGGTTACCAGGAACAATAAGTGATGATAAATTTAGACTGATATGGGGAATATTTACTGAGCTACACATACAGAAGTAGTGTTTCTCAGTACGGCGTTGGACTGCTATGTTTGTAGCGGTTCCTAATGGTGTCCTGTGATAATACATCCCATGCAGCTTGAATATTCTCACACAGTTCCTGCAGATTGTGTGGTGGGGGTGGAGGTGGAGTGACACCAGGCCTTTTGGACGTGTGACGTGTGACAACAAACTGTTCATCTTGGTGCTGACCACGGTGCCGCCACACACGGATTCGCTGGTTGTCTCCATCAAGAAACCAAGATAACTTGCTGCCATTCTGAGTCACTCCATGACAGTCTGACACAACACCATTGCAGTCTTTGGCGATGTCGATGTGGTGGTATAGGCAGTCATTGTAGCGGTCTGCGTGCATGTAGTCCTGTGACGTGCAGCATTATGACTCATGGAGGGCATCACTACTTGCTGAATGTCCGCAATCGTGGCTGTTGGGACAGGTACAGCGATGAGGCCCACCAAGTTTCATTCCTGTTGGTTGATTCCTTCTGGGTGCAACTATTTGTGCAACTACTCTTTTGATGATGAGTGTATATTTCAGTGTAACATTTTAACCATTTTGTTCATGCCTAGCACAATATTGCTACAGTATTGATGCATCAAATAATGATATTGGGCTTCATTAAGTAAATCACAAAATTGTTTGTTATGTCATTCGAGCAGCTTCAGATTACCTTAGATGTCCCTTAACTGTGTTTCTTCTGGTGTTTTATTAAATCAGGTCATCATACAATTGTATATTTGGGGTTGACTAATTGTTGGCCAGGCTGATACTCCGAGCCGATATTCAGTATTTTTCCAAGTGTCAGAACTTGCATTTGAATTTGCTTCCTTGCTGATAAAAGCCATTTTTATATATTTGCATATCTGATGCAACTCTGATTGGCCCAGTGTCCCACCCACAGCCTTACTGGATCATTTGTAATCTGGACCGCATGTCAAGCACATCCAATCAAACATGTTTATACATAATTTCTGGTAATTTCTATTTTCTCTGGTGAAAAGTACAGCCAGCTGCAGCTCACTACTTCCAAATGTTTCACCACACTGCTTAGACTAACAGGCCGTTTCCATTGAATCATGCGTAAAACATCTGAGACATTCAACACGTCCAACTGCTGCTTGTAATTGCATAACATGTTTGGTTGAACAACAAAATGAACTACACATGTTAACGATCATATCCCCTCGATGTTTTTAAAAAGTAGGACGGTTTTTACTGCATGATTGTTCACATGTTTACTGTGATGTTTTTGCTGTAGTACATTTACAGTTCTAAGCTGTATACAGTGTTTAGTCTGTATCACTTTCTAACTTGCAGCCATATACAGAAAGGCAGCTTCTGATATTTGCCCTTTCAAAAGTGTCACTGACTCACTTTTTGTTTTATGTAAATGCAAAGTTTTAACCCTTTTTGAGTTCCTTTTTTTACAACCAGTTAAAAGTCAGTAGTAGTTTTATACTTTATCACTTTTAACACTAAAAGCATAAAATGTATGTTAAATGCACAAATCATCAAAAATATAGTTGCACCCAGAAGGAAATGTGGGATTGCAATGCAATTCGTTGATCGTCTCCTCAAGACAAAAGCGGGACTTGTTACTGAAGATGATCTGCTCCAATTCCATCATTCCGTGAGTCCTCCATGACAGTCTGACAGTCACACCATTGCAGTCTTTGGTGACGTTGACATGGTGTTAAGGGCAGTTGTCGTCATGCATGTAGTCCTGCATCATACAGCCGTCTGCCAATGGTGCTGCCACTAACATGACCCATGGAGGGCAGCACTACTCACTGAATATCCGCAGTTGTGGCTGTTGGGTCATTCAGATACAGCAATAAGGCCTGGCCTTGCTAGTCACATGCACGGCTGAGTGTAAAACTTGATTCATTTACATGTCTCACAATGTCAAACCTACCCACCAAATTTCATTCCTGTCGGTTGATTCCTTCTGGGTGCAACTATTTGTGCAGCTATTCTTTTGATGATGAATGTATGTAGTATATTGCAAGGCATATCAGAATTGCAAAATATGTAGCCACAGAATGAAATGATATGATATGATGATAAATTATTATCAGTTAGTCATTATTTGTGTATGTGCTGTCTCTTGCTGTTCTCTACTCCAGCTGTGGCATCATGGCGACGAAGGGACTTGAGGCATATCAGGGAGGCGTGTTTGCAGAGTTTCATTTCATCTCTCTCATGAACCACATCATATCTGTCGCCGGTTGGGGTGTGGATGAGAACGGCACAGAGTACTGGATAGTGAGGAACTCCTGGGGAGAGTTTTGGGTCAGTTCTCCAGTAATAGCTGAGCTCCATCTGCATCAGATGTAAAAGAGATGTAGAAGAAAGAGATGTAGAGTTTTCACACTAAGCACTTGGTATTGTACTTGCATATCTTCCCTGCTAAGGCTATGAGTCAGTCCGACTCTGCTGTGATAACTGAAAGCTGTAAGAACAGAACTGCCACAGAAACATTCTGTTTTGCTGCCCATGTTGCTTCGCTGTTAAGGCAGATTTTTGCTGCAACTAAACTTTAATCTGTAAAAGGAAAGGTGTTCCTGAAACATTGCCTTTCCCTGTAATACATAGGCTTATACTGACTAGATTTGAATGGGAATTGTACCAGGTTTCATGCCGGTAAATTGCAGGATCAGTTTAGCCAGGATTTCAAATCTGACCTAAATTCCCATCTGAACGTGCTAGTGTGAAAGTGTGTTCTGTCAGTGTGGTTATTGTGTGGTTCAGTGAGCTATGAAAGACGTTAGTTAACGTTGGAACTAATGGTGGGTGTAATTTGGCATTTTGTCCACAGGGGGAGGCAGGCTGGGCCCGGATAGTCACCAGTGCGTATAAAGGAGGTAAAGGGAACTGGTATAACCTCGCCATCGAGCAAAGCTGTGCATATGGAGACCCCATAGTGGCCTAGAGGAAGAGCAACTGATGAGCGCCAGCTTTGCCCACATGGTCATACCAGAATCCGACTGAGCGCAGGCCTCACTAAGCACCTTATGTACATTTTCATTTTTTGAGAGATGAGAAATGTTCTTGTGCTGAGATATAGCCAGAGATGTTTGTAGTATGTTAGGCCAGATCCACTTAAGAGCTATGCTGAGTAAGAAAGCCAAGAAATCAAGTGCTAAGTCCAGACAAAGCATCTGTTATTGTGTCATATAATTACCCTGGTATGAACAGGGATGAATGAGAGTGATGGTAAATTGCACTATTGCACACAATAGTAATGTGTCATAATTACACTGGAAAGGGTAGAGAAAGAGTAATGACATGCAATCCCGGGAGCAATGCATTAATTAATATCATGTGCCAATTTTTTATGTGGAATACTAAAATATTGTTTACATATACTTTTGTTCTGAATTGAAAACACAATGAAAAATAAAAATGTAATGAATAATATTGTTATAAAATGTTTTAAAAAAAACAAGTCTGACTTTTTCTGTCAATCTATCTATCCGTTTATCTGTACTATATATATATTATGTTATTAATAACAAGTTATTAATTTTTCTGAAGGTTCTGAAGAGACTGGCTATAAGAAAAAATCCCCTTGCATCAGGAATGAGAAGATACAGAGACAATAAGACTCCTAACAACAGTGCAAGTAGACCACCAAAACATTCACCGTCAGATAAACAGTATTTAAAGCCGTCATCTTTGAGGAAAAGGAGGAAAAGCAGCTCCACTTTTGCTTCAGATCTAGAAAACTACAGGTGCTTCTGTAGTCAAATCAAACCAAGAAGCTGGTGATGTTCTCTGAGGGATGACTTGTCCACCCCCGAGACCAGACCTCAACATTATTGAATGTGTTTGGGATTATTTGCTCCATGAGAAGCAGAAAATGTAACCAACTTCTAAGACTTTCTTTGAAGACTTGAGGCTGTAATATGGGCAAAAGCCGAACACTTTAAATAATGAAATAATATACACTGCTTTACAGCGCACAATTGCACTGTCATCGTTGACCTCCGTCAGGAGAGTCCAACCCATCGTTAAAGTCCACTCAGCTCTACTGTTTTGCCACATAATGTTGCTAAACCTTGACCTGACCAACTGAAGCAACCCCACGCCATGACGCTGCCTCCAGTGGCTTGTATAGTGGGCGCTATGCGTGATGACTGCATCGTTCATGTGCTTCCTTTTTTACCCTGACACGCCTATCACTCTGGAATAGGGTCAGTCTGGACTCCACATGACCAGACCACATGACCTTTTTGTATTGCTCCAGAGTCCAGTCTTTATTCCCCTTAGCAAACTGAAGCCTTTTTACAGGTTGGCCTCACTAAAACGTGGCTTTCTTATGGCCACATAGCTGTTTAGTCCCAATCCCGGGAGTTCTTATGGTGTGGAAATGCTCTTAACTTTCACTGTTAGACATAGCCGTGAGTTCTACTGCCCAAATTTTACTATTCAACTTCACCAAGCGTATAAGTGATCTCTGATCACAATCACAATTTCAGCTTCTCCTTAGCTTCTTTGCTTAATGCAGGAAACTAACCTGACCCTTCTGAAACAGTGGCATCCTTTCCATGACCTAAGGATACGTCCTCCTACTTGGTCGTTTACAAAATGAGAAGTTCATCACTGAAACATATTAATCACTGCAGTTTTGTCCAAAATCTTAAGTCTTTGCCTTTTGAAATCCAAATTGGCAGCTTTGTCTGGTCATACAGTGTATGTTGTCTACAACAGGGGTTCTCAACCTTTTCCGTCCCCAAGCCCACCTAATAATAAATACATAAAAGCATAGCAGCCCACCAGAAAACTACAATCAACCTTTGATGATGTTTCCTGGCCCACTACACACAGCTGCCTCCACCTGAGTACAGGCCCAAGGACCACTAGAGGGTGCTTCACGGCCCACTGGTGGACTGATGGCCCATAGGTTGAGAAAGCCTGGTCTAGAATATGGTGTGGCTGATCCACTTGCACCAGTACATCACACACTAACACACCTCTACCACATCAGTGTTACTGCAGTGCTGAGAACGACCCACCACCCACATTAACCTGCTGTGTGGTGGTCCTGTGGGGGTCCTGACCACTGAGGAACAGGGTAACATACTGTATTATGCGGAGATGGACTACAGTCTGTAACTGTAGAACTACACAATGCTCCTATGTGGTCAGCGGCGCGGATAAAGTGGGCAGTGAGTGTGGGAACAGGGAGGTGGTGTTAATGTTATGGCTGATCGGTCGACCAGAAGCACCATTTGTACGTGTCTCTAATGAATACTACAGTGTTGGAGGCGATCTGTGCAGTCATGCTGTGCGCATCAGAGCTCCGGGCTGATCTCTCCACCATAGCAACAGGACTGGAGCTCGAGGTATTCAATTGGAGAGCGCCTCCATACGCGAGCCCCGCTATTGATCAAGCGCTCTGTCAGTCAAGCAAGAAACCAGCCGAGAGGCCCCGCCCACTCACGGCTGCAGAAAACAAGGGCATTGGGTTGCTAGTTTACCCGCCCGTGCGCGCTGCTACGCGGGGATGCAGCCGACCTGCGGGAGATGCCTGCGGACAGCTAGCAAGCCTTTCAGCCCTCCAGCCCACAGACCCGCGTAGTGCTAGGCTCGGATGAGGAAGCGATGTCAGTCGATGCGCAGCCGTTTCTGCACAGCCTGCGATAGTACAGCTATCAGCACCATCGCTCATTTTCTGTTTAGCTTTCGAATGAGCTGCAGTCACGAAGACGCAGGCTGCAGAGACCCCATCCCTGAGCAGAAGCATCCCAGGTAAGCTAGAGCTGATGTGTCACGCTAATGCGAGCTTGCATTTCTGTGCTGTCATTAAGGCGCATCCGTAACCAGCGTTGCTGACTGTCCACTCTGCAGTCAGTGCCAGGGGTTTATTACAGTAGCGCAGCGTTTTGCTCAGCCTGCTGTATGCATGATGCACTGCTGCCTTTATATGCCCCGTGTTGGGAGTATATGCCTTTTACCTGTATTGCTGATGCATCATACATCATGGGGGGTTTCCATCATGCACTGGCACTTATTAAGCAGGGCACCTCTTGCATGATCAGCTGAGTACCAGCAATTACTGCAGGCAACTTGCATTAGCTGGTTGTTGTTGCAGAAGTGGCATAGAAGGCTTGATGACTTACAGTACAATTGTACATACTGTTCCCAGCACATGCTGCCAACTCTAGTTGCGGGACCCGCACACCAATTCTGCATTGCAGACCGGAGGAGGACACGTCAGAGGCTCATCCTACTAAGTGAAAATATGGGCCAGTCCATGTTTGATTCTGTCCGCACGCCCACACATCCTGAGGAACTGGTTGACCTGAATATGTCAATTGAATTAAACAGAACCAGAACCATATTGATACGGCCAGGGGCCACTTACTATTGCTGGCCTGCGTTCTGTTTCAGGACCAGCTGGTGGGTGAAGCGAGTGATTGATGTGTTGTTTAACATTACTTTGTAGGTAATGTCTATTGATGATCCTAATCAGGTGTTCTGTTACTGTCCTTAGAGCTGGACCAATCAAAATAGGGGCCAACACTTGAAGCTGCCATGTCTTGTTTTCATAGCTGTCTACAAAATGCGTCACAGGTTCATGGGTTGTTGTGGACCCATGATTGACAGGTCCCCCCCCAGCCTCAGCTGTCCTCACTTCTCCCCCTCTCTCTCTGTCTTTCCCCTTCTGCCCTTCACTCTCTCCTTATCCATGCAGCTCACCCTCCGATATCGATCGAGGCGCTAACTCCAGTCTCTTAATGAGGTTCCCTGTGGAGAGCAGGATCCTTTAGTTTGCTGAGTTTACAAGAGCCAATGCCCCTTTCTCTCTCCTCAGTGAACCTCCAGCTGTTGCATTTGGAGTGTAGCTTTTGTTCGACTGCATTCCCTTTCTTTCCTGCTGGTAGCCCAGTCCAAAACCGGCATCTTCAAGAATTAGAGCTACATACAAAAATGTGTGCAAGCTGATGGCTGACTTCTATCCAGACTCCGCCCACAAATACATTCTTTCGTAGCAACTACTGCAAGTCGAACCGAGCTGTATAGAACTCAAAAAGTCCCATTCAGCCTAATAAGGAACGCTATGTGTGTGAAAGTTGGCAGTGTTAGGGTTAAGCAAATGTAGGCTGGATGGCAAATTCAACACCATTAGCTGGGGTTCCATTCAAACCACATGCACGTCTATGAAATTCATCAGAAAGTAATGCGAATGAAGTCATGTATCCATCTGCTGCAGTTATGCGAAGAATAAATGATTCAAATTCAAATGATCAAAACGAGCCTGAGAGATTGAATAGGTTTTTGCTTTAAGCAGAATTATCTTTGCAGCCATTTGATACCTTATTATGGTCATGTTGTTTGGATCTCAGAGGGGCCGGGCAGGCTCATAACAAGGGCTAAAATCACTGTGCAATCCTGACAACATCCACCTTGCACCTTGTCGAAGGCAACCTTTGAAAAGCTCCATGCACCATGCAACCATCTGTAGGGCCAGTAGTTTCCAGTCACCAGCCACCCGTACCAACTGCAAAGAGACTGTAAGAGTGCTGTATAAGCTGGCTACTGGTTCGGAGTGTAGGGTTGTATGTGAAACGTTTGGCATAAGTATAATAGCAGTTCACGCTATCAATGAACTGTATGCCAAGCAGTAAAATCAGGTGGAACAGATTTCATGTGACTGTTGTTTATTCAAAAACCTTCGAAAAACCCCTTTTCCATCACACTTCTTCACATTTTGGCTTAAGCAATACTCAAACTTTTCCACCTCGTTCTAGAGCAAAAACTCTTTTTGCCGTACTTGGGAGTTTTATAGAATGTTGGACTTTTTCTTTCAATTTTTTGAACTTTTTCAAATTTTGTCAACTTTGACATAAAAAGCTTGCTAAAAGTACACAGCTAGGTGAAGCATGGAAAGGTCATTTCCTGACTGGGAATAGTCTTGCATTCCCAGAGTCTGGCACCTTTCACCACTTACCGTGGCCAAGAATCACCTAGTAAAACAGTAACAGGAAATTTGACTGACACGCAAAGTGACCAATCACAAGCTGGAGATTTGGCATGATGTATAGAAGGAGGTGATCATGAAAGCCAACTCACGGCATAAAGAGCCGGCAGAATCCTGGCAGTGTGGCCAGGTTAACACCTTGAAGATAGGGTGGAGAATCTGTGACTGAGACTAGATTGGGACTACCTTCAAACTAACCCTTGAGGCAAGGGCCTACACTTCAGTTCCTTGCTCTAATAACTACATGTCTTACACATTAGTTCCACAGTTGTTAGTTACAGAGTAGTTTACAGTACTTACTGAGAAATGAGGGGATCAGTAAAGTAGCCTCTGTGGCATTTAGACAGTCTTGAAACTTGGCCATACTGAAGCTTGGTTACGTAAATTCGGCTGCCCTCTTCCTGTCAAAAGTATTGATTTCAGTGAGGGCGCTGGCGTCGACACCTCAGCACGAACCTTCTGTGCCAGCAGAAAGTCGAGAACATTCACAGCAGCATCTACAGGCAGAGCAGCAGTTCTGGCCAAGGACGACCAACACTCAGACTTCACCCTTACCAGCATCAGTGCTGATACCACAGTCGCAGGCTACGGTTCTTATAGCGCCTAGCTATCAAGCATAAAAGCATACCCAAGTGTTAGTGTTGTGCCAAAATCAAAAGCAATCACTCCGGTGGAAAAACATGAAATGCAATTTACACATGAGAGAATATGCGCCAGAATGAAAAACAAACCCTCTATTACATTGTTTTCATGTCGCTTGAGCTGTTCACTGGGAAACAGTACATGAGGATTTGCATTTAAATAACGAATTGCTGAATTCATGTCAGAACTGAACGCAGTACACCATAAATGCATAAAAGCACGGCTATGTTGCTTTCCACCGCGCAGCACTTCATAAATATTCCCAACATTGCAATGCAAAGCACACAACAGCACACAGAAATGCATTGTTTTTCAGGTGAAACAGTGTGAAACAGTTAACGGGGAGTTTGTTTTCATTTTGCATTTTTTCATCATGCCACTAAATAATAGCAGATGTGTATTGCATTTCAATCTAGCACTAAGTTCTATAATACCTCCATGCCTAACTCAGCACCATGAACCTGTACACGTGAAACACTTACTGTCATCCATTTCCAAAACCGCTGTATATACGTAAAAACAGTGTCCCCCGATGTTCTCTGCAGTCACATCTTACCAAAAGAAAACTACACTTATCGTCAAAAGAATAGTTACACATAATTAATAGCACCCAGAAGGAATCAACCGACAGGAATGAAACTTGGTAAGTTGGTTTGGCATTGTGGGACATGAGAATGATTCAAGTTCCACGCTCGGCTGCGCATGTGACATAAGCAAGGACGGGCCTTATTGCTGTACCTGACTGACCCAACCGCCATAATTGCAGTGATGCCCTCTGTGTCATCCTGTTAGCGCCAGCACCATTGGCAGACAGCTGCACGACCTAAGACTACAGGGATGCAGACTGTTACGACAACTGCCTTTACCACCATGCAAAGACTGCAATGGTGTCGTGCCAGACTGTCATGGAGTGACCCCGAATGGCAGCAGGTCATCTTCGGTGACTAGTCCTGCTTTTGGCTTGGTGGAGACCACCATTAAATCTGTGTGTGGAGGCACCGTGGTCAGTACCAAGATGAACGTTGCGTTGACATACGTCACACGTCCAGAAGACATGGTGTCACTCCACCTCCACCCCTTCCGCACAATCTGCAGGAACTGTGTGAGAATATTCAAACTGCATGGGATGGATTATCACAGGACACGATTAGGAACCATTAGGAATGCATATTGCGTTAGCTTAGAGACACTACCTCTGTATGTGTATCTCAGTAAATATTGCCCATATCAGTCTAAATTTATCATCATTTATTGTTCCTGGTAACCTTTATCTTCCTTCCCAACAGCATTGCAGGCCCACACTTTCTTCTGGGTGCAGCGATTTTTTTGGATGATGAGTTTATGGTAATAGTCACCAGCTAAAATATTAGTTACAGCCGAGAAAATGATTCCCATTGTAAACATTGGGAATGAAATAAACGTGATGACAGTTTTTAAGACCAGCTCTTCTGCCGACTGGATTCAGGTCCCCAATGACGACATGAAGCGTTTTCGACTAGGCTTGAAGGGATTCTTTCCCTGCGTCACAAACACCGTGGCATTCTCGGTGCCTCAGTGACAGGGGAGAGATCAGATCTCGTCAAATCAATGTATCTTATCGTATTAGCACTATGTCATGCAGCAGAAGGACTTTCCAGTGCATTATAGTAGTCCCCCTGCTATGGCTGAAAGCTCTTCCACAATATCTGGATTAACTGTGAGCCTGAAAGACACCAAGTTCATCTCGAAAAGCTTTCCCTTAATTATGAATAATTTACTGCCGAAAACCTCCCGTTTAGTCTGAATAATGTATGGCGCCCCAGTATGAACCCGGGGAAAATGAGTGGAGGTGGCCGGGAGCAGAGGGAGAAGGAGGTGGAGTTGGGAGGAGCAGAGAGACAAGGGTGGATAGAGGAGATAGAGCTGGGGAAAATTACAGAGAGGGAAAGAGCGACGGTGGTGTTATTATGCTGTCCTAAGACGAGAGCCGAAGAGGCAGTGAGTGGATGAAGGAGAGACAGAGTCCTCTGAGAGTCATTGTCATTGTTTATTATCGTTGTCATTCTTTTTGATCTGTTTTTTTGACAGTTCCACTTGTATTTAAAAGAAAACAGGACACGGGCAATATACTCACTCACTCATCCTCTAAACCGCTTTATCCCTCTGGGTCGTGGGGGATGTTGGAGACTATCGCAACGTTCAATGGGCAGAAGGCAGGAACTACCCTAGATAGGCCGGCAGTCCACTGCAGGACATGGGCAGTATAGTTTTTGGTAAATATGACAGTAAACCTGTGCCAGAAGCCCGTCCCTCAGGCACCTACGAGAGCCGCGAGAGGATGCTGGAAGGCGGTGCCCAAACCCTGAGGACAAGCTGACGACAGCCACCAGAGACTGCAGGAGGAAGACATCAGCCATGATAGATGGTGGGACAAGATCGACAGCCATGATAGATGGCCGGAAGACAATGAGAGCTGCCATCTCTGATGGCTGTCGTCAGCACACAGAAGTCGGGCACCCCTTTCCCAGTCCAGGCTCTTGGGCACCTGTCACAATCCCTTCAGTCTGAAACTGCAGTATGTTCCAAAGAAGTTGGGTCAGGGTTAATTTAAGGCTAGAAATGAGGTGAAATAAAATAACAGGTGATGAAGTCATTCTTGGGTGAGCATCCAGGAAAGGGTTTGGAATGGTTCATTCCTTCACTGTTCACTCTATAGCATTTCCTACATAGTGAAGTGATTAGTGAACAAGCATGAAGTGAACAAAAGACTTTGTGGACTCTCACTTTCGGAGGCACTGCTCCATGAAAAAGTGACAGAGCTTTATGTGACGCATCTGTTCTACAAAAAAATCATGTGTCCTATAAACTGTTATAGAGTTTTACCTGATACTAGCAGTAATTAAAAAGGTTTAAACACGTGAAGATAAACATAAACGATTAACACTGAGTTTTACAAGAGTTGTCAACTAAATGTTTTAATTGCCATCCTTCCAGTGGTTTTGTCATGAGCTTATGATTCACCAGCATGCTGCACAGCTGTTTGTCGTAGGTATAAATGTTCCCTGTGTTCTGTATTACTGTACTATGCACTGTTTAGGTATTTCTTAGAACAGAGCCAAGCTGTCAGCTTAGGTATATTTACAGTTACAGCATTTAACTAACGCTCTATTCCAGAGTGACGTACAAGGTTAATCATATTACACATATGCCAGTGTAGTGTTAGGAGTCTTGCCCAAGGACTCTTACTGGTGTAGCACAGCATAGTCACCCAAACCGGGACTCAAACCCCAGTCTCCCACATGGGATGGTAGCTTACTGGCAGGCCGTTGTGTTATCCATTGTGCCACAGATATATGCCAGGTATATCTAGCTGGTATATCTCAGCTGAAAATGATTTGTTCTAAATACCTTCTGAGAATATTACCATGCAATATTCCATTAATGTTTTCAGCGGGAGGTTTTCTATTTGGTTCCCAGAATGTTCTTTCTAAACACATTCTGTCATCTCAGGCCTCAGTAACATCCATAAAACATCTTGCGACTGTTGCTCTGAGAATGTCGTTCTTATGTTATCATGTAACAAAACCTGTGGCCCTGACAACACAATCAAAACATCATCTGAAAGTTGCAGTTAGATTGTTATGTCTTAGTTAACATGTAGCCTTATAGGACCATTATCTTACATTATAAACATCTCTAAAACGCCTTTTGAATATTACTCTAAACCAACTTCTTTAAAACTTTACTAGAACTTGTAAGCATTCTGCTGAGGAGGGTTCCTGAGAATTAAATGTGCATCACTGGTAATTCGAGATGTTTGATTTCCTGTTGTGACCTTAAGAAAGACATCCTTCCTTTGGGAAGTGCTTTTCCCTAAAAGTACCTAGATGCATGCAGCTCCACGCTGTTTATGCTCATGATTTCTCTCAGATATGTCAACACATGAATCATGTTAATATTTACCTTAGATGATTTATTCCATCACAGATGTTTGCGGTACTCAAAAATGAGCCATGAAAATGGAGGTGTTCGTGGCAAGCCACCACAGACGTAGTGATTCTGATTAGATTGGAGGACAGTCAGCTAGAACAACCTAACCTCAGCACATGGTGGTAAAGCTTTAGGGTGAACACGCTAACTGACAAGCTGTCATAAATGTGCTCATATTGTGCCTCTGAAAGTTTAACTCTGTCAGTCTGTGAAGCTACTGTGAGCCAAAAATACAGCAGTGAATCATCATCATCATCCAGTAATCCAGCAGTTTAAGAATAATGTTGCTCAATGAGTGATTTAGGTATTTCGCCCACCAAAGTGCACAAAATCATCCAATATTTCAGGGTATCAGAAGAAATCTCAGAGTGTAAAGGCTAAGGCCAAGAACCATAACTGAATGCCTGTGACCATCGACCCCTTTAGACGGCACTGCATTGAAAAACAGAATGCCCCTGTGATGGATAGCAGCACATGAGCTTGGGAATAATTTAACGGACCGTTGTCAGTAAATGCTGTTAGCCGCTGCATCCATAAAAAGTCTGTACTATGCACAGCAGAAGCCATACGCTAACAATATCCAGAAATGCTGCAGAGTTCTGTAGTTTCAAGTTCATCTGACACGGACAGTGATGGTGTCTATTGTGGTCTGATGAGTCAACTGTTCAGATTGTTTATGGACATAATGGTTGTCATGTGTCAGGCTAAAGAAGAAAGAGCCTGTCATGCTATGGGGGTGTGTTAGTGCCTATGGCTGGCACTGTGAAGGCCATTAAGGCTGAAAGATACATACACATTTTGGAGCAACGTGTGTTTCCTTCTAGAGGAGCAGGGCCAGGCCACATTCTGCATGTGTTACAACAGAATGGCTGCGTTATCAGGGCGTGCAGGTGCTAGACTAGCCTGTCTGCAGCCTCCCACTGAAAACGTAGCACATTATACAACAAGATACAACAGTGAAGACGTATATAACGGAAAAATGGCAAAAGAGAAAAGTCTTACCAGTCCCCAAATGGTTATTAAATATTGCCAGGGTTTTTATGTTTGGAATGTGTTTCAGATGTCAAATTTAGAATCAGCATATACAGTATTTACTGCAGGTGCTAGTCTGGTTTTGGCAGCATTGCACATAATGTCCCAGCTCTTTTGGAACTGAGGTTTGTGTTTATTTATTGTTTATTTATAATAAGCTTAAAAGGTGGTATTGTATGTATATTGCATTGCCCAAGACTGCAATATCTACATATATGCCTTGTCCTATTATACTGATGTTGTTTATATTAATGTCTATTTATTGCCTTTATTTATCTGCTAGCATGAATTAATGAAGTCAAGTCAAGGATGAGTAGTGAGTCTTTTCTACTGCACCTTTGTGAGCGCTACACCTCAGCAGTACCCATCTGTCTGTTTAGTCTCTCTGCTGTCAGCTCCCATCAGCATTCAGAGAGTACAGGAGTCAGTCTGGGCCCAGTCCTGCACACAGGGGACGGGCTACTGCAGTCTGCTGACTAATGCAGCTCTGCGGCTGCTGATGTTGCGGGTGCAGGCTACAGCCGATCAATACAGAAATGAGTAAGTGAAATGTTTTATGTAAGAGGAAGGAGACACTAGCAATAGGGCCATGGAAAGCCTGACTTCTCTTTAAGGAAGAGTTTTAGGAAGGGTTTTCTCCTTAGCTCAGATATAGTCTATCAGCCAACACGTTTGGTATCTGAAGCTTCTTTACTTCTGCAGTGGAGCTACGAGGTTAATGTATCTGACCAGTGATGGACGTTCATGTACAGCCGGCAGCATTGTGCATAGTAACATGCAGAAACACCACATACCTTTCTCAAAATGCGAAAAACTGTTGAGCTATTAAGTGACCTCAAATACGCTTGCTTATATGGTTTCTGACACTGTATGACACTGTTGTCTGCACAAATGGACAAAAGTTTGGACAAATTTCACATTTCAACTTAGTTGAGATGAGCTATGTGATGTACTTTGGTCTATTTGTATAAATAACAGTGTTTCAAACTCTTTCTTTATACTTATATAATAAGGTCATAATACACTGTTAGCATGTTATTACCCTTTAAGACCATGGTGGTGCAGTGGGCAGTGCTGTTGCCTCACAGCAAGAAGGACCTGGGTTTGATTCCCGGCTGGGGCATCCGGAGTCCTTTCGGTGTGTAGTTTGCATGTTCTCCCTGTGTCTGCGTGGGACGTGTGGTGAATTTAAAACGCTAAGTTGTCCCTAGGTGTGAGTGTGTGAGTGAATGTGTCCCTGGGATGCATAAGTGGCCTGTCCAGGGTGTTTCCTGCCTTCCACCCATTGAACTGTGGCATATCTACCAGCACCCGTTGTGACCCAGAAGGATTAAACGGTTTAGAACTGAGTGATGAGTAAGTGGTTATGAAATTGCCCAGGTATATCATAGTATTAGATGATACTGATGTTAGCATTAATAAAGTCAAAACTGTAGCATCCCGCCACTGGTTCATGCTGTGGTGAGAGCATGGTAGGTGTGACCAAGCAGAGTGGGCATATGCACAGGCTCTTGAGCATAAATGTGCTCAAAGTGGTGTTATTTGTCCCATTCTGACCTGGGCAGCGGGGTAGCAGTGCGAGTCTGTATGGCTACCTTTAAGTAGAAATGTATGCATAGGTGCCACTATGGAGGGCAGTTAGGTCATATGCCACCCAAAACTAAAGACCCTGAACAGCTTCCTGGCTGTGATTAGGTGACAGTCTCAATAACCTAGAAATCTGTTTATAGCAGGGAATGTTTAGCTAGTATTTAGTTTTGGCATGTTCTCATTTCAACCTCCTCCCCCCTGAATTATTGTCTGGTAGATTAGGACATCAATAATTAACCCAAGTTGGTGCACTATGAATGTATGGCTATTGGTGACCTGTCCTGCTTTGCCCCATGTTTGGAAGTGCTGAGCAGAGGTTCTCCCCTGCTTCAGTGTTCAGTAATAAAAGCATTCAGTGTTATGTTTCTCCATTTCGTCTTCTACACCAATGCCACAATATGCTAGCATTAATAAAGTTAATGTGACGATTTCTACTAGCACCCCATGCTAAGAGATTTACAATCCTGACACAGCTTGTTCTGATTGAACTGTTTTGCTTTAGTTACATCAAATGCAACCAGACTGAAAGCACATTCCCGGAAGGGAAAATTATGTTTTTTTATTTGCACGTATTGTAACACCAGAGGGACTAAACAGACGCTCGCAGATCTAAAAGCTGGGTCAGTTTTATTTACAGAGGTAAGCGGCAGTGTAACACACACCAAAGTGGACTGAGTCACAACAGTAATAGTGAGCATGACAAACAAGGGAGTGACAAAAGCCAGAACCAAAGGGACAATCCAGAGCCAAAACAGACAAACCAAATGGGATAAACGAGAGATCCAAAAACCAAAAGACAAATGAAGATCATACACGATAGGGAAACCGAGAAACTGCAGAGAACTCTCAGTATGCAAGAGTGTTGGCAGTACTTCACAAAGAACTAAGGCAAATGAAGCAGTGCATACACACACAGGGAACATGAGGAACAGGTGAATGACTTTACTATTCAGGTGAAGAGGAGCGGGAAGGCAGTTTGTGGTAGGTGGATTGTGGACATGTGGCGATGACGTCATGACAGGGTGCGTTGTGGGGAATGTAGTTCCTGGAGTTGACAAAGGCAGGAGTGAGAACGCGGAAGTGTGACGAGTGCTGTTCTTAAAAAACATTCAGAGGCCCTCAGTAAATGATGCCTTCACTCACTTACTCTTCCCCTAAAGGGCTTTATCCTTAAGGCTTTGAGGGGTGGGTGCAGGAACCTATCCCAGCATGCAATGGGCAGAAGGCAGTAAACACCCTGAACAATCCATCGCAGAGTAAATTACACATATTACAGTTAACTGTCAGTTCCCCCTTAAAAAGCCTTATCACAACAGATCATTATCACAGTATGCGGTATATACGATACATCAGTCACCCTTCAAAGTCTACGCTAAACTAGATGCCCACGTGCAGCAGTTTAAAGCCCACAGGCAGCAGTTTGAATGTATTCAACACAAATCCTGGATTCTTATTTGGCCGTTATCTGACTGTTTGTCTGTATGCCTATATTTCAGCCAGCTGACACAATCTACGCCCTCTTACAGACAGCTGCAAGTACTCCAAAGTCATGACCCGACACCCGAGTGTTGGCAAGCATCCACTCTCTATTGAAACCCAAGCCTGGCTCAAGAATAGCATTCGCCTGAATGGCTGGCACTAGTGCTGGTCATGTGCTTTGGGGCACTTTCTCTATTAATACCCAAGGGAAGCATGGTGGAAGAGCCCAGGCTATTTTTAGATCCGCGTCTAGGTCAGAATGTAAATCAGTGTCTTCACTCCCGTGAACACCACAGTGGTGGACAAAACCACAGGCTGCCTATTGTGTAGGCATTTTCACTTAGCTAATGCGCATCACATCTGAGGTCATTTATGTGGGTGAGTGTTTGGTCTTCATTGCTGTTGCTTGCAGGACTTCAGTGGTGGGTGTTCTAGTACAGTACTTGGAGATCAGGGTTCAGCATTAAATAACCTCAGAGAAACTTCCGAATGTGAATCCTCATCTGCCCTGAGCTCAGGAAGTGTGCGTGGAAGCTCCCTGAAAGCTTTTCTGCAGGCACTGTACGCTTTGTTAGGGCTCTGAAAGTGCTTACGCTCTGTAGGCTGACAGAAGCTGTCAGGCATCACATCAGCAATTGCACGTAGCCTCTTTTGTGTGTCTCTCTGTGCCTGCTTTCAATTCCTGTAGGGCTTCCCGCAACAACAGGTTCATGCCAGCGCCACCAAATTTCGCAGCAGGGTCAAGGACATGTTGGGGTATTGGAGTGAAATTTGCTGTTTGGTACTTTAGCCAGTGTCTTGGTTACACAGGGTATTTCCACTGATAGGTTTAATTATCATTGGATACTAAGTTGTCCACCTAAAATGATGGAAGCTTTGGGAAGTTACTTGGGTGACTGGAAGACGGAATGTTTTAGAACGTTGCTTAAGTTACGTTCAAATGGGTCAGTTATATGACTTGAGAACAAACACAGAGACGATATAGATTCATTAAACGCCTTACTGTCTTATTGTAGGTGTTTGTAATTGGTTTTGTGGGTGTGTCTGTGGGTTCTGTAATCCAAAGGTTTCCGATTTAAGACGAACGGTCCAACTAACAGTGCCAAATTGTTGCTGTAGCCCAGCTCCCAGCATCACTGTACAAGGGATTCAGTCCTTGATTGTCTGGTTCAAGACTTTTGGAAGCTGGTATAAAAGCAGAAATGAGGACTTCCCACTTCACAGAGACTGAGGCCCAATCCCATTTCACCCCTTGCCCCTAACACTTAACCCTACCTTTCCGTTTTGCATGTTCACATCTAGGGTAGGGTTGTCCCGATTGTTGTTGAGATGGAGGGGTAGTGCGAAGTGTTAGGGCCACATGACCCTTCAAACAGAGATTTTTCAGAGGCACACTCCAAACGGAGTGTTATGAGAAAATTTCCAGAATGCCCTGCGAATCATCCTCAAGTAAAAATCGCTAGTAATACGCTGATGTCTCGGTCGCTACCTAGCAAAATTTCCCATTCCACCTTAAATGGTGCAGGAGTTACGTTCTGGTACCTGAGGTTGCTGCACCATTTAAGGTGGAACGGCGAAATTCGATCATGTAGCTGGTGATTAAAAAGCTAAGTTCAGCTTCATATCATTCTTGGTGGTGATAATAACTAATGGTCATCCGCCTCTTTGAAGGCATATGATGCCCTAAATGTGTTAAGCAGTGAGGAGCTGAACTTTAGCCTCCTCTGCTATCACTGCAGACTGGCAGGGTCGCCTACAGAGCACCGCTAGCAGCCTGTTAATGAAGTAATGTCGTTTTTTGTTTGTGCTCTTTTTAATTCGGTCACTCGCTAGATTGATTGATGCGATGTGAACCGCGAGTGCCCAAGCTTTTCGTCTGTTTACATAAAAGCCGCTGACGACAATTGATGGCGTATCTGGTTCTTGAAGGGTTGTCCCATTTCATAGGGGGAACATTTCAACCACTATCACTTCTAACTCAGTTTCAAGGGAGAAGGTTACACTCGAAAACAAGGGCTAGGGGTAAAAATAAGAAATGGGACAGGGCTTTAATAAACATTTATGTATTTAATAAAAATACTTTTATCCAGGGTGAGGCAATGTAGCATTAGGAGTCTTGGCCAAGGAATTTTCCCTAGACAGGGAATTAAACTTTAGGTAAATTAGGATAGAGTTATCCATACTGTGTTTGTTAATCAGAACCTGTATGTCTCTGTGCAGGTAAGCGGGCACCATGCTCACTAGCATCACCGAGGGTATCCTGTGCTGCTTGACGGGCAAGACTGCCAATGTGGTTCTGCCCGTGGAGTCTTCTGATGCTGGTCCTGCTGATGGCTTCGAGTTCGTGGAGGTAAAGCCGGGGCGTGTGCTCCGGGTACGCCACATCCTGCCCGAACGTCAAGCCACTGATACACAGCCAGAAGTGGGCGTCAGCATTCACTGCAAGCGCAAGATCACTGTGTACCGCAATGGGCAGCTTGTGATTGAGAACCTGGGCGACGTTCTGCATTCAGAGATCCTGCAGTGTCAGAACGGAGACGTGGAGCAGTGTAGCACTGTGGAGGTGGAGCTGGCCGACTACTCCACTGCCCCCTCCTCCCCTGACCCAAAACCTGCACCTCCACTTCCAGACTCGGACCAGCAGAGGCCTGCGCCCCCGCCTAGGCGCCGGAAGCGGAAGCCTAAGCGCACCGTCCTTATAGACTCTGAGCGGCGCATCACCAGCTGCAAAGGCATACACTCTGACGTAGCACTGTTTTTCATCCATGGTGTCGGGGGCTCACTGGACATCTGGGGCCGTCAGCTGGACTTCTTCTCCAGACTGGGCTATGAGGTCATCGCCCCTGACCTGGCGGGGCATGGGGCCAGTACAGCGCCTCAAATAGCAGCAGCTTACACCTTTTATGCTCTGGCCGAGGACCTGCGGGCTATATTCAAGAGATATGCCCGCAAACGCAACATCCTCATCGGCCACTCGTATGGGTAAGCTTTCGTTTGGCTGAAAATGTACACAGTTTTCTCTTTACCCAAAATGTAATCGATTACCGAAGACATTATAGGTGTCCAGAGTTTGCTACTTTAACAATACACTGGGCTACAAGGCTAATGTAGCTAACAAACAATGGAACTTTTTTTCATTGTACCAAACAAAACAGCCTGTATTTTTCACATATGGCAGAGAATAATTACTGGTCTTAGATCAGGCGGTGCTGCTCACAGATGCAAGAGCCAAAAACTTTAACACTTGACAAATGAAGACATTACATCTGTGCACATCTGTTTTAAGGAAAACAGAACTTTATTGGATAATCCACAATTTATCTTTTCTAATTTGAATCTATCTAGGAAAATGCAATGAAATGGAACCTTTTTCCTACTCTTTCTTGTGCTCTAGGGTATCGTTCTGCACGTTCCTGGCGCACGAGTACCCTGAGCAGGTGCATAAGGTGGTGATGATTAATGGGGGAGGCCCAACGGCACTGGAGCCCAGCCTGTGCTCAATCTTCCAGCTGCCCTCCTGCGTTCTGCACTGCCTGTCCCCTTGCCTTGCCTGGAGCTTCCTCAAGTACGAAGCCACACCCATCCACCCTTATTGCGCAGGGATTTAGAGTGTAAACTATGATAACAGCTAAGACAGCACTTAGTGTTGGGGCAGAAGTGCATATTCAAACACAGACTCAGCACCTAAATACAGCCGAAGAGTAGGCGATGTAATGGCTGTTCCTAGTAGACTACATATTTAATTGAAGCTCATTAACGTCAAACACTGTTTACAGTTTGCCTGAGCCTCAGTAGAATGCACTAATAATAGCTTGTTTGAAGATAAGCTTATCAACTGCACCATCATAAAACTGCTGCACTCTATGTATTGTGTTTTATTGTTATCTTTCTATTATGGTTTTATTATTGTCTTTCTTGCTTGTTCTCTGTATGCTGCACTTGCACATTATACCTCCCTTATCTTCCTCTGCTTCTCCACTCTCTCTCTTAGGGCTGGCTTTGCCAGACAGGGTGCTAAAGAGAAGCAGCTGCTGAAGGAAGGAAATGCCTTTAACGTGTCTCCATTTGTGCTGCGAGCCATGATGAGTGGTCAGTACTGGCCCGAGGGAGATGAGGTGTATCATGCCGAGCTCACCGTGCCCATCTTGCTGGTGCATGGCCTCTATGACAAGTTTGTGCCGATGGACGAGGATCAGCGCATGGCTGAGGTACAGCGGATTGTTGCGCACCATACGACAGTTATGTTCATAATATCCCTAATAATTCCATTTTCATAAGCTTCATACAGAGCAGTAATATGGGAAGACAGTGTCCACCACGGTAACATGATTTGTCATTGTCCTAAAGTTAAGACTCCATGGCTGGCAAAACCAGTTTGAACAACAGGGCCAGTGTGAAGCGTATCATTCGTTAAGGGGCATTACGTATATGCAGATGTCACTGCAGAAGTGGCTGATGTGTACTGGATGGAACAAAGGCTTTTTATTTTGCTGAGGAGAAGAGTGTTAACTCTACTGAACATTAAGCATGTCAGTATTACACTCATTGTCAGAAGAATAGCTGTACCCAGAAGGAAGTGTCAGATTGCAATGCTATTGGGAAGGAATATAAAGGTTATCAGGAACAATAAATGATGATATGGGCAATATATATTAGACTGATATGGGTAATATTTATTGAACTACACATACAGAAGTAGTGTCTCTCAGTATGCTAACGCAACATGCCACACGTCTCGGCATGGAGTTGTAGAGGATCCTAATGGTGTCCTGTGATAATCCATCCCATGCAGCTTGAATATTCTCACACAGTTCCTGCAGATTTTGCGGTAGGGGTGGAGGTGGAGTGACACCAGGCCTTCTGGACTTGTGATGTGTACAACAAACCATTCATCTTGGCGCGGATCATGGTGCCTCCACACACGGATTTGTTGGTCATCTCCACCAAGACAAACGTGGGACTCGTTACTGAAGATGACCTGCTAACATTCTGAGCCACTGCATGACATGGCACACCACCATTGCAGTCTTTGGTGACGTTGTTGCACAGAATGTCATAAGGGCAGTCGTCGTAACAGTCTAAGTGCATGTAGTCCTGCATTGTGCAGCCGTCTGCCAATGGTGCTAGCACTAATAGGATGACTCGTGGAGGGCATCACTGCTCGCTGAATGTTCGCAATCGTAGGTGTTGGGCCAGTCAGATACAAACAGCAGATACAGTTGAGTGTGACACTTGAAACACTTGCATGTCAAACCTACCTACCAGGTTTCATTTCTTTCAGTTGATTCCTTCTGGGTGCAGCTGTTTGTGCAACTGTTCTTTTGTTGTTGAGTGTATTTTTTCACCAAATGTCAAAGTTTTCCAAAGGGTGCCTTGTGGTCCATTTGTGGTCAATGGCCCAGTGGTTGAGAAACCTTGCTCTGAAGCTTGCTTGATTAGTTGTAAGCCTGATAGAATGGACCAGCAGTTTATATCACAAGTTACTGGGCACTTACATGTACATCAACTCTAGTGAGTGCATTCATTGGCTAAATGCCACACACGGTCCCTTCAGAAAACTAACAATATTCTATGGCTGAACCAAAATGGCCAGCTAGCTAGATGTTGAGCTACTGGCTTTTTACACGGGCCTTTATTCTACAGTCTTCACAGTGTTCAGCGTCTAGCGCCACTTTTGGCACAATCCTTTACATGAACTTTACATGCCTTGAAAATGTTGGCTGACGTTCAATTATGACATTCTGTGCATTTCCAGATCCTTCTATTTGCCTTCCTGAAAGTGATAGAGGAAGGGAGCCACATGGTCATGATGGAATGCCCTGAAACAGTCAACACACTTCTTCACGAATTCTTCCTCTGGGAGCCAGACATCTCTGCTTCCAAAGCGACGGATGCCACAGTCGCTCCTACTGTCGCTACAGATGGCGCGACTGAAGAAACCACCGGGACACCCAAAGCCAACAAGCCTCTGAACAAATAACCAAGGAGGATTGGTGCTTTTGCGGGGAAAACCAATCAGAAGGCTGTTTGGCGGCAGGCTGTAACAGGTGGAACGGTCGCCTAGGCTGAGAGCTGTTTTTTGGAGGTGAAGTTTGAGTCCGAGGGTTCAAGCAAGATGCCCCAAGGCAGCGAGAAAGGTCCAAGTGGTGAGACTGCCAACGCTGACCAGAGGTTTAAAGAAGGAAAGGAAAGCTTAAACCCAGTTTCAGAACAGAAATGACGGTTTATTAAATCTTGACGGCTTCACTTCTTTATGCTACCTTTGGACATATATCTTTCCTTGTCGTGTTGTCTAAACAAAAAGGACCAGAGGTCCGTCCAGTGGACGAAATCATGCCTGTTGAAGTGCTCGGGCCTTGACTGGACCAAATCCAGACTAGATTGTTCTGGTTTGATCCGGGCTGGACTGCGGAAGAGGCGGGTGCCTGTGCTCGTGCAGTGCTTGTGAATCTATTGTGTGATCTGTCGTGACCCAGACCACGTGAGCACGTCGAAGAAGAGGCGGAGAGAAAGTTGGGCTCAGCGCTAAATCCACGTCTAGTGTGTCGTGTTTTTATACATGCCCTTTGCTGAACGATGTTACCTGTTCAGAGTAATAACTTAGTAATGACAACAATAATTCTCATTCAAAAAGTACTATATAATATATGTATATATAACACAGTAGTAATATCGTCTTCCTGTGTAACACATGCCCACAGCCCCAGGAGGGCTTAAAAGGAGGGGGGAGGGCTTGGAAGGAGACTTCAAGCAAACATTCATCACAAAGAAGTCACCTTAGTGCTCCTCATATAGCTTAAGAATGAACAGAATGAACAACATATCAAATTCAGAGTATATAAATATATAATACAGTTACACTATAATATAGTTATGGTTATATATCCGATATATGTTTTCTCCATTGAATGATTCCTTAAACAGAAACTAGACAACAGCTATAAGGCTGTGCATGACACTGATGAAGGATGACGGGGTTGGGGGGGATATTGGGAAAATCAAATGTGCGCAACAAGCAGAAAAATTCTGTGTCAGTAGGACCACTCGTGTCTCCTAGCAACCAGGAATCGGAGGATAGAGGGGCGTTGCCAGCAGCAGAGAACTGGGATAGTGCTGTTATTGTGGTAAGGCTGATATAATTTTGGTGCTGTCACAAAACACAGGAAATAAGCTAACAGGTTACGGTACTGCTAATGCTAACTACTGCTAACTGCAGATACTACCGGTATACTTGGAACATCAGCTGGGAATACTGCTCAAACCATAGGCTTCTGCAACAGTAGCACCAGGATGTAGACCCAAACTGATGCTGACCGTCAAGACGCTATTGCAAAATTAGGCCCTGTTACAGAGTGCCGCTTCCCAAAGCAAACAAAAACAGAGCGGCAGTCCAAGCGAGCCACAAAGTGAGGCTACTTCAAGGCAGCGGTTGCCATGGCGACGGGCAGGCAAAAAGCCCATCTGGTCGGAAAGCTGCAGGCCTGGTCTGTGTAACTGGGGCTCTATCAGAGATAATTGCATTCTAGAGGAGCACAAGGCATGGCGGGCTTTCTACCATCTCATCAGGTTAATGCAGCGGATGCGATGCAGCAAAACGCAGAGGAAGGCACAGAAATCGCCTCGTGTCCTTTGGGTGAACTCTGGACTGTTTTATTCGCAGGCTAGAATTAAGACAGAGGGGTCTAAAGTAGGACCCCTGATTGCAGCTGTTTTACATAAGTCAGCACTGATGCCAGTGTGTAAAGCTTTGTATCTTAACCTCGGTGGATTGCATTTTATCCCATGTATCTTCCCATCGCTGAAGGAGCGCCTTGGTTGGTCGGCTTCAAACACATTGAGCAGCATTCAAATCAGTGCTTACAGGCTTTACTCAAGCGTGTCCGGGTTCCTACAAAACATAACCTCATTGTACATGCAAACAGAATAGAACAGCAGTGCAATGAGATTAAATCTTTCCATCTTCTCAAATAACATCATCCGTAACAGGTTTTTAACCATCCGTCACTTACGCGAGGATTTTACTCAGAGACTTTTTAGAGGTTCGAGGTTTAAGGTGTAGAAGATCCTTCCAAAAAGGCACTTGAGAAAGTGCGTCAGTTTTTGCCCAAACTGGCTTTTTTTAATGCTGTTTCGTATATGGGTGGCAGATATTCAAGTAAGTGCAATATAAGCTTCAGGGCGCCATCAAAATGATCCGTAATGCATTTTAAATGCAGTTTTAAAACAGCATGAAGTTTTGATTTGTCGGTCTGTCTGCCTGACTTCAAATACATACCGTGCAAGGCTCACTCAGAACAGTAAAATGAGACAGGAGTTTTATGTGGAGCTAAGCTTGATTGAGAACTTCCTTTGTTTTCTTATGTGCTAACAAGTGGTGCAGAAACTGTCTGGAGACTGACACTAATAGCAAGTGTTTCCGTTAACACTACTGACTGTTACCCACTGCCAATACAAAGCTGGATCCTTTTCATTATATCACATTTTGCTACCATCACTCTCATAAACAAAACACTCAAAAAAAATGAAACATGAGCTCTTGACATGTACTTTGAAAGCTAAAAGGTGATGACTTTGCCAAATATGAATATAACTAACCCAGTGTAAATGCCTTCTTTACAAGTACTAACTATGAGAATAACAAAGCGGTATAAATAAGAGTTAACTGTGGAGGAAGCGGCTTCGCATACAGTGGGACTGGGTGACTGTACAATCAAATGGCTGTTCATATAATGAACAAGAATGACTGGAATCTGAGAGGACTGCACACTGTGAGAGGGTGCTGAACCGCTTTAGTGTCAGGCTGTTCTATTTTTAAAGACAAGAGAAAAGGGTTAAGTAAAGGCCAATGCAGAGTGTTTTTAAGGCGGAGCCTCACCTTACAGGTGGGAAGAAAGAAGGGAGCTTGGTACTGTCCAGGATGAAGGACTCTTCCGCCTCCTCTTCTTCCTTGGGATGTGTACGCAATGTCACTGCTCCGGTGTGCTATTCCTATTTTGTGGTTCTATTTTACGCCCAAGTCTATGTTGCATTATCTGTGAAAAACACACTGCCTGGAAATGTGTGGATATAAGAAATAATAAAAGTCACCTTAAAAATGTGTCTGAGTTACGGAGTGAATTTAATAAGCACATTTACCTGATCTGGTCTCTAGATAAAAGATAAAATAAGGCAACACAGCAACATAAGGGCAGAACTCAACAACATTAAGGAAGAGGTTAACAAAGGGAAGAACACAACAACATTAAGGGAGCACAACAATATTAAGGCCGAACTCAACAACATTAAGGCAGAACTCAACAACATTAAGGCAATACAACAATGTTAAAGCAGAACTCACAACATTAAGGCAACACAACAGTGTTATGGGAGAACTCAATAACATGAAGGGAACACAACAATGTTAAAGCAGAACTCAACAATGTTAAGGCAGAACTCAATAACTATAAGGCAGAACCTGACAATATTAAGGCAGAACTCAACATTAAGGCAACACAACAATGTTAAGGGAGAACTCAAAAACATTAAGGCAGAACACAACAACATTAAGGCAACACAACAATGTTAAAGCAGAACTCAACAATGTTATGGCAAAACTCAATAACAATAAGGTAGAATCTAACAATATTAAGGCAGAACTCAACATTATGCCAAAACTGCAATGTTAAGGCAGAATACAACAACATTAAGGCAACACAGCAACATTAGGGCAAAGCACAACAACATTAAGGAAGAGGTTAACAAAGGGAAGTACACAACAACATTAAGGGCAGAACACAGCAATAGTAAGGTAGCACAACAATGTTAAGGCTGAACTCAACAATATTAAGGAAGATGTCAACAAAGGGGAGAACACAATAACGAGGATCACATACACAAACAGCAGCATTAAGGCAATGCAACAACATTAGGCTGTTAACACAATGCTGTTGTATTCGTGCCTTTTGTTTGCTTCCTAAATGCTTTTGTGTTTTGACTGCCTGGACCACTGTATAAAGCAGAGCAAGAAGGTATATACTGAGGGTACCGCCTGCTGGAATTAGTTGTTTAGCATTTGGTGCAAAATCACAAAGCAAGCAGGTGCGATTTCTACAGGCCGACACCAGAGGGTGCTGCTGATTGGGAAAGCTTGACTCACTGAGCTACACTTGCTTCATGTTGTAGCAGTAAGTCGAGGCTACTGGACATTTTACCTCATCTAGGCGACTTCATTCAGAACTGATGCCCAGATAACCTGCACTTGCTCCCAGCACAGCAGCAGTCCTCATACGTCTTTGTGGCTGTGAATTAAATCATTTTTCTGCTGCCATGAAGAGCCATAACAGGGCTCAGGGTTACTGTCTTTAATGATTTCCCTGAAAGCGGTTGAGTGCAGATCTTCTGGACTCACATGCAGTGTCCATCAGGAAGCCCTGAATCACAGGAAACGACCAAATATTTATATTCCAACATCTCAGTCTGTCATCCTCACAGCAACAGGTTGCAAAAGCTTTCATAACATTACTGACCCCTGGGTCACATGGGCCACCCCACCCTGGATGTATGTATATTTTTACAGTTACTAAAAGGTGGAGTGCTTTCCTGTGGAAGACTGAAATCACCTTTCAGCTCTGTTTAGCATCCCGGCTCATTTACTTCAACTTACAGAAGGCTGTATGCAAAAAGTCACATACATCACCATCGTACCATCTTCAGTACAGATCATGCTCATGTTTTAGATTTCCCTTTGAAGCAGTAGAACATTCCATAGCTGGTCTCCTGCAATACACGAGCAACACATTGTTCCACTGGTGCTTTGCTCAAAATGATGGGGAGATGTTTACAGGAGCTCTGACCACAGTCATGTCAGAATGCCGTTGGTGTGCTCTGTAAATTATGCACTGATCTAAATAAACATTTTTAGGCCTCAGCCAAAAGGCAATAGTTTCCTCTGCATATGCGTTAGCAGTGGATTGTGTTTCATGTAATTGGTTCCATGGTCGGAGCAGTTGTGTTTTTAGAATTCAGACATTTTGGTCACTTATGAAATTTGACAGTTTGTTGTTCGCTTGGAGATTTATCAATTAACGCGACATGTGACGGGAAGATGAGAGCAGCTGAATAATGCAGGACACTGCAGTAGCCATTCTGTAGTTATGTAGTACTAGAATCATCCTTAAATGGCGTCAGAGACTTCATTCCCTGTATGCAGTCTCTTTCATTTCTTGCACAATTACCATCCATTTCATTAGAAACATCTATTTTCAAACTTCCACTCACTGGTCACCAACCTTATAGGTCCAATAAATACTAAGCACCAAATACCAATACTTCTGCACTGTTTGGTGTGTTACCTGATCAAATGCACCAGATTCAAGTGGTCAGTTAATTGCTGGACTCTCACTTGCCCACCCTTACTCTAAGTGAACAATTACAGACTGTAGCCCATCTCGCCATGCTCAATTAGCCAGCTAACTTCTACCTCATCCATCACTAGTGAGTGTCTCACCTCAGGATCACTGTGGACCAAATGCTATTTGGGTGGCAACAGACCCACAAACACTGTGCAAAACATTTTAGGAAAACAGATACAGATAAACATGTGAATATCAGAAATGCACGTGAATAAATATGAGGAATAAAATGAGAGCTAGCAAAAGCTAAAGGTAATGATATATAATTCACAGAGATAAATAATTAGTGCACTTAAAATTAATGTACATAAGCTCAACGGACAAAAAAAAATTGTTACCTGTGACTGAAACCCAATATGGTGTAATACCTCCACCAGCACAAATAACAGCTGTGATTTGCTTTGGCATGGACTGGACATGTTTCTGGATTTAGGCCACATCAATGTTCAGATGATCAATGAATTGTCCAGTTGGGCCAGATTTGGTGGATGCCTTCCCTGGCACAAATCTGAGGAGAATTTCCTGTAGAGTGGGATTTTGGCCACTGCTGGTAGACCCGTATGACCGTATGCTTCCATACACGTGCAAATTCAGCTACTGGGCATTTATAACCCCATCGTCCTCGTGCAACGCCATCTGGAAGAGCCTGTAGTTACTACCACCTTAAACACACAAGGCGACTACTTTTTGGTCCGGTGAGTTTACATGTAATCATTGTTATGTCCATTTTATGCATTAATTTGCCCTAAAATTTAATTTGCATGTAAGTCATAACAAAAGATAAAAAATCCAAAAAAAGTGGTCCAAAATTAAATGATCCAACGTTAAATGCTCTTTTCTGGCAAAAGTGTGTAAACCTCCACAATGATCAGTTTGGTATAGGGGATAATAGAGGTCAAGAGGGTCCATCAAGTGCAATGAGTGTGACTGGTATGAGTGTGACTGACCTTACCCTCCTTTAAAAACATCAATGAGTCTTCACCATCAAATTCAAATTCCACACACGTTGTTAATGCATGCCATTAGATAAGTGAGATAAATCAGATTTCCGAGGGACTTCAGAAAATAATCTGCTTGTGTTCATTAGGCTGGAGGAGATTCCGAGACTATGTCTGATGAGTATGGACTTCACTGGTCCACTCCCAGGCAGACAGTGTGCAAAACTGAGGAAATTCAACACTATTGTTACACTTCCCTGGGGTGGTCATCCAACAAAGATTACTCCAAGGCTAAGGTATACAATATTCTGAGAGATCACAAAGAACCCCAGGGTAGCATCAAAGGATCTGCAGGACTCTCTTACACTGGCTAATGTCAGTGTTCATGAGCCCACAATCAGGCAAACACTGAACAAGAATAGTATGTATGGAATGATAGCATGGAGAAACCACTACTCTCCAGGGAGAACAGTTGCCTGTTTAAAGTTTCCTAAAGACCACCTGGATGGTCCAGAGAGCTGCTGAAATGATGTTATACACTGTTATACACTGATCATTTGAAACATTTACATCGCCTGCCTGTTTCCATACTCCCTGTCTATTATATTAGTTCCACTTACTATATAGGAGCACTTTGTAGTTCTACAGTTACAGACTGTAGTCCATCTGATTCTCTGTATATTGTGTTGATCTCTTGTCTACCTGTTCTTCAATGGTCAGGACCCCCACAAGACCACCACAGAGCAGGTATTATTAGGGTGGTGGATCATTCTAAGCACTGCGGTGACCCTGATGTGGTGGCGGTGTGTTGTGCTGGTGTGAGTGGATCAGACACAGCAGTGCTGCTGGAGTGTTTAAACACTCTGTCCACTCACAGTCCACTCTTTGAGACACTCCTACTTGGCTGCTCCACCTTGTAGATGTAAAGTCATAGAAGATGGCTCATCTGTTGCTGTACGGTTTGAGTTGGTCATCCTCAAGTCCCCACCAGGCACTGTTGGCTGGATAGTTTTGGTTGGTGGACTATTCTCACTGCTGTGTCTGATGCACTCACACCAGCACAAAACACACAAGCACACCTCCACCATGTCAGCATCACCGCAGTGCTATTCTTGGTAAGTGGAGCTAATAAAATAGGCAATGAGTGCAGAAACAAGGAAGCGGTTTTAATGTTATGGCTTATCTGTGTAAGATCTTTATGGCTGAAAAAGGACATGTTATGTTTATCCAAACAAACTAAACACTACATTCCATCATAACAACCTCATGCCAACTTTGAAGCATGGTGGTGGCAGCATTGTATTTTGAGGCTGTTTTGCTGCTAATGGACCAGGACAGCTTGCCATCATCTGGATTGTAATCAAGAAATTCTACAGTAGAATGTTAGGGCATCCATCTGTAAAGTGAACACTGCACAAAGGCAACAGCCTTAAAACCACCACTTAGTCTACAAAGAGCGGTAGATTTAGATAAAATGTTACATTTCGAAATGGCTGAGTAAATATCTAGACCTTAACCCAACAGACATGTTGAGACAGAATCTAAGGTGTGGTGTTCATGCAATAAAGTCCACCAACATAACCCAGTTGAAGCAATTCTGTACTAAAAAATGGGCCAAGATTCCTTCAAGTCAAGGTGCACAGCTGATCAACAGTTATAGGAAACCATTTGGAAGTATTTGGCTGGGAAGTAATTGCTGCTCAAGGGGGTCACACCAGTTAAGGAGAGCAGATGTTCACATACTTTTGCCAAAGACGTTTAATGTTAAATGACTTCATTCAAAAGAATAAAATACAGTATATTCTTTGTTATTTGCTTACTGGGGTTGCGTTTATTATTATGAGATAAATAACAAATCTGATGATACTTAGGTCACATTTGTGTAGAAATGTAGAAAACTAGGGTTTAAAAGAATTGACAAACAAGTAGCACTGTAAGTATGAGAGAAGGCAAGGGAGGGACAAGCACAGAGAGGGATAGTGTACCAAAGTTTTGGCCCTGCAAAGATGAATGCCTAAATCTCCCAAAGTACATATATTGAAGGGACATCAAGTAGGTGTCAGAGGACTGGAGAGAGCATAAATGAACACATATGAAGAAAAGTAAAGATTTAGATTGTTGTTTTAGATTGTACACGGAACTGGACAGAGAGCCAGTGTATGTATCTGAGAGTGGGAGTTATATGCTCCCATGGTCTGGAATGTGATCTGAGTTCTGGACATACTGTAACTTCTTCAGCCCACAGGCAAGAAGCCCTAAGAGAACTGCACTGCTGTGGTCAAGCCTTGGTGTAATACCAGCATGGATAAGGTTCTCGGCAACAGAGGAGTTGGGAAGGAGTGTAACATATTCTTGCTAGATTCTTAGGCTGAAAATATGCTCTCTTACTGTTTTTTAATGTGAACTTCAAACAATATGGAGATTCCTATCCTGGGAGCTTCAGAGGACATTATAAAACCACTGGAAAGAGTGTGTCCAGTTTTATTCAGAGTAGCTGGAGATATAGCTTTAGATTTAAGCTTATTTGATTTCAAGAAATTATTAGCCATCCAGGTCATATCAGCAAATCAGTTACTAAAAGTAGCCTTTATATGAAAAGTAATGGGCCGAGAACTGAGCCCTGGGGAACGCCATGGCAGAGGCAAGATTCCTCAGAATGCTGTCTGATGCCTTAAGATATGATCCAAACTATGTAACAACAGTGTCAGTGATAACGCTCACAAGGCTGCGCAACAGAATATCATGACATAATCTCTGTACTCCGTACTGTACACCAGTAAAGTGGACTTACAACGTAGGAGGTTCATAACAGAGGTGAGTGAGTAGGAGTTAGATGTTTTTTAGGCCAAGCTCTCAAAAGACTTACACCTGCTAGGGGCCACGAAATCAGCAACGGGAGAAAACCACCACAACAGGTATGTGATATCATGGTACCACATCTGTTAGCCACATCTGATACAACAACAAACACATCAGGAGTCGAATGACTGAACAAACAACAAGCCAAGAGATTACAAAAAAGACAGAGAGCAAAGGAAAAGCAAAGGACTTGCATGCATCGTTTCACATTTGGCTGTCATCTTTAGTCTTGGCAGCAAAGCAAATAGATTTTCAAAGAACTCTAATGCAGGTGCCAAACACCAGACGGACACACAATCACGTACACACACACACACACACACACACACACAGCATGTTATAGTAGTTACTGGAGATCTTCGACTCCTCTTCCCTTATAAAGCTATTATTAGTCATTGCACCACAAATATAGCCACACTAATGGACAAATTAATCCAGTTTTCTTGGCTTGCACCAACCAGTGTCAAAGCGGCACTTTGTCACAGAGACTATAACCAGTTATCTAAATGACACACAAGAGGGATTTCTCCTGGATCAAGTCACTCTGGTTGCAAGCCTACAAAGGAAAAGACTAAAAATAGCGCTCTGCATTATTAATGGTTTTTTATAACACACATAGACGCACCTCTGGATACGTCGCAGCTCTTGTAGGGTCTCTTGGTTTGAAGGAGATAATGGACCAGCTGATTACAATGCTGTCTCATAAACATAACAAACGCTGAAAAGAACCAGATTCGTGGACAGATTGGGGCAAAGGCCTAGGACTGTTCCAGAGAAGTTTGTCTGGCACAGCGGTGAGCCAAACAGAAATGTGTCATGGGCACTTGTAGACACATCATCCATGACAACAAAATCATCTAGAGGAGCTTTCATATCACTGCCTTGGCTGGGCTATGACACTGAGAGTCTGAAGTGAAAAAAAGCACAGGGGTTCATTGAGGAGATGTTTAGGAATGTTTATAAATGTCTTTGTTAACAAATCACAGCTTTCCCTGGGTTTGGAATGACTGCGGGCTCGCAGAGATTATTGTACAGGATTCGGATAATGACATATCCGACGAACTACTTCAGAATTAAGGCAACATTTATACACATGAGGTCCATGAGGCCGGGCAAATATCATAACAAATGCTTTGGAATTCGCATCGTACATGCTTGTAATTTCGCATCCCTTCATACATACAGTTAGACAGGCATCCTGCGTGCTGGGAGGCGTACAAAGCTCCAGATGCTAATCTTCTCTGTTTGGTCTGCCAGGTACACATTGCAGCTATGTCCTGCATATACTTACCCGGGGGTCAATCTCATGACCTTTTTCATTTTCTTGAATAAACTGTTATGACATTTATGACACTTTTGTTTCACAGTTTCTTGGACAGAGCTGATGACATCATCTTTAGTTTCTGAGTATGTTCAAAGTTTCTTTTCTGCTTTAATTTCTCTTTTATCTCCAAGAAAATCAGACAGCTCATAACCAAATGGATCAAAATATGAGATGGAATGTTTCGAATTAGGTTTTTATTGTGACCAATTGTCTAATTTGCGAGTTTGGACCAAGCCTTCAACATGTGGTGATAATATGAGGAAAGACTGGTTGAGAGACGCAGCTGAGCTCTGAGAGCGAGATTGAGAGCTAGGTAGGACTGTCGTAGGACTGAGGAACAAGGAGGAGATGGGGAGGACACTGTGATGGGGAACAGAAGGTAAGAAAGTGAATATAAACAGGACGCTAGATTGGAAGGAAAAGGGATTTCAGACATGCCAAAACTTCAGTTATTTTACCTACAGTTATTTTACCTACATTTAACGTAACCCGTCACCTGTTTTTGAAGAAGTGCTTTTGTTTTCTTCTGCAAAAATGTAGTGATAACATTAATGTGCTTCTAAGAGGTAATGTTGGAAAATTGATGCATTAAAGGTGAAGCAATATTCAATAGCTGAAACCAGACAACAAAAGCAATCATTAACAAGTGCAACTGGTGATTTACAGTAAATAAGCCTTCTGGTAATGTGCTGACTTTAGTTAATTTAACCAGTACAGGCATTAACCATGACATGACTTACTTTTAGATATCATTTATTTTTCATTTTATCTCCAAAAATATCATTAACATACTATATTAAAAACGAGATGTTACAGTAATCACAGTAATCATAGCTAAATATGACCTTATATGACGTAATGGTTTAAATCAACTGATATTACGACTGGAAGGAAGCCAATCTGTTTTTACATCCTTGTGATGAATCATACATGGGAAAAAATATGGATAACTTTACTACGTTGTTACAGTGATTTATGATCCCTATGGTAGCAGACATACCTGTTTTACAATAAGTTGTTTTTTTATTACTTTACAAGTTACATACTAAATATATTTTTCACCATTTATTAAACCTGTTCTTATGACTTACCCATGGTTTACCTTCTGATTGTGTCCTTTCTATGCTACTGTAAGAGTACTGTAATACCTTCATTAATATATGAACTGAATGCATGTACAGTATTCAATAAAAAAACCCATTTAACTTAGTGCCTAATGAAACAGACACTTCAAAATCAACATGTAATGGAATGAGCCTATGAAAGAACCTACAGTCACGTGTGCGTTCAGACCTCCTAAGTTCCTGCATGTCTTCTTAATATCAACATGGTGACCCAATTGTTCTCCTCCTACACTTTGAAGAATGTTCCTGCGGGGTTGACGTTTGAGGTTTTCTCATGACAGCAGAAAGGATTTCTTCATCATCCAGTACGGTAGGCTTCCCTGGTCAACCAGGTCATTTTTCCTGTGCTTGTATCAACAGCGGTTTCTTTTTGTGTAATTCTGTTACAAACAGTTGACTTTACAATCACTGATGTTTTGGTTATAGCTGGTCCTTATGAAGTCTCTAGATAACAAAAAACAAAAAACTCGCAAATAGTGAATAGCAAGTACCAAAATACCAAATAACGTTTCATACATTTCTTACATACATTTCATGTGGTACATTCTGCTCGTTCAAACCCAATTTTGGACTTTGCCGTGACGTGAACTTTGGTGATTTTAAACCTTATTTATGTTTATTGTACAAACACAAATGACTGAACATTTCCTTTTGTCACTAACAACACACCCAAACACTTACAACACAACCAACGTTACCAAATGTTTCAGTAGTGACAATTTTAGGTACAATTTTCAGCATAACTCAGAAACTTTTGCATTATACGTTTTTAATGTATATTAATATAATGTAAATGGTACAGCGGTGATAATTTTGTTGATGGTTGGCAAAAAAGGAGTGATTGCATTTGGGCCATAGTGTGAAGGAAGTAGCTGGATTTGCAGGTATATGGAAGCATACGGTCATATGGGTCTACCAGCAGTGGCTAAAATCCCAGTCTACAGGAAGTTCTACTTAGAGTTGTGCCAGGGAAGGCATCCACCAAATCTGGCACAACTGCACAATTCTTTGATGCAAGAGTGTCTGAACATTGATGTGGCCTAAATCCAGAAACTTGTTCAGTCAGTGCCAAATCCAATCACAGCTGTTATTCATGCTTGTGGAGGTGTTACATGCTATTAGGTACGTTTATATATACAGTTTATATATACTATGGGACCACAGTTTGCTTCAGCTTCTCTACAATAAACAAAATTTTCGGAGCACTATTTCTATTTATTTACCAAATTTAGCACAATGCAAAGACACAGCAAACACTATACATACTAAACACATATTAAATACTAAAATATTAAAGTCGTATTTCACAATAAACAGTAACTGTGCACCTAAAATGTACAGAAGTGTGTTGTCTGAGTGGCTATATTTAATTCAAAAACATTGACAAACCAGAACAACTTTTTGGGACTTAATAGCCACCTAAATAAAGAGATCATCTGAAGAAAATGAAAAAACAAACATTGGTGGTTATTTTGAATATTCCCACAGAAATATGCATAAATGAGTTATTATCATATATCAGGCATGTTTAGTCTTAGTAGATAAGTCTGTAATTCAAAAGTTTCTTCCAAATTTCCTTCAGAATCATATTGTCAGCTCCACTAAACAGAAACGCCTCAAGGGTCAAAAGGCCACAGGTTTCAAATGGCCACATTATTAATGATGAAGTTGAAAGACTCAGATATGAAGAAACTGTTGCTTCGATCTGGGTCACACGATTTCAGTGGAACTCTTGAACTCCATTCCAAAGAATATCCTAGGAAGTCCACAGTCAAATGATTGCAATTCCATGTAACTCTCAGTCAGAGGCTGCAAATTTGCAAAAGCATGACAAGTCAATACCAAGTACAAAGATGACAATCATTTTCAGGAACAGGCCTGTAAAGAGTGCAATAGAGGCAGTAGAATTAGTGAGTCACGAGCTTTAACACCAAGTCGGTAGTGACTAATCATTTGCTGTTCTGTTTTATTAAGCTGTTTATAAATTGCCACAGCTTTCTCTGACATTCCACAATGATCCAATAATTTGTGATGCACATACAGATAAATTCAGATGTTGGCATAATTCATGCAACATCTGAATTTATCTGTATGTGCATCACAAATTATTGGATCATTGTGGAATGTCAGAGAAAGCTGTGGCAATTTATAAACAGCTTAATAAAACAGAACAGTCGTATTTTGTACTGTGACGGTGAGAGGTGAAAATGTGCAGTGGATGCCAAATACATTATCTTCCATAGGCTTCAACAGGGCATAGAACATGGTTCAAAATGGTCTATTGGACACATTTCAGCTGACCACCAACATCCAAGCTGACCACCAACATTTTTGCTTGGTGACCTTAAGCAAAGGTATGGAAAACATACACATTAATTTTGGCCACGATAACATTAGTTTAGTAGTTTAGTTTACTTGTTGAGTTTAATTCTGTGGAACATACCAACCTGGCCTTCAGCTGTCAATAGATATTTGTGAACAGGCACCATTTTCCCCCAGCAGTCTTTTCTTTTTTTTCCAAAAAATCTGCATCCACAACACTGAGGCCTAAAAAATCTCCACCCTCCAAACCTCTGACTTCAGTCACCTACAAAGTCATGTTTTTGTCCACAGGAGGCCAGAACGCAGAGATATCAAAAATAAAAATGCACTTTTGCCAACTTTAGTTTTAGCTGCTTTGCACTGCTATGTTCTTGAAATTGGCCATGTGTCTGATGAAGTTTGTTCTTCTGAAGGTGTTCATGATTGCTCCTCCATGGCTTATTCACTACCGACTCCACAGTAGCCGTTGGGGCAGTTGTTGGGGCAGCTCAGGTGGCAGAGCGGGTTATCCACTTACTGTAGGGTTGTCGATTCAATCCCTGAGACCTCTTGTCTATTGCTTAAGTGCACTTGAGCAAGGCACCCAAATGCTCCCCAGGTGCCAGAGCTACAGCTGGCCTGTCCTCCTTTTTAACATTGGAGGTCAGCCCAACATTGTTTATTGACAAGATCCAATTTTATATCCAACCAAACTTCAGCATCTATCTAGGATTTCATGTCAACATGATTTTCATTTGTTAACCAAAATTCTTTCTGATGTCGTACTGACGTCCGGTGCCTGCTGGGATCAGGTGCACTTATATACAGGCTGACAGTGTAGTTACAAACCAAGGAGGTTAAGCAGTTTAGATGATGCATGAATGAGCAAATGAATATAGCTGCAATGTTGGATCACAGCCTCACTGTAAAACTGGGCTAGGTTTGAAATGAATGGAGAGCAAAGCTTGCAGGAGAGATAGAAAACTCCCACACACTTCTCTGAGCTGGGGTGGTCTGAGCTGTTGTCATACTCCTCTCAACACTATGGGGGTTATTCTTGCCTTTATTGTCATTCTCCTTCCACATGAAGATATGCTTACAGAAACATGCAGCTGGATACGGAATGCTAATGCAAAATTAGTGAACATTCAGACTCACCACATGCTTGGAGCAGAACTACATGCACATATAGACACAACACGCTGACAGGACCTTCACATGTTGAGGTAAGATGTGCTTGTGACACCTGCACACAGATTCACAAGTGATGCCCTCCATGAGTCATCCTATTAGTGCCAGCACCATTGGCAGACGGCTGCACGATGCAGGACTGCATGCACGCAGACCGTTACAACGACTGCCCTTAACACCACATCAACATTGCCAAATACTGCAATGGTGTCATACAAGACCGTCATGAAGTGACTCAGAATGGCAGCGGGTCATCTTCAGTGACGAGTCACACCTTTTCTCTTTTTGGAGATGACCAACGAATCTGTATGTGGAGGCACCGTGGTCAGCACCAAGATGAACGGTTTGTTGTCATACGTCACATATGCAGAAGGCCTGGTGTCACTCCACCTCCACCCCTGCAGGAACTGTGTGAGAATATTCAAGCTGCATGGGATGGATTATCACAGGGCACCATTAGGAACCTCTACAACTAAATTTAAGGTCATTTATTGTTTGTGTCGCAACCATGTATTTAGAATGAATGTGCTTGGGGGTTCTGCCACAAGCATGTATTCTATCCAAATGCATACATGGTTCTGCTGCAAGCGTGTGTTCAGTCGGAATGAGCATGTGGGTTATTCCTATGCTGAAAGAGAAGGTCAATAAAGGCTGGAATAACACCCCTTTACAACACCTCACAAAGAGCAAGGAGGCTGCGAGATCCTTCTGTGAAAACTGAATTGGCAAAAAATATGAATAAAAAAGCATCAGGCAAACAATGAAAAACAATGAGCTGAAAAAATATTTAAATGATAAATCTATTGCTTTAGCTGGGACAAAAAAAAACATGTCTTTCCCTAAAACTACAGGAAACAATTTTGGCATTTTGTAGCTCCCCTTTGGAAAGGATAATGGCAGCAAATTGTAATGCTTTATCTGTGAACACACTGAAAGAGATCTTGGACTATGCCTTTCCAGATCCTTGAGGTTTGACCAGCAAAACCAGATTTTCCTCCCAGTCAACAATTTCTTTGATAGTTTGAAGAGTGTTTTGGATCATTGTAATGTTGACAGAACTGTCTTCGGCCAAGTCCTTGTTAAGTTCCAGCAAAGACCAATTCACATTTCAAGTCTGTTTTGTTGTTGCTCCTATCAGCAGTCTCGGATCATTATCTTCTTTCAACAGCACTGCCTTAGTACACAAAACAGTGAGCTTGCACTCACAAGTGGTTTAATTGCTGACATTATTTGTCCTAGTATTTTGTTTAAGAAGACAAATTCGAAAACGGTCTAAATTGCTTATTAAATACAGAATCTAGTTTACATTTACCGAGCAGGGAACAGCTGTCTTTAAATGAAAAAGTATGTGTACTGTTGCTGCTATAAGGAACCCTCAATCTGCTTTTTGAGTTTTATTTTATTACACCATGAGTGTTTTAAGGTAATTCACTCCTAGTGTTTCAAAGACATGACATTTTATGATATTGGCAATATACAGTATTAGGCAAAAGTCAGAGACTACCCTTTTATTCATTCAGTTTTATTCATTCAGCCATTAAATAATGGCCATTCACTTTATTATACCTATTATTTTCAATGAATGCATCGTTCAACAAAATACACAAATTCTCCAATAATAAGTATCATAAAACCAACAAAGTACATTAAAAGTCAGAGTTATAGCTGTATCCTGCCAACCAAAGGTGTTCCCAAAGGAGTCACTGACATTATATTACTCTTCAAACAGACAGAAAACTAACATTAACACAAGCCCCTAGCCAACGTGAGCTGCCTTGCAAATTCCTTTTGTCATATACATTTAAAACGGCTATAAAGAAAATAAGTGAAATAAGTTTTCATAACCCTAGTTCCAAAAAGAATAAAACGGTAAAGAATCAAAACTGTCAACGTCACTTAGCTTTAATGGTCAAGCTTCACTCACATCCGCGGATGTTTCTGTTCATTTTTCTACTGTGAGACAAAAAGAACTCAAAGCTATAGATCAACAAGAAAGCTGTAGCTATCAAGAAGTCTTTACTCAGAAAAAGAAATAGACTAAAAAGAAGACACTAGAACATGGAGGAAGGTTTTATAGACTGTCTAAATTTGAAATCTCTGGAAGTAACCAAAGGCATGCCGCCATAGCACTGAAAGATTGCTTAAACCATATCTACAAGCATCAGTCAAGCATGGTGGAGTATTGCTGCTATAGTTAAGGACAAATTTAATATTTCATGTAATACCCTTTGGAAAAACGTTAGGAAGAAAAATCATTCTACAGAAAGACAATGACCCCAGCTTGCATGGGCGATCAAGTTGCTGGTGTTCTCTGAACAACAGACCTCAACATCATGTGTTGGGGATTATTGGACCGTGAGAAGCAGGAAATGCAATCAGCTCGTAAGACTTTGAAGGTGTGGAAAAACATCCATGCAGATTTCTCAGAAAAAAAAATGCTTTTTGTTTAGTTGTTGAGATCTCTGTGTAATATTCCGGTAAATATACGTTTTCTGGTTTATTTCCTAGTGTTGAAAAATGGATATTTAATTGTCATTTTGACTGGAAATAAAATAAAAGCAAAGCTGGTCTCTGACTTGAACAGTACTATAGATATGTAGAGATATGTATTCCTTATATGGTGTTTCCTCTCTTTTATTATTTATATTATTTTGTTATTTTTAATTTTCTTTTAATATATAAATTCTTTTTCCTTAAGATAAAATAACAAGCTTGTCGCTCCATAAATATTCCTTAATAGTCTGATGGTCTGTTGCCATACATGTCTGAGCCTTGGAGCTCTATTCCAATCATCCTAGATATTTTAAGCAAACGTTGAGACAATCTCAGTGAATCTGTCTTATTTCCAGCAAATGAAATCTGGGCTTAGTGTCACAGAAAAGGCATTTCCCTCTTACAAAGCTCAACAACTTTCTTGATATTCTTGGGTTAAGATCACTAACATGTATTAGGGCCTACTCAGGCGCAGTTTTAAACTTTTTAATGAAACAGACTAAACAAGCCATCTCTCACTGGACCCTCATCTCAATTTCTGAGAAAACAGCCTCTTCCAAAGAGCTACGTAGCTCATCTATGGGCTTAAAAGGAGCCATCCTCAGCTTTGTCTTCTTTATCTTAGCTCTCCTGTCAGCCAATATTTCTGAGGTTATTTTTCTTTGCATAATGAAGGCGTTTATCGAAACCACTTCAAATTCTGAGAATGTTTCGGAAAGCAGAAAGAAATATCATACCTAACACAATCGTCTGACGTATCATTTTACACTCATTTTGTGAGTAGTTTTATGGCAAAGGTTGGAAATAAAGGGCCAAGTGGTGGATTTCACTGTTTACATTTGTCAAGAAGCACAATGGCAGGACTTACAGTGAGCACAGTAGGACTTAGTGAGAGCTTGTACTCCAGCATTTGTTATGACATTAAAAGACAAAGCCATTATTGAAATATTTGGTATTATGATAAGCTAACTCTCTCATAAACACAGAGATCAGTGGCTGTATCTCATGCCCTGAGATGGTCTCATCACAGCCTATTGTAGTGCCCAATCTGGTGTTTCTTTTACTGTATATAGTGATAGTGAACACAATAACACCTATCCATATTGTGGACATGAATAGTGAACTAATCTCCTTAAGACAAAGTAAAAGATGGAACATTCTTAACAAGATTTTAAGGAATGTTCACCATTTTTGTTTTGTACACATTTTAGTGCAAAAAAGGAAAGGAAAAGTTTGGGCACCCCAAGAGATTTAAACTCTCAGATCTTAAGGTCTAAGACCTTACTTAGCTTGTTAGGGCTATGTCTTATTTACAGTCACCGTTAGGAAAGGCCAGGTGATGCGAATTTCAAAGCTTTGTTTATATTCGGACTCCTCGATCAGCAGCTACAGGCTCCTCTAAGCATCTGCCCAGTACTGCCCACAAAGCAGGAGAAGACTATAAGAACACAGCAAAGCATTTCCACATCACGCTGTCTGTAAAAAAACTGAAGATGAAAGGAGGATGGCTAACAGGATAATGATCCTAAACACACCTCAAAACCCACACTGGATTATCTAAAGAGGTGCAAGCTGAAGGTTTTGCTGTTAACTTTATCACAAGTAATTGCACCGTTAGTTTACACTAACATTTATAGTAACTGGCACACTACTGTCCTGAGCAACTTACAACTTAGGTAGGTAGGTGAAGGCAGTGTTAAGTGTCTTGCCCAAGGACTCTTGGTATACTGTAGGGTGCTTGCGTAGGTAGGGGGTCGAACCCCAGTTGACAGCATGGGAGGTGGAGGTATTACCCACTACACTATACCGACCAACCATTCAATGTTAATGTTATTGTCAAATTATTCTTATCATCCTTTCATGGATGTGGTTGTCTGCTATACTCAGTGTACCAGTTCCTGTGCTCTAATGGCTACTGTTATTATTGCTATCATATGTAATATGGTTTGCCCTGACCCCTGTCGTCCTGCAGTGGTTATAAGAGCCTTGGCCGCTGCTTCCGTATTGCTCTCGGACATCTCACACTGCAGCCAGGTATTTATTTATTCTCAAGATTATAGTGCTGGAAGGCCGCCCATAAGCCTTCCATCTGTTCACCATTAGCTGCTTTTAACACCCGATATTCACACTGCAAAAAGAGGCAGCCTGTTTTTAAAGATGTGAATCTTTTTCTCCCTTTCTCTTTCTTGATCTCCATCTCTTTCTTTCTCCTCTCCATCTCTCTCTCTCTCTCTGTATCTCTCTCTCTAGTAAAGCCCTTCTCTGGTTTATGTCTTCAACTTGCAAGATGTTTTACTTTTGAAATGACTTCCAGAGGGGATCATTCTCCAGCATGATTGAAGACATTCCGTATTAGCCAGCCGAGCTGAAGGCCATGCGTGCGGCAGCATTTGTGTGAGGCACATCCAGTTTCTGATCGAAAGCATAACATAATAACAGGGCTCAGCATTAACGTTTGTCTGCTAGTCCAGGACAAGTGGATGATGAATTTACATGTCGAGCCATTTTAAACGTTTTGTGTGTGATGTAATGAAGTCTTGTTTAGGCTAGTCATGTGACTTCTTTTCATTTTGATGCAACTCCGAAGCGATGCATTGAAATGCTTTGTGATTGAATCAGTTGTGAATGTTTGCAGTTTGACATCACCAGTTTTTGATATGTCCACAGTCTGACCAGCTAAGGTCCAGGTAATGCTCCAAAACAAACAGCAGGAGTCTAAAGCCGTATTCGAGTGGGATTAGTTTGGCCAGAGAAGGTCCGGTAATGCAGTAAGTGCGTAATCTGACTTGTTGATTCGTTTGTGATAAGGAAACCATACAATTTCCCCAAGTAACCCGGATCCAAACATCGTCACATTTACATGAGCATTACGCGACAAGAGTCGCACTTCACAACAATACCAATACACTGCGCAGCTAACTGGCATATAGACTAGTTAGGCTAGTAAACTGGGTTGATTGGACTTACCAAACGCTGCACAACAAGATAGAAAACATGCTGCCCTGCGAGAGCTGCATTCGAGATATTTAATTTTCCTTGAGGATTAAGGCTAAAATCAAGGTTTGTTGTAGCTGATAACCTTCAGGTCACAAAAAGAGGATAAAGGGAGGCGCTGTTCTCTGTAAAGTCAGTTTCTCGTTCACCAACTTCATTTTTCGAATTTCTTCATTCCACCTTAAATGATGCTGCAGTTTGAACAAGAACCCAGCAAATGAGAATCCCGCTTCCACTTCAGGACTCCAGCAGGACTACTACTACAGGGAGACCTCTGTGGTTGGTGAATTAGAGGAGGTAATTCCCTCCGAAAAACGGACATGGCAGATTCCAACTGGATTAAAATCACCAGAGGTCACCAGTAATCACTCAAATTACAGTATATCCCCAGGTAACACTAATCCCATTCGGATAGGGCTTTAGAGGGAACTGAAAGGTTTGGCATTTCCTGCCATGCGCACCTCTACTTGGCTGAAAAGTTGCAAACGTAACCACCAAACCTCACAGCTTGCCCAAAAGTGCCATATGTGTCTTAATAACAATAATCATATCTAGAGTTAACAAACAAGACTTAGTTAATGCAATACAGCGTCCTTTGATAGTTCATGTGAATTTGGGAGTGGAGAGAAAGAAAGTGTGCATGTACGAGTGAGTAACACTGACTGACACTTAGTGATAAGATGGTTGTAAAAAACTTGGAAAGTAACACCAAGCTAAAAGCTCTCTCTCCTTCAATGCAGAAGAGCTGGAAGAAATGGCAGATTGAATTATACTCTTCTTTTTTCCCCCTCTCTCATGCACATAAATTGTTCAGTGTAACAAATTCCTCCATAGACATGTTAGAAAGGACAATTAAGCCTTTGGACTAATTAAAAAAGGGATTCACGTAACAATAGGACAAGTCCTTGTGAAAGCACCTCCAGGCAAAACAAAACTTGCATGCAGAATATCATCTAAGAATGCATCCCCTATATGACTTGGTGCCAAACACCATGACGCCAGTGCTGTTACCGAAGAAACCACTGCAGTGGATACAGGAGCATCAAAACTGTAGCTACTGCTGGGAAGTTGCCTGGTAAGACAAATCAAGGGTTTCGTAACATGCTGATGGAAGGATCTGAATTTAGGGCGAGGAACATGAATCCATGCATCTGCCTGTTTTGTTGTCAGCTGCCAATGATGGCAGTGTAATGATGAAGGGGATATTTTCCTGGCACATATTAGGGGTCCGATACGCCCTGAAGAACATCTGAACATCTGATGTTTATCCCTTTGTGCCTAAAGTTTATGCCAAGTGGACACTACGTGACTTCTAAAGTCTCCGAATCGCTATACAGCCGGCTGTACATGACATTTATCACTTATGACAAGTGATCACAGACATGACTCACACACACACAACACAGTCTTTAAGCAGGAGCTGCTTACCAAACTGGGGGGATGCTTATACCAGGATAAGGCACCGTGTCACATGTCACGAGGCATATATCATCATCAAATGACAGTAAGCTGGCATTGCTTCAGTGGCCTGCGCAGTCCCTGCCTCTCAACTAGGAGGACCGTGAAAATGAAAAAGCTCAATAAGGCATGCAGAGAGGGTCAGAGACAACGAAGGCTGTTAAATATTAGGATACTGGTCCAAACATACTGGTCCAAATGTGAAGATGATTATAATCAATCAAGCTGATCTTTAGGAGAAGAAAGGCCAGCTTGGTGGCTTTGGCAGGTCATGGTGCAGTTTCCATCATCACACGGCCAAAGTCCTGCTTTAAAGCCTGTCTGACAGGGCTGAGAGTGGCTACCCGAAGGCCTCCAGTTGCCCCGCTTCTGCTAGTGAGACAGAGACACACAGTGGCAAAGAGGTGTTAGAAGCCTCTGGTCAGCGTGTCCTAGTGACCCCCCATCAAGACTCTGTGTCCTGCCTGATGATGGGGGAGTGCCAGGGCCTTGCCATATGCGATTAGTGAAACAACAGTAATCTGAGCTAGTGTGTGATCACTGCTCCGTTTGAGGAGGAGCCTCACACAGGGAGGAGAGTGAGAAAGAGAGAGAGAGAGAGAGAGAGAGAGAGTGTAACCAAGAGGAGCGCACACACTCAGCCCGTCCTTAAACTCCAAACACAGACCCTGTCCTGTAAACGTATCCACCATGCGAGAGGAGATGCTGTCAGGATTTGGACAGGCAGGGGCAGAAGTAAGTGACGCTTCAAGCTAAGACAGGATATTTCCATTTTGGGCAGTTTGGGGAATAACTTTGTTTTTTTCTTGTCTTCAACAACTTTTAACATCAAGTGCATAAAAACTGGAGCAAATTTGAAGAAAGTGTGCTACTCTTCACGTTCACCTGCTTCGAATGATTGCCGCCGATCCGTCTTCTGCTTTGCGTGCTTCAATCCTTTTCTTTAATCCTGTTTTAAAGGTTTGAGAAGCCAAGAGGAATCATCATCATCATCACCTAGGAGGCCCCCCGGATTCATACAAGCACGCTTTACATGCTGCTTAAGGTTACAAAGTTGCAACCTGCCAGTCCTGGACTTGTATGACAGACTATGCCAAAGGATGAGGCAATTCCAAACCCGCCTCCAGGGTATCCTGACTCATGCAAGTGATGTAGATGCTCAGGAAAAACCTGGAACTGGGTTTACCATGATGATGAAGTTGCAGTAGTGCACTCTGAGGACCGCACAAACTCTGCATCTGAAGAACCCAATACAGCTCAAGCCGGCCAAGTCAAGCTCGGCCCAGCCCAGCCCAGCCCAGCCTAGCCGGGAGGTTCTCCCTCCCTGAATGCATGGATGTAGGAGGCATAGGGGGAGCACAATCTGTCGTCCCCAATCCTGGCTTGCGGCACAAAATGAGGGATTTTCTTTCCCTACCCCTTCCCTGAGGTCAACCCAACACAACGCCACCTTGATAAGTCCGACTTAGCCGGGCGCTCGGTAAGGACACATCTCCTTTTGTTAGCCTAAGCTCCTGCTTACAGCCCGGGTGTTAAAAAGTGTGGTTAGCTCAGGATCCCAGAGGTCCCAATGTGCCAGAACACATATGACTAGGCTTCTTAATTGAATGAGAATCTGTAGCCCTGTAGATTTACAGGTGTCCCTTATTTGTGTTTGTTTTATCTTTGAGTTTGTACAGACGCAGTTTAGGGATGTTTTTTATTGCATAGAAATCAAAAAACAAAAGATCTTAATCAGATCTGATAGCATTTATTCAGATTGCTATAGGGAGGAAATCCCTGTTTAGTGGACTACCCAAGTCAAATCCCTGAAGGATCCACAGTTACTGCTCCTTCCTGTGAGTCATCCATCCTGAACTTTGTATTGTGCGGTACGGACTTTGGTGAAATGCTTGATGAGGTAGAGCAAATTCGCATTGATAGTGACTTGTTTTTGTATCTGTATCTGCAGTCCTGTGGATGACCTGATGATATTGGTCAGTGAGAGGGGGTGTGTTTTAGGGAAGGAAGAGGCACCAGAGGCTAAGCCTATATTCATCTGAGCTTCTCAACTCTGGTAACCTGGGATTCAATCTGGCTTAGTTCGCAAGCCTGATGAAGGCCTTCCCGTGATCACACAGCGAGAATTGTCCCTTCGCACCCACGCGCTATTGCTTGTCCTCAGAGGAAACTCCATCAGGCGATGAAACCTGCAAATCTGCCTATAGAACTAGCCCGGTCCATGTGAGGCATGACCCTCCCAAGTGCTTTGGCATTTCGTTCTGATCCCTGCACATGGTTCAGATTGATGGCTTTGGAGTTTGTTTTCTCAGCCTTCCATGCTCTAACATGCTCAGAGGAGATGCATTCAGCTCCTGCCAAGCCTTAATCAACAAGGCTTTTAAACTGCCATCACACACAACAAAACTAAAGGTTTTGGACATTGCGATTTGCAAGAGTATCAACTCTTCTTTGTACATGGAACCTGTCAGGATTTCTGGGAAACTTCGAAGCATACCTAAAGTCTAGGCAGACATGCAAAGCGATAGAAGTGGGTGGAGGAAAGCAGAAGCCCATGTTCTCCCCAAATTCAACACTAGTATGAAAATAAAACTAATTCTTTAAAAAAAAAAAAAAAACATTTTAACCATTTCATAGAGACACACATGGCTAACTAGAAGTGTGGGCCGATATTTGAGTGTTCAGTTCCCACTATTTGAAAAGTCATTATTTGGGTACTTGGGTATTTTATCCCCAAAAGAAAACAGAACATATGAGGAAAAACTATTCACTGAAACACTGATTCTAAGTTTTCACAACGCTGTAAAATGGTGAATTCACTCATATTTGCAAGTGTTATATTACATTTTGATACTTTGAAACACGAGTGGCTGAACATGAGCAAGTTCCCAGGGATGTAACTGACATAGGGCACATAGAGTACGTGGCCAGCGCTGTCACATGAAATGTAAGTCCAAAATGTGTTTTCCCCATGTTTTTCCCTGAGTACCTGATTATCCGTTTATTAACTCCTATGGCTATTTGAGTATTAGTTGGAAAATCAGTCTGAAAGCAAATCCCTATACATAACATTGCAACAAAAGAGATAAAAGATGTTATGTAAGGCTAGACTCAGTTGGGTATTGGGAATTTAGGGCTTTATTTTGCACAACAGCTTTATTTCAGACAACAGGTCAATAAAGAAACAACAAAAAATGCTAAATATATACACTCATCTTCAAAGAGTAGCTGCACCCAGAAGGAAGTGTGGGATTGCGGTGCTATTGGGAAGGAAGATAAAGGTTACCAGGAACAATAAAAGATGATACATTTAGACTGATATGGGGAATATTTAATGAGCTACACATACAGAAGTAGTGTCTCTCAGTGTGGCATCGGGTCACCATGTTTGCTAACACAACATGCCAGACGTCTCTGCATTAAGTTGTAGAGGTTCCTAATGGTGTCCTGTGATAATCCATCCCATGCAGCTTGAATACTCTCACACAGTTCCTGCAGACTGTGCGGTAGAGGTGGAGGTGGAGTGACACCAGGATTTCTCGACATGTGATGCATGACAACAAATCATTCATCTTGGTGCTGACCATGGTACCTCCACACACGGATTTGTTGTTCATCTCTACCAAGACAAAAGCGGGACTCATCACTGAAGATAACCCGCTGCCATTCTGAGTCACTCCATGACAGTCTGGCACGACACCATCGCAGTATTTGGCGAGGTTGATGTGGTGTTAAGGGCAGTCGTCTTAATGGTCTGCGTGCATGTAGTCCTGTGTCGTGCAGCCGCCTGCAGGATGACTCATGGAGGGCATCACTCCTCACTGAATGTCTGCAATCATGGCTGTTGGCTTAGTCGGGCACAGCGATAAGGTTTGTCTTTGCTTACGCCACATGTGCAGCCGTGAGTGAAACTTGAATAATTTGCACGTCTGACGATGCCAAACCCACCAAGTTTCATTCCTGTCGGTTGATTCCTTCTGGGTGAAACTATTTCTGCAACTATTCTTTTGACGATGGGTGAATATATACCTACAGCCCTAACTTGTTAATCGAGTAGGATCTTCTTCCAATGTTTTTTCAAGTACCCGTCATCTGAATAATAGACTTCTCTGTGCACCTGGGCTTTTATTTGTGTCAGATGTTTCTGATTTTCCTATGCGCGCTGTTAAAATACAAGCGTGCAGACACTTGAATGTAGGCGGCGGAGGAAGAAAGGGGTCAGGAAACGCAATACCAAAGCGTGCTTCAGTGATCAGAGGTCCTGACTGCGGGATGACTGTTCCGACCTTGGGATGGCAGCCTGTGTAATGATATCAAATTCCTCTTTCGGTGACCCTCTGCGGATCCACAAATCAAACTGCCTGAACCAAATAGCTGACTTTATGGCCTTGAAGGTCCAGCTTTGAGTGCAGTGCAAATGTTCCTACTGGTTGACAGCCAGAGCACATGCAACATCTGCACAGTTGTGTCAGACGCAAAGTATAACATCTAGTTTAACACATACATACATCAGTATAATATGAGCCAGCTAAGGAAACAGTGTCAGCTTTTAAACTCGTATTGGGTGCCCCGGTCCCCCTCTAGCACGGACACAGAGAGAGCCCTGATGATGTATTACGCCAGATACTATAAATAGGCTACCAGAACTGTTAACTGCGGTCAGTTCTGAAGAATGATGCAAGCATAACATGTCACGGCAAATAACACGGCACAATAAAATCTCACACTAGACTACAAATTTAGAAAGGTGAGATAAGATCAAAGCCTTCAAAAACAGCTGCTAGTTAATATAATATAAAGTAGCCTCTCAGTCATGTATCCAGGACCTGCTGGTCCTACTTAGTCATCCACTGGATGACAGAAAGCAATATGATAATTCAAATATTGTAGGGCTACCCGCCAGCATGTTTGTTGGTGCAGTTGACCTTCATGTATGTCATGAGCATAATTTAATGTGGTGCCCTGAATGTTTCTATGCCAAACCATGATGGTATTTGCTACTGGAATAATACACTGGAGGGATATAAACTAGTCTGTATAGTTCTTGAATCCTGAATGTTCTCTTATTAGGTCTGAAAAGACATCAATCTCTAGGTGCATTAATTTGGTCGAAAGTGAAGGGAGGTTAGAGGATTTTGCACAATACCAAAAAGACCAAGACTTCAGTTTTAGTTTAGGGGTGGTGTGCAAGTGTTCACCAGCACAGCAGATTTTTTGTTCAGCGATGGCACCTATTTGATACCAGGTTTTGGAGTCAGATGGGGCTGAACAATGAATTGCTCTTATATCAAAATCGCAATGTGAAAGAGCTGCAATTTTAATTACACCCAAAACTGTTGTTGTCTTAACAAGGTTGTCTTAAATGGGGATATTTAACCTTATACTGAACAAAATAACAAACCCAGCACTTCATGCTGTAAACTGGGAGCATAACCAACAGTGTTGTGTTTATATTATTGATGGGTATAATAACACAGAGCTGGCAGAGAACATGTACTGGCAGTCTTGCACACTACATACATGAACGTATTGGTCTTCGTGGTGAAACAAAAGGCCTGGAGCTAATATTTTCAGAAAATAGTCCCATTAAAATAATACAGTACTGGTCATTCACCTCTCTAATTAGCACAACATCACTAGTAAATGCTCGGATCCGATATTAGAATGGAAAACTACTACATTCAGTCCGATTCTGGGTAACACTTTGCACTAAGTATTGACAAACTAACATGAAGTATGTATTAGTTAACATGAAGTAATATATTAACAATGATTAAAATGCTTAATTAATCTTAAGTAAGCATATAACAACAGTTACATGTTTAACACTTGTTACATGTGTACTTCACGTTAGTTAACCATTGTTAATATATTACTTCATGTTAACTATTGCAGTAATTTGTATTGGCTAGTCAATACTTAATGTAACATATTACCCAATCTGGTAACAAATCTAGCCTGAACACATGTTGCATGATACTGTTGTTGTGTATTTCCTCTTGTGGGCTAGTAGACTGACTAGTTTCACAATGCTTTTAGCGCTTTAACTGAATGCTTAGTAGCCTTAAAGAAGAAATATTGGATTGGTATTGGCCGATACTCAATGTTTTAATGTTAGTATCAGAAAGGAAAATGTGATCATGTGCCATGGAAGCATTCTACACTGCCTAGTGAAGGATTCACCTCATTCTTGCGAATGGACTTTGCATTTACGATTAACACATATCGATTAACAAACTCAGGGCAACAAGATAGAATTGCATTATGCATTGCTACATTCATTAGCTTAAGGAATAATCAAGTCGGCAGGATCCTGATCTATGTGTCATACCCTTAGAATAGTTACTGTCAAGTACAGGTCTCACAGTGCAATAGCGCTTAGCAATCGGCTGTACCAGCAGGGATCTGGTGAGCTCTGATTAGCCTGTAATGACCTCACAGCGCTGAGAAACAAGATTCACTCTAGCACACATGAATCAGACAGCACATGCGAATCAGATGCCACCGCAATACGCAATGCAGTAATGCCATGTGTGTTCACAGTATCTCTTTCATCTCACGCAAATCATATGACAGCAGTGAGTCAAACTGTGCACCTGCTAGAACACAGCTAGAAGAATCAAATTTCTCACCTACAGGTACAGTTACTAGACTGATTCAGACTATTTTAATATGTTCAGCCAGCAGACTGTAACATTCAAATTCTTCTTTACTCAGTTGTGTTAAGGATGCAGTAAGACTTGGTGTAGACAAGCAACCCAATCAAATATTTTATCTCAAATTTAACCATGTAACTGACTTATTACTTCAGATCTGAAGTGCGGTTCACAGTAGTAATCACACTGTATCTGCGGTAGGGGTGGGCAGTTGTAGGCTGGATAATAGGGAGCCAGTCTTGAATCGTCAGGACACGACTGAAGTGCCCTTGAGCAAAGCATAACCCCAAAGTGCTCCCTGGGTGCTGTGGATAGGGCTGCCCACCCCTCTGGGCAAGTGTGTATGTAGGTGTTTCACTTCACGGATGCGTTAAATGTGGTGGACAAATTCCTCTGTGTGTGACCGCAAATGGTTCTGAATTCGAATTCTCAATATCACTGGCAATGCTCTACTGTAGGGTACTGTTCATAAGGCTACATGACACCTACATAAGCTTGACATGACAACTGACATTAATATTTACAAATTTTTATTCCAATAAGCGTCATATGTGTTAATAGGCTTTTCTGACTAACTGGTGAAAATTGGCAAGTGGAAACTTTATAGTGAACGACGCCGATTGGCATATGCATTTATGAACACTTATGCAGGGTTACGTCAGTTGTCATGACAAGCTCGTGTAGGCGTCATGTAGCCTTATGAATAGGACCCTACAGTAAAGTGTTCGTACAATATGAAGAACTTGAATGAATCCTGCAGCTCTGTGCATTTCACACACGAGCAGCACAAAACAATGTTAATACAACGTGATGTTGTGTTTAAACAGGCCGCTTCATCACTCCCCACACCCACATTCAGTATGTGGCCCAAACCTTTTTTTTTTAACCAGCCGAGCCTGAGTCTTTTCCATTTCAGTTTGTTCCTGTTGCTCTTCAGAATACCTCCCCAAGCTGCTGCTAGCTCGTATAAATGCGCAAATGTGATTACAGGTTCGGAAGAGAAGGACAAGAAACAAATCTGATTTGAGCATTACAGTCATTTGTCCCAGCGCTGTCTTAGTAAAACACTGCACTTTAACACAAAACCCGCGGGAACAATGCTGAGTTAATAAAATAATAACCCAAACCTTCTGGGAAATGAAATAGGAGTTAAGCTATAACTCAAACAATACAGCGCAAGTCAACAAACATCGCTGTGTAATTATGTATCCAAGATCAGAGATCTGGAGTCTGAACGTTCCAGCGCTCTTTCGTGTGAGGAGAACGTGTGTTGGGATGGTTAGCATATGTGGCTGCTCCTTGTGTGTGCTCCGGTGCGCGCGTGTGTGTGTGGGGTAGGATGCGGAGGCTGCGAGATTAGCCCTGCCGGCTGCTTCGACATCCTGAGAGAGAGCCAGTCCCAGGTGTTAGCCCACGTGACCGTAGATAAAGCAGGCCGCATTAGTGCTAATCCTGTCCTGATCTTTGGAGTGTGCTCCCCTTTCCTTCCCTGCTGCTCCTTGGCCTCATCCATGCTCTCGGAAGGGCCGGGACAGGGCTTCGCTGGACGGGCTAACAGTGGACCTGAGCCTGCTTTTCTCAGTTCTTCGCAAAAAATGAAAGGAAGGGAAAAAACAGACTCCATTGTTTATCATACTTTGTTTTGGGCTGGTGGCGGTTTCACTTTGGAGTTTATTGCCTTGAGATAGAGACACACTCCAGAACATAGTTAACCCTTTAGGTGGCAAGTGGAGCTTTCAGTTACCATTACGGTCTGGTTTGGGACGTGTGACCAGTTCTAACATCTTCTTTTTCACGTCCATAAACAGCTGTGTAAGCGTGGGCACAAGGCAGGGATACAAGCTCCAAAGGCTTACTTTTTCCCCAACCGTATTTATGAAAACTGGTGCTTTGTTGGACTGTGTATTGGAAGGAACTTGGCGGCACGATACGTATCATGACACATGGGTTATGATTCAATATACTGCAATATATTGCGATACTGTAAGAAGGACAATATTTTCAGATTTTCCAAATCTAATTAGTATAAATCTAATTAGTGTAATCTCATTAGTATAAAAACACATGACCATATGATTGATAATGCTAACATTAGCAGTCGACCCTTATGCTACTTGTTTACAATGAAGTGGAAGAGTCTAATGACCTAAGGCTACAACACTTCCATCTAACGGTCAGTTGTTTAAACATGACTCAAAAGAACCGAACGTCCACCACCCATCTTTACATGCAAACTATTCATAAAAACATTGATATGTTTATGAACTGATACTGTATCACAAAACATAATTTTGATACTTAAGATACCCTTAATCCTTTGAGCGATGAGCCAGTGGCAATTGCTCCCAAATCACAAATTATGCTCATCCACGCAGTGATGATTTTGCTACAGGCCTGTAGTCACCCTCTAATCTAAGCTTTCTTCTGTTTAATATTTTGAGGGGACACTCTAAACTGCCTGTTGACAACAACCTATACAAAAGTATGCATATGTACAGATAACGTTCACTTATCGGATAATACTTAACTTACAGCTTGTCCAAATGCAGCTGCTAGAATTCTTACACATGCAAGGAAGAGTGTAAAACTGCAGTTCTTTCTTTTCTCAGCTCATGTTACTCGAGAATAACTATATTTTTCCTAGTAAAATTACTGTAACTAATAGTTGCCGGGTTGAGCATGTAAAAGATCTGTTGGTTTAGATATTCAATCCAAGCTTCCACAACTGCAAATTTAGAACTGTCAGGATACGGATCTAAAATAACAAACCACTGTCGTGACATGAAGTGTACCACCCACTTCTTCTGCTCTTCCTCCCTTCTGTAACTGAAGTGCATGGTATCTGCCTGTCTGTCATTAGGTTGCCAACTAGTCAACATCATTTAACGCTGTCAACTGTCTGTAATCCAACCCTTTTTTTCCAGCCATGAGAAAGTTTGTCATTTTCAAACTAGCCCCGATTTGGTAACCGTGAACCTGCATTATACAGAGCTAATAGATTTGAAATAATGCTGTACCTACAAATACCAAAAGATTAGCATTTCACTATGGAAGATAAGCTCACCAGACAAAACATTAGTCATCTGTGGCTGAAGCGTGCCTAATATGGTGTAATACCTCCATGAGCACAAATAACAGCTGTGATTGGATTTGGCATGTACTGGACAAGTTTCTGGATGTAGGCTACATCAGTAGGCTACATGTTCAGCCACTGTTGCATTAAAGAATTGTGCAGTTGGGCCAGATTTGGTGGATGCCTTCCCTGGCACAATTCTGAGGAGAAATTCCTGTAGACTGGGATTATTGCCACTGCTGGTAGACCCGCTTCCATATACCTGCAAATCCAGCTACTTCCTTCACACTATGGCCTTTTCCATGGCTGTTTGCAGTCACTGTTGGAGGGTGATAAACACCTTGCAATTCTATTCAATTTAGATTTGGTGTATGAAAAAAAATATTCTAAAATGCATCTCGATTTCTTCTTTTTATAGCCCACATGATTTTTTCTTGTATTTGTAAATGACAACTAGTCTTAACTACGTTGAATGTTGAATATCGCCTACACTCTACACACGCTCTTTAGGCCTACTTCACTGTCCACTATGTTTTCACTGAAATTTAAAATAGGAACTGCATTTGGATTTGATATTATTGTTCTGTGTGTCATGTATAATATGCACTATACTTCATTTTTTCACCAGATATATTGGGTATTAAAAACAGATATAATGTGAAGACTCGAGTTGAGAATCCCTGCCAATGCACAGTAAGCTAACACACTAAAACAGACCAATTATGTTATGTTAGCATAAGATAGCGCAGCTATTTCCTAGGCTTTTTACATTTCTTGAGGCCTTTCGTTCCAAATAGCACCACTATGCGACTGCTAACATTTACATTTTAATGAGGTTTTCAATTCAGTTTTGGCACTAGGCTGGTTTTAGGGCTAACTGTAGTGGTTCTGGTTTAAAAGTGACATATGAAGCTTGTAAGAGACCTTCGGCTAACTTTTGTTTTTCTTTGTGTGCTACAGGTTATAAGTAATCCTTCAACTCAAAGCCTAACTCTCATGGGATTAGCCTGCTGAAGGGCGATGTATTTAAGAACTAATTATTTTTTTCAACGCCTATTCTTCTTGTGTTTTGAAGGATCTCACAGAAGGTTGCAAAACAGCATTTCACATCCTGGACAAAAGGTTTCAGCGGTATAGTTGTATTAGTGTGTATATTTCACTGGAAATTCTAAGTAGTTTCTTGTTAGATGAACAGTAAGCAATAGGATGGGTAATACACAGGCCTATACACTGATAACACACACTTCCCTATAACATGGTGATCCACTAAACCTCAACCACAAGCACGGTCTCATGTACAGACACACGCACGCACGCAGCTCAGTCTGTTTGTGCTGGTGGTTTATACCTTATGTGACACTGTCATGCTGCTGCCTGCAGTTATGCAACACACCCTATCAATACCACAGACAAAAATGGAGCTTTGCGTCTGGCCAGCCGAGCTGCTGTATCAGCCCCATCTGAATACCTGCAGTGCTCTTTTCACAGTCCCATGAATCAAGGCTTGTTTGTTCTGGAATATTCCACCCAGCCACACTATGATCGTCTGGACTATTCAGATGGGCCCAGCAGAGTGAAATATGTCATCCTTGTGTTCTGAGTGGACTAGGCTTTTTTATAAGGCTCTTTTTTTTAAAATTATTTATCTGAGCCATTGAGCAGTTTCTGCTCTTTTTCAAGGCTTCAGCGCGGGATAGAAGGAAGTGTCAGGAGAGCCGTGCTGCAACAGCCCCAGGGCAACTTTAGGGTTACAGGAATAATTCACCCAGAAATGTTAACACTGCTGACAGTGAATGAAAGCTAGGCTGTAGACCAAAGCTCCACTGACTACTGAATATGCACAGACGCACAGTGTGCACTCTCTCTCTCTACTGGTCTCTCTCTCACTCTCTCTCTCTCTCTACTGGTCTCTCTCTCTCTCTCTTTCTATATATATACTTGTATATACTTATATATATTTATAGCTGATAAAGTATATATGTATATGAGTGTTTGAGGTAGTAACTTCAGGCTCCTGCAGATGGCGCTGCACAAAGGGAGATGGGATTGTAAATACCTGCAGGGTATGTGACGGGATTCATAGATTGAGAATAGGTGATACGGTGCAGTGAATGTCTCATTCCATGTGTGGAAAATGGGTCCAAAGCAGATGTTAATGATTGGCTAAAAGGAGTGATTGCATTTAGGCGTGCCAAATACCATAGTGTGAAGGAAGTAGCAGAATTTTGCGAGTGTATGGAAGCGTACGATCATACGGGTCTACCAGCAGTGGCTAAAATCCCAGTCTACAGGGAATTCTCCTCAGAATTGTACCAGGGAAGGCATCCACCAAATCTGGCGTTCTTTGATGTAAGAGTGGCTGGACATTGATGTGGCCTACATCCAGAAACTTGTCCAGTCCAAGCCAAATTGAATCGCAGCTGTTATTAGTGCTGGTGGAGGCATTACACACTATTAGGAACGTTTAAGTAACCGGTGACTAATTTTTCTGTTCGTAAGCTTGTATAACCGTGTAGAATGTTCAAGTTTCTACAAGTTCTGCTGCTGGGAATGTTGGCTCACTGGCAAGTCTATTTGACAGAAACAGACAAAAAAGCAGCAATTTTCTGTACACTTAATAACAGCACCAAACTGTTAAAATGTGCTTATTCGCTTCCAGATGATACTTTTAGTCCATACATCTGTCAACATAACCGATCTTCAGTTTGCCAAAGCATATATTAATATTTCTAGCTAAATGTAGAGAAATCTCAGCCTAATGTCTTTTTTAAATCATGTAGTTGTTAAAGCAACAATCATAAAAAACATATTTATTCATCCTGTTCTTTATCTGCTACACCATAAAATGGAACAAACAGAATAAATATAAAACTAAATTTCTTAGTAGCATTAGTAGTGTAGCATTTCTAAAAGCAGTTTTGTTGTCTTGTCGTATTCAATCTGTGAGAGACATTTTGTGTTGCATCATCATATTTTAAAAGCACACAAAACACAGTAGCAACTGAGCATGAATGATGATGCCAAAACAGGCATGTTTTATCTGTCTACTGAGGTTTGAAAAATCTCAAGACCATTTGCAGTCACATGAAGTGCTGTTTGGATAAAACGTAGAGAAAAGGATACACTTGAAATGTTTATACACCAGGGGTGCGGCCTAGCGTACGACGAGCGGCCACCCTGGTTTAGCCACCATCACTGAAGCAGTCACCAGAGGAAAGTTATCCTGAAGGTTACAGTTTACTGTGTAAATCTGCCCTCAGGGCAGCTGCCAATCAGTTATAAGTCTGAGCACATTCTTAATCATCAGCATAGCCCACAGTGATATTGTACTCTTCTGAGCAAACAGGCGGGTAAACGGTAGTCAAAACTGTAATGGTAGTCTTTAATGTTAGCCTTGTTCAGCTGTGAACACATGCTTTTACCGACAAGCAAAACAATCAGAATGTAATGGGGCTACATTATATGAAACTGGCTATCAAATGGAAAGATGTTTTAAAAATGAGTCTGCTTTATACATCTGTCATGGAATGGTTATTCAGAGTAATCCTTTCACAGCATACATGTGTGCTTGACAGTGTAGGCCAGATTCCACTTGAGGAGAATCCGGTCTGTGCTGATGCTACACCAGATACCCCCTAACATTACCTTATATTTTGCAGTCTGGCTAGCATTTTTATCATTAGGCTTATAAGTATACTGTGGTAGGGTAGCCTAATTCAAAGTGTTCTATGAGTATCCAGGTATATTTAATGTTTCAGTGCATGGCGTTTCATGTTATCCCAGTGATGTGGCCTTAACACAGAAGAATATTATTAACCTACCGTGTTTTCTTTCTAGCAGTTTGTCACTCCAGTAAAAGTTCTGGTCAAGCCTTGGTCATATACCTGTGGATGGGGGCAAAATAAGACTTCTAGGTTTCATAGGTCCAGTGAGCTGATGGCCTAATGGCTATACTAGCAATACACAATTGTGTCTTCCTTTCAAGTATGACGACAGCTCTGAATGAAAGGAATTCAATCACTGTCTCATGGATATCAAAGGCTGAATGACCAATAACAGTTTACAGCCTAATGAGATTACGTCAGAGACTATTCTGTTTGATTCCCCTGACCTGAGAAGTGTCAACCTTGGAAAATTGGGCCACCTGTCATCTTTTGTTAAACCTCAGGTTAGACGAGCCCATGTTAGAAAGCTTTTCTCACCGGTGGATAGATGCCAAAGAACAATATTTTCAGATTAGACAAGATTAGATTCGATTATATTCAACTTTATTGTCAGTGTGCAGATACAGAGCAAAATGAAATGCAGTTAGCATCTAACCAGAAGTGCAAAATACAGTATTGTTTACATATAAGGTGCAGGAAAGTAACCATGCCAAGCGATGCAGAGGTTACAATATGTACAGTTATGGACAGTGGTGTGGTAGAAAAATACAGATGTTAGTATAAATATGAATACAATGTGAATACAATGTACAAAGTAGGTTGTATATAGTGTGACAGCACACATGTAAAAAAATGGTATGTATAAAAGTTGAGTAAAAACATGATAGTGAGTTTATATACAGCATGTACAGTACAGTAACTGTGCAGATAAGAATAGTGCAGCAATAGACTGTGCAAATATGAGTCGTACAAAAGGCATAAGGCAAGTACATATCCACAGGTGCCCATATATATACATACACATTTATAAAGTATGGAAACCGAGAAATAGAATACTTATTTGTAGACGGTTATGAAATCCAGATATTTTAGCGCAGTAACCCAGAATCACCTAAACGTTCTGGTCTTCCAGAGAAGAATAAACAAGTCCTATAATATTGATCATTGTGAAATATTGTCCAAATTCAAAAAACTGTCCAGCACTAATATCTGTTGACAGCAATATGATTCTAACATCGCTGTGCTCCTCTAGCATTTTTGCTTGTCAGTGACCAGGAAAAGATGATTCATGCATTTGTCTCATCTTGTTTGGACTATCATTACTCATTGCTTCTTGTCAGTCAATCTTCACTGGCACGTCTACAGTTAGTCCAAATGGTTGCGGCTTGATTACTCACTGGCATGAAAAAGCAAGATCATACCGCACCAATTTCACCATCTCTTTACTGGCTTCCAATTCAATTAAGAAATTAGTCAATGTTCATCGAGATCAGGCACAAACTTTAAAAGCTCCAAATGTATTTGTATCATGTGGCTTTGGGTGAAAGTTGACAGTTTTATGAGCGTTCAGTGCTGTTCTGTGTACTTTTCTCCTGCCCTGTCCAGTTTTTTACTTGTTTCTTTCTTGCTTTTATTCTTTTATCACCCGTCTGTGTAAAGCACTTTGGTGCAGTTATTTAAAATGCGCTATAGAAATAAATCTTACTATTACGTATTCAGTAGCTCAGCCCATTTTGTCTATCTATAGCCTACAGAAACTGTCCTGTTTTTTACATGACCATTTCTTATTCTTCTTTAATTAAACAGATTGTTTTTGTAAACCTTTGATACAGATATATGTGAAGTCCTTCTGTTCTAATTGGTTGCTCTGTATTGTGCCTCTTTTACAAAGTAGTCACAAGAACAAACAAGAACAAAGCCCCGGTCGTTAACACTGAAGCTATGAAAAGCATTTCGGCTCTGAGTGCTTTTTGAATGAGGCGCAATACAATAGGGCCAATTAGAACAGAGCTCATTTACAGTAAAGACACAATAACAAAAAAACAGCCTTTGTAATTCTAAGAGATTAAGAGAGGTTGGAAAATGACCAAATAAGAATGAATTACGGCAGTTCTGGTGCCTCAAAGGAAGGATAAAGAATATCAGCCCTTTAAACCAACATTATACAACGATTTTACCCTCAAATAACAGTTTCAAATCATTCTGATGGTAAACTGACTTACAATGGGGAGAATGGCGTCTCTGTCATTGCCACTCCGAGTCTGGAACATCTGCTATAGCATTACATCTACATAACACTGCATAACGCACTACAACTGCATAACACTTCACAGCAACACATTAGAGCGAGAATCCGTGTTCATCCCTGCCAGTGTTATTTACGAAAGATTTAGGCCTTATCCGTCTTATCCCTGTCTCACAGAGGTTTGTAGTTTTCCGTCTGTCCCGTTTCAAGCGAGCATGCAAAGAAATAAATATATCTGACGCTAAAAAGTATGTCCAGTCTTTGTCCACCTTATGGATAAAGTACGCTATGAAAGTTTGCAACCTGTAATAAAATTCCGTACTATTACTCCGTCTTGTAATTGTGCACGGGTCTTTCTCTTCCCGATGTTGTGTTTGCTGGTGTAGTATTCAATTCCCCTGCCCTTAACATGCATGTACTTATATGGGTATGTACATGAATGCTACAGAGTACACTTGCAATTTCGGTTATTTACACATAAAAACAATTGAAACCGTGAGTAATCTGTAGCATCCACATGCCTGTGGAACTCACGCACACACAATGGGCATTCAGATTCTGTATACTTCAATTTGTCCATCAATGCATATGTACAGCTGAGGGGGGCTCCCCAGGAGCAAAAATACCAATTCTCACACAATGCTGCCACAAAAACGGCCAAAACAAGTCTGAAGCGATGAGACAAACACAGCCAAAAAGTAGTGGAAATCCTATATGTCCTATATACTAATCTTCACTATTCAAATCAGCAAGAATACAGCACATATTAACACCCAAAGGCACATGGGAGTACGTTCAGGGAGAGTTTCAAAACGGAATCCTCTCTGACACAGCATGCATATGTTTTCACTGCATTGTTTTCTTTTTGCATGTTGTGTCTTACCCGGACTGGGATGGAAATATTTGTACAGGTTTAGTCTCACTTTGTCCCTGCACAGGCAAAATGACTCATAGACGTCTGCATACAGCATCACAGACGGCCACTGTAGCAAAGACTAAGATGACAAACATGAAGTGAGCCCGTGTCATACACGGTGTGTTTTTGATGCATCAGGTGTGGGACGGGTTTGTTTAAGAGGGACTGTGACTGTTCTGTGTCTGTGTCACAGAACCCCCTTACTGTGCAGCTTTGCCTTTTCTTCTCACAGGATGATAAGTAGACCACAATTACTTTATCGCAGCTTAGAACCTACTGGGTTCCCTTGCTCCGCTTGTGGTTTGCTGTAGCTCTCAAGGACCCCTAGCCATTTCGCATTTTTGTTCCCTTGGAGCTGCGAACACACCTGAGCCAGATGATCTATGCTATACTGCCCTTGATTACTTGGCTAAGGTGTTGTGGGACCAAGACCGTTGGCTGTTGAACAACAGCCTGAGGACCATTTACAAGATGGATATATTCACGGTAAGCCTATCATCCCCAAAAGCCTCGGACTCTTAGCTCTGTGCAGGAAAACAGATGATGTGGTAGTGATGGAGTAACCCTTTATGTGTATATCTTCCTTCGCCATTACTTCTGGCTGCTGGGAAATACATCATACTCTTACAGCCATCATCACCGTTTGTGTATTTACAGCAGTTAATGTCAGCTCCAATAACGAGCACATAAACATGTATTAAAACGAACTGCCTGTAATGTGAACAGCATCAATCTTGCATTAATCACCAGAAAAGGTGTCTACGGATGGTAGCAATTTAGCTCTTTGGGGCAATCAATCAAGTGACGATGTCTGAAAGATAATAGCGCAGTTTGATTATTAATACTGCAATAATCATTTAGAGTGATGGAATGGAAGAGGAGAAAATGGTTATTAGAAAGCCCCGCTAATATTAAGGAATAATAGTGCAACCGCTGATATGCTCCAATTATGGAGATGTTTATTGGCATACCAGCTTTTTTAGGTCATGAAAATATTGTTACGCAATCGGGATTAATGGGGATTTAGGTGTAAAACTTAAGTGCTTGGCTGTACAAGTAAATAATGATATAATCATTTATTATCATCTGTGGGAAACGTGTAAGGGTCAAAGCATGCCAAAAGAGAGGCAACATTTCAGATTACTCAGTTTGTAACAAATCCAAGACACACAAACTAGATAAGCGCGTTGGAAAACATTAACTCCAAGATGGAACAATCTTGGAACTTTACTGTTATCTAACACAGAATGCTGCACGTGGCAGCGACTTGTAAAGCATTTTCGGCGGGGAAATCAGTACGAATAGTATTACATCACTTGATGTCTTACAGGGACCTCAGCGAAAAACGCCTGTGTCTTGGGAAAGAAAGTCAATCTCTCTTCAGTTCCATATGTCAGTAGATGTTACCTGTGATGTTCCAATCTGTGATGTCATCACTCTGTGATCGGTAGTAGCAGGCCACATACCACTGCAGTCTGTCTACTGGTTAAATTTTGTCATTACCGTTCGCTCTGATTCTCTCTCCAAGCCGTTTACATTGTGGAGAGGCTCCACAATGTAAACGGCTTGTACATTAATTGTCAAAATAATTGATACAGAAGGAAAGAAGTGTGGGATTGCAATGCTGTTGGGAATAATGATAAATTTAGACTGATATGGGCAATATTTATTGAGCTACACATACAGTAATAGGGTCTCTCAGTGTGGCGTTGGGCCGCCATGTTTGCTAACGCAACATGCCAGACGTCTCAGCATGGAGTTGCAGAGGTTCCTAATTGTAGAGGTTCTGGTTGATTCCTTCTGGATGCAACTATTCGAGTAAATATTTCTTGATGATGATTGTAGTATGTACAGAATCCCAGCAGTGTCTAATGGTCGTAAATGGCTCTGGAAACTAAACGGTGCATACATGGGGTACATCCCCTTCTACAGGAATTACAATAAAGCAGAAAGTTCCACCACCTCTTACAGAAGCCAGCTGAAGCTGCGAAGCGAGTCATTCTGCAGCCATGTCAGCTCTGCTGTTGCTTGTGGCTTCTCTCATTGAAGAGGAGTGATTGAGCTGCGGTTATAAACTGTTACTGTAACGTAACTCACTGTCATTCATAGCTGTCCAGCTCTGCTCTGCCATATTTTCATGTCTGCGTATTACGCTGTCAGCATGCTGCTTGTTGTATGTGCTTTTGGGCTCTGCTACGAGCGAGATAAGCGGTTTGGCCACCATCTTGCTGCACATTTGTTTGGGCTACAAAGTACGGATGGCTCAGCCTGATGTTTAACAATGTTAACATCTGCATCCGTACAATGTAGAGAATAGAGTGTTTAAAACATTTACACAGCATCACAATCAGTTTCGGCCTTGGTGTGAAAGATGGCATTAATATAGGTGTTCATTTTCTATATATCTTCGCTGTCCAATGAAAAACATGTATCTCCATATTTCCCCATTTTTAAGTAATGTAATTCTAATGAAAGTCAATGGAACAAGACTTTTTTCCAACAATTTTGGGCCATTGCTGGTTTACTGGAGGTACATGTTATATATAGTATATATATAGTATAGATTGTTATATATCATGTATCTCCAGCAATGGCCCAAAACTGTGTATATATATATATCGTTGCTGTCCAAAGAAAAACAAGTATCTCCAAAATGGCAACTTTACAGGAAAGAGCCAAAAACCTCATTTAATTTTAATTAAGGTCTATGTATACACATATGCATCATATTGCTTTCACAGCCCTAATGAGATAAGCAGAGGGCATGTAAGTAGTGGGAGAAGTCAGAGTGTCTTCTCTAAGAACAGCAAAAAAAACTGCTAATTAAATTTTAAAGTCATTTGGAAATTATATATATATTCATTTCTGTTTGTACTACTTTGGCCAGTTGTACATTTTAGCCCTGCTTCTGTTGTTAAAAGTGGTTCCTTTTAAAACAGTTTACAAGTGACATTCCATAGTAACCACAATAACAAAGCATCCAAAATGATTTGATTGATTTGAAGTACACTATGCCGTGATATAAATGATACCACTATTACTAAACTGCATCATTTGTGGCGATAATGCCCACTAGTAGCTTGAAACAGACATAAAAGAAACCCATAGCTGTGTGAGGACTACTTTGGGATTTACCCTCTGAGGGAGGGCTTGGTTAGCATTCATTTAGGCGAGGTGTGGTGGTGTCTTTCTTCGAAAGCCTCTGCGGTTAAAATGACACAGAGTTATCTGTCTCACAATGGAGCAACAGTCCCAGGATCTCTATCTGTACCAGTCCAGTCTAAACAATCTATACTGCACAGACCACTGAGACCACTATGCAGCAAACCTGCCAGAACATTTTTTCAGTGCAGCCTGTCTGGATTTGTTCTTAGTCACTACCCATGTGCCGTTTCCTGATCTGGGGAAATGTTTTCCTTTGTCGATCCTAGAAGACAGGAGCTAGCACACGTTGAGGAAGGGGGTGGGGGGGATCACTATTTGTGCTGCAAAAAATAAGGCGTTGCTCCACTGGAAAATGAAATGAGACCTGAAAGGAATTATGCTGTGTAGGAAGCCACCAGAGAGAGAACACTGATCTACTAATTGCCTGCTTCATGAACTGAGGGTGCAGGATTACCAGCCATCCTAATACCAGAGAGGTGCCGCTGAGGGGGTCCAAGGAATGTTATTAGTGTTTCCACTCATGTAGCTCATAAGTCACACACATGCACACAAACACAGTGTTCATTCTGTCATGTCAGCAGGAGACAGAGCTCTGTTTTCCAGGCCAGGCACTGATAACGTTTACTGAACCGACAATTTCATAAGGTAGACAAGATTTGCACTGGGTTCCCACTTTTGCAAATGCTGGGGTGGAGTGTTTGGACATGCCTGTAAACAGTGATGCAGGGGTCCCTGCCCTGGCGGATGTTCCATGCCCTCCGCACAAAAAACTGAGAGAAGCATCTGTAAGAAGAGCACAGTAGGTTGAAAAGCTCTACGGCATCAAAGACACAAAAGAAAGACTAGTTTTTCTTTCTTCAAAAGCAAACAGACAGTTCTTTAGGCGTACTGAATAGAGAGATAGGAATGGGACATAAGGGAGGAGGCTAGAGTCCCTAATGGGAAAGAGATCCTAAACAGAGTGACTCATTTCCCAAGAATGATTCTGAACGTCTAGCAAAATGCAGAAAAAAAGAATTGCATGTTTAGAACGTGAACTGAGTAACCTGCGTTACCACAAAAAGCCAAACATTTCTTTCGCAGTGCATTGACAGTGTTCGCTCTTATTTGAGTGAAGGCAGCGCTGATCAAACCTGAATCAACCAGAGAGATCTTAAGTAAACTCTCCAAATGGTAAAGAAGCCCTAGCATCTGAGCAGTGTTAACTGATATGTCCTAAAGGGAAACAGTCTGACGCTGTGTTGGCGGGCTTTTATCTAAAGATGTCTAACGGATTGTGTCTGGTCTTCTGCTTTCTGTCTCACAGAGTTTCAATGCTCCACACCGTTCTAAGATGAAGTTATGGAAAGGGGCCATTCTTGCCTTCATCCTTAGTAGCACTGCTGTTTTACTACTGCTCAACAAAACCATGCTGCCTGCTGGGTCCATCACCCCCCGGGCTTCGGGACCGTCCATGCATTCTTCGTCAGCAGCAGCACCACCATCATCAGGATCGCTGTCATCATCATCATCATCATCATCCTTACCCAGGGAGACGGGCCTTCAGCGGGTGGTCAGATCAACGGACAGCATGGGCTCTCTGCTATCAGACTGTAAGATAAACAGACGTTGCTGTATCTCAGCTAAGGCATTGGCGTGGATTACGCACTGTGAGAACAGACCAATGGGTAGGATTAGTGTATCGCTCAGCAGTCAGCACTGTTTAATTTACAAATCTCACCACCTCACTCTCCAATCACACCTCATGTGTCACGGAACCAAAGCTAGAGCCAGCTATCAGAGAGGAAAAAAAGAAAGCTCGTTTTCTTACAGCGCTGTGCTAACTGTAAACTGAGGGTGAATTGTGGGGAACAGCTCTGAGAGGTTTATGGTTTTATGTGTGTCTTTAGAAATAGTTCTGGGAAACACACGAAAAACTCATACACAATAAATGAGCGGTGAGACGGTGACTCCTACAGAGTTCATATGGGCTCACTTCAGCCATTACTTCAGTTCCTTTTAGTTCTGGGTTACTTTCATGTCTGTCAGTGGATGTATGCACACCTAATCGCTTACATCGCCTACACCCCTAAGGCGTCATGTTGCTGAACAACAAGCAACTTTAAAAAAAAAGTAAAAGAAAAAAATGAAAATGCCAGTCAATAAGCCACAGCATAGAAGGAGGTGTAAAGGAGACATAATCCCTCCTTACTATCCTGCCAATCAAAGACACTGAATTCAGGCCAGGGCAGCAAACGGCCGCATGCCTGCACCACTCCTTTAGTGTAAGAAAGAAAAGAGGGCCTTGGTTTTCTCATCAGTTAGTTTTACCGCCCATCTAAAGATGGTTATTTATGGCGTGTGTTTTTCCCCCTCTCTGTTCCAGTTTCCTACTTGTTCCAGAGCTTCACAGAAGGCGAGCTGCAGAGGGTGATCGGGATGCTGGTGGACAGGAAGTCCAAGAGGCTGGGCTCGGTAGTGGTGAGTGGACGGGGCAAGAGGACCAAGAGAGCGAGGAGGGGCCCGAACCCGTGCAAGTTGCACCAGAAGGAGCTGAAGGTGAGTGACCTTGGCCTGGGCTACGACAGCAACGAGATCGTGCGTTTCCGCTACTGCAGCGGTAAGTGCACCAGCCGCCGACGCAACTACGACATGGTGCTGGAGCACATGCTCAACGAGACGCCCAGCCAGAAGAGCAAGGCCAGGAGTACGGAGAGCGCAAAGAGGGACCGTGTGCGCTACAGCCCTTGCTGCCGACCCACCAAGTATGAGGAGGACATGGTGTTCTTCGACAACAATGAAAAGTTCTCCATCATTCAGAACGTGTCAGCCAGAGAGTGCGGCTGTGTATGATGCCGCAGGAAACTGAGAAATGACTGGGCTGCAGTGGAAGCGTCAGAGATGGAAGATGTGAACAACGGTAACATGGTACTCTCTGACCAAGCACAATGTAGTGACAGGTGAAGCTTCATAAAGGCTACTGTCAAGTCCATGGCAGCAGTGGAAGCTTCAGAGACGCTGCGTCAGAGAGAGGCTATAGTCCAATCCTCATAGTAATGGTGGAAGCTTTGGAGGGGCTCCAGTCAGTGGTACCAGCGGAAGCCTCAAAAAGTTTAACAAAGGAAGAGTCGACGGGGTTTCAGTCGACTCCACAGTTAACAGAGGAGGCTTCAGGGACACTACGACCAACTCCATGGTCAACTCCAAGCGTACATGATGATGAACTCTGTGAAAGTCTAATGAAAACCACAGAAGCCGCAGCAGACAGGAAGGCTACGTCTGACATTCAGGCAGTAGGGATGCTTTGCAGACAGCTGGAATTTTAGGATCACTTATACTTTCTGGTTCGCTTGCTTCATGGGTCACCGCCAGAACGTGCTTCCAAGAGATCTCTCCTATGATGTGATGAGACCCATAGTACAGTGCTGAGACGCTGATGCTGAGTAAGGGCTACATCCGTGGAATTCAGGAGTCCCTCACCTCAGTCACTGCAATACGGACAGAGATTTTATGCTTGTGAAAAAGTGTACCGAACTGTCTTTTGTCACAAATGCTATGTGAATGCTGAAGTATGATGTTTAAAAACACAGCTACCTCATTTACTCTGGGTTAGAGGCATATACATGCAATGAATCTAGCTGCGCTACGCCCATTCTCCTGGGGTCGACTATTCGCTGATAGAAATCAGTGAAAACACAGACATACTCACTCACACACAGATAAACACACACTCTTAAACTCCAGTGCGTCTTCTCAGGTCAAATACTGTACATAACATCCTGCGTTGTCACTTGAAGAGAACAAGTTTTAAATCACACGCTTCGTTTCCTTTTCTTTTGAAAGCCTTGCCAAAATCTGTCGGATAGAACCTCACACATCTCTAGAAGAAATCACTTCAGCCCAAACCTGAACGATGCAGTCGCCTGTGACCAAGTGGAGAATACTATATACAGCTGTATGCAAATTTTTGGGGCTTCCCTGGTCAAATGACTGTCGATTGTGAAAATAAACTCACATATCTTCTACATGGAGCACACATGTTTAGGGAGCACACATATTTACAATGACTATTTATATCATCGCTGTCCAAAGAAAAACAGGTATCTCCAAAATGGCAACTCTACAGGAGGCGGCAAAAACCTAACTGAGTTCTAATATAAGTCAATGGAGCCAGACCTTCTTTCCAAGCAGTTTTGGGACATTTCTGTTGGTCCAATTATCATTTCATTTTCATACAATGTAAACAGCAGCTGCTGTGTTCAAATAATGCATAAAGGTAAAAATCAACAAATATGGAAATACATGTTTTTCTTTGCACAGCAACGATATGCTGATTTTTTTTGTTATTATAATTTTATTAAATGTTCCCAATAATTATATTACTGGGTAAAAGGCTGTTCATAAAATTTTAGAATATTATCAATCAACCTTTATTTCAACTCGGAGTACACTGAGGGCAACCCTCATTTACAATGAAGCTGAGCATTTTACCAAAAAGAAGGGATTGAAAACAGTAAATATGCATTAATAAGTACAGCAAAGAAGTTAACATATGACCACAAACGTAACTGTAATAAAATGTAACGGAGTAATAAAAACTAGAAATGAAAATCACGGCTACCAATTAAAACCATTAAAAGATAAAATAATGATTACTAATAAAACATAACATAACTGAAAAGAGAAGGAATAGAGAAAAATAATAATGATAATATATATATATATGTATATATGTATATGTTTAACTGAAAAATACCATATTTAAGTTCCCTGTACAGAATATGATAACCTATTTTCACATCATAAAAACCCACAAAACATGTAATCCGACTGGGGTGTTCAAACATTTGCATACAGGTGTAGATTTTGAGTGCATTCATAGTGCAAGACTTCACATGTCTTATATATTATCTTATATCATTGGAGTTTGCTACCATAAATATATGTATAGCATATGTGACCTTAATTTTAGCGACAGTTTGGCAAGTATTTTAATAGCACTATAAAATGTAGAATATATAGCCTAGTGCAGTCCTTGGCGCTTGAGCATAGCAAAAGCTGTAGGCTGCTTTGCGGGGATTGCCGCTATCCAAACGTACATAGCTCACTTATTCTTTTAAAGGTTAAATCCCATCTGTTTGCTCACGATTGTTAAAGATTATGCCGCAGTGCATCCAAGGGGTCAATCTGGTGTCAGTCAGAGAGTGGCAGGGCGGACTTGTGCATATTGGGCTGTCCCAGATCTGTAGCCTGCTGCACATACTGTCAACACCTAATTCCCTCTAAGTCAAAGGAGCTGTAAATAGCCAAATCTTCACTCCACGGAACTGTTAGATAACGCTAATGTCTTACTTTTCTTAGTTTCAGTCGAGCTGACTCGTTAAACCCAGACAAGCTCGGGGCTGCCAGGGAAGTCGTGGAACTGTGGTTAGATTAAATAATGAGAACTTTGAGGTAATTAAGAACAAAACCACAAATGAGATTGGAGGCAGGCCGGGAACCATCAAGGCCTAGACACAGCCTGCCTTCAAAGCTAATGGACTTACTGTGAAAACAAGGCAACAGCAGCTGAGTGGACACGCATCTTTCATGCCACGCTGGGGCCTGGCCGCCAGAATTATCTGCAGGACAGCAAACAGACCAGATTGTGAATCTCTGCATGCACGCAGGCTTCAGACAGTAGAAAAAAAACAAATGTTTGCTTCAAAGAGACAGACCGTTCGGTCAATAGTGTAAGATAAGGGCCTCATTTAAATCTGTTAATTGGATACTGCGGACAGAACGTTTCCCCGGCGTGTAACACTGTGTCATGTCTTAGCCACTTACAGGAACAAAAATAATCATTCTGAATATTTATAAGCAGAATTCTGGAAAATTCTACTTCAGCTGAAAACATATTACACATTACATGAGGAGGGTGGCGCAACAAATGTTCACTGTACACATAAATACATTGCAACTGAGATATATTTTATATATACATATATATACACACACACACACACACACACATCTTCATATATATCCAAGTTCTCTCCCCTGTAACTTATTGTATCTCTTGGACAAATGGGCAATGATTTTAAGTGCTTTATCAAAGAGTGAGACATTTGTTTTGTTGTAATTCTGTCAGTCTTCATTGGAACAACATGCCCCCTATAGCTCAGTGTGTAGGACTGTCTTATGTTTCATATCATTCTGTGTACATCTGTGTAAAGACAAACAGAAGTAGGCAGTACTATGTGTAAATGAGTAGCTTCCTCCTATTGCACCCATGTACAGCTTCGGCAGTGTTGGTTCTCTTTTTTTGTTCATGCCAACAGCAGAAATGTTGATGCAGTGCATCTTACTTGTGGATACTCAATATTTATTGGACAGTGACGTGCATATTTATTTAGATACTTTAGTCAAGAGGCTGACAAAGACTTACTTATTTATTATCAAGAAAGAAAAAAAAAACAACAACAACTTGTGCCAAAATGGAATTTCTAATAAGTTCACCATTCTTAAATAACTGCTGAATAAACATACTCAGCTTTACAAACAGAAGAGACAATGCTGCTTATTTTTCTTTTCATCACGCCTACCTCCCAAGCGCTGCACGCTCCGTTTCCTGTTTAATCTAAGCCGTGAGACCTGTAGGACGCGGGCGAACGAGCGACTGCTACACACCTAATGAAAAAATAACAAACTTAGCAGAAAATGAGAGCACTTGAAAGAAACCTTCTCGGAAAAGTCTTGGCACCAATATTGAGGTTTGTCTATGAAGGGTCCCCACAGAAGGGTTCTGCTGGACATCTTTATCAATATGGCCATTACAGAGAACCCAAAATTCCGCTCCTGTGATGCACACAGTAACAGATGCTGTATCTCTTTATTCGAACAAAAATAGTTTTCAGTGGAAAAAAAAACCTACTTTTTACAGCTCGGCCAAGAGAAGCTCATTAATCACCTACAGGATGAGTTCACACCAAAGTAAACGTGCGTACGACTGCATACAAAGACAAAAAGCACTACAACATGTTCATGAATCCTTGTTGGAACACGTCTGTAAATACTAGCACTTCCCCTTATAATAAACATTTACCTTAGCGAGGAAACTATGTCTGATCTAAGGCTCGCTTGTATCGGGTGATTACAGATCATCTAATCTCCACCAAGATCTAGATAAGATCTAGACCTAGATAGGCCGTATCTAGATAAACGCATGGGCCCCTGCCTACAGCAACAGCACAGCCCAACCCTTGAGTTCTACAGAAACGTGGAGTTATATAACGGTGGAGGTATAGTAAACAACTTGCTGTAAATGATTCAGTGGAAAGCACTTGAGGGTTAAAACCTTCCTGAAAAAGGCCCCAACTGCAAAAGGTTTAAACGATTGCGTCTCTCCACAGTTTCCACATATGAAACCAATTATTAGCACCTCAAATGGCTCTCCCAGCCGTGGCATTCGCACGTTCATCAATCACACACATTAGCGCAAAAACATCACTGAACACCGTAAGCTTCCATGATGCTAAATCTCTGGCCATGTGATCTTGTCTAATGGTTTCCTGTCATTTGGATGATGCCTTTCGCCATTTCAGACACGACACTGCTCTAGAAAGACTATAAACACCCATAGGCCTCTGTTGCTCTAGCTTTGATGACAGGCTAAGTGATTTATAAGCATGCTCACTGGGCTGATTAACCCAAACCCAAACTATTTAGACTAATCTAAACTAACACAAGGTTGGTCTAGGAGTTCACACATCAAGAAGGCCGCATAGGCCTTCATTTCAAGTTGCAGCCAATGAGGGCTGTTGCCACTTTAGCCTGCAGGCAGCTGAAGAAATACACTACAAATCTGAAGCATTTACAGTTTGGCTAAATTGGCTGCCGCAGCCATTCAACCTAACCGATTCGAAATTGGGCTTCAGTGGTCTCCCCAGGCCTGTGGGTAGGTTTTTTTTTTTTTTTTTGCTGGGACGTCCACAGCCCCGCAGTTGAATGGAAAGGTTTATGCTACATCTAAGCTATGATGCAATCTGCAAAAGCAGGCAACTACAATAAATCCAATTTTCCTTTTATATTAAATGGCATACACTGCCCAAAATCTGACATTTGTTCATATTTGGGACCTAGAACATGGACAAATACTGGACTCTGAAGTACATATAAATACTGGACTCTGAAAGTATGTATAAATACTGGACTCTGAAAGTACATATAACTAACACACAAGTAGCTGCCCAGACTCATGACTGAAATAAAAAACACAGGCCCAGGTTGAATGAAGGGAGTGGTGGGATGGGTGGGGAAACAAGGGGGTTTCTGAAACACCTGGAAGGTATGGCGGACAGATAGTCCAGCTAAAACTACTCAGGCTGATAGATGGGCTATTTCAAGTACATCTTTTGAATTGCAAATTTCCTGTTAGGCCTACTTGCTCTTTTCTAGCACATCATTTGCATGACATGCCTGCAATCAAGGCCAAAATAGTGACTAGAACGTGCCATGTTTTTATTTATTTTTAAGTGTTGCCATGGATACTACGTATGACCAGTGCACTTGGCCTTGCTGGCCAGGATATAAGGCTTCATGTACGTAGGACAGCGGGCTACAGATTCAGTTTTTAATGGAATGTCTTTTAAAATGTGGGGATAAAAAACATGTTGCTCAATGATCTGTAATAGCTTCAGTCCTAACTCATGGTGACTAAACTAATAAGATTTCAGAATTACATTGCAAAAAATAGTATCTTGTCAGAAGAAATTATCTTAAATCTAGTCAGTATATATAATATTTCTCATTTTAACTTGTTGTGAGCTTAAAAATGTAATATTATTTACTTAGTTATTTATTTTATTTTTTAAGTGACTTTTGTAAATCAAATTACCTCACTATGTTGGCAGATAACCTGGCTGGTTTCTTAAATTAGGCATGATTATCATCAGGTTGTGTGTAGAATGTGGGAATAAACACCATGTTGCTCTATAAAAGTAGAGAGAGACCTTATCCTTATACCTGCATTCAAATGACTGGGGCTGAATCTCAAATGGCTCTTTATTTCCTAAGAAGTGTACTATGTAATATGTATTATACATTTAATAGAAAGTATATATCATCACAGCAGAACCTATTCTTATGTAATAGCTTCTGACCTAAACTCATCATGACTAAACAGATACAATTTCAGAGTTACACTGCAAAATATTTATTTCTCCTTTTAAGTTTATTGTAAGCTTAATAATGTAATATTATTTACTTATTTACTATTATTTATTTCACCTGTTTTAAATGACTTCATTAAACCAAATTACCTCACTATGTTAGCAGGTTTCATTTGTCTGGTTTCTTAAAATCAGCTAAATGATCTGCCTTTGTAGTGGGACAGCTAAAACAAGTACAAATACATCTAGAAAGAAGTTAAATTATCTTAAAATAAGCTTACAGCAATATTGACAGGAGACCATTTCTTGCAGTGTAGGATGCCACCCTTTTCTTATTTTACAGCTACTCCTTATTTTACAGTAATCAACATCCATTATTAATACCATGACATGTTAGATCATTGAATTTAGTGAGGATTGCTAGAACAGTATTATATGAATACAGAGGCGTTATGGCGAGTCAACCAGTATTTAAACTACCGAATAACTCATTTCTCTTCTAAATCACCCAACTGTGTTTGTGTTTGGTGCATCGACATCAGCTGTTCAAGAAAGGATAATTCAAGTTCAAAAAAGTCATTTTCTGTTGCTTCCTTTCAAAAATTAATTCTAGAACGATTTATTCTTGACAAATAGAGCTGTACAACCCATCTGGTACAGTTCTGTATTTTTCTATATAACAATATATATCACAGAACAAAATAATATTGCAATGTCAGTTTTTTCCAGTAAAATAAATTAAAGCCATATACATTCAGCAGTAAACTGCATGACTTCCTATATAACGTTTAGTGCAGTGCGCTAGTTGGGTGTAGGAGCCATAGTTTCATGATCTTTGCATTGCACTATAAATCGGTCGGACTGAAATTTAATTGCAAATGCAAATGTCACATACCAGCATTAATCAAAAGGAGATGTCAGAGTAGATGTCAGTTTTACTGGAGGGCCATTTTATTGAGGAGGGTCTCTGAGCTAGTTGAGTGTTTTGTTTGATGATAAGTGAGGGTGGTGTGAGTGAAAGGTAAATATTATTTTCCCCAACGTCCCCGACATAATAAAGATTTCAGGCTGATTGTAAAGAATAAAATACATTAAATGTATAGAGAGAGAGTCGCGTGAACTCTGTTCTTTCCAACGGACCATTTTTACAGCAATGGCGGATGGTGCAGCAGCGCAGTAGAGATGCAGCAAAATAGAACATTTGTGATTTGATGAGTTTTGATAACTGATTAGACGTGGACGGAGTTTATTAAGCGTTATTAAATAAGTTGCTATTAAGTTATTCTTTTTAAACCCACCAAAATTAAGACAAACCTCCAAACTTTTGTCCACCCACCAAAGGACTTTTTCCTTACCAAGTTTGATCAGAAATACATCCGTTGTGGTGGGAACCCGCTCAGTCTGGCAATACTGAGGATAAAGTTTCTTGCTGAACAACGTTTCTTCTATACTGGTAATTACATGGGGTAGGAGTTAAACAGGAACTGTGTGGAGTATGAAATACTAGAAAAACACTTCTGTATTTATTGTCAGAAAGTAGTTATTTATTTATTTCATTTTCTTTTTTAATTAGTGAACATTTATCATATAATTAAAAACAAGATATATAAAGTGCAGAATATGAGCTAGGTGGAAGAATGAAATAGAATAAGAGAAAGAGAAGACCAGGGAGATCAACTGTGCAGCATAATAGTCAACATAAAAAAACTATATTAATACAGTACATGTATATATACCATGTATATATATATATAAGCTATTATAATTCCCATCCATTGCAGAACAATGCCAGTATTGGACAACATGCTGTATGCTATATGTTGCATAGACTGTGAACAACACAGATGGGCTCTTTTCATCAGCAATGAAAAAAGTATATATCAATAAGAGGAATTTCTGATGCATCATTAAGCAATGCATTCGACTCACTCATCCCTTTTCCCCCATCAAATCCAAACAAAATCCACCCACAAAATCCCAATCTGGCAACCCTACAGGTGGTTCAACAGGTGGTTTCCTGAACGACCACCTGGGAAGGCGTGGCAGACCGCTGAAAGCACAACGAGGTGAAAGGTAGGCTGCTTCTGTTTCTCGTTCTGAATCCCGTATTCCTTGTTAAGACTAATCTTTCCTCATGCAGATTCCTCTGAATGACAGATTACATTACTGTCTGTCAAGGAGCGAGTACAGAGAGCGCTGAGCCGGCGGCTTGTTTGTGTTTATTTATTTATAGGTTGCCTTGGACACCTAATGTGAATAGCGTGCACGGCCGTGCTGATGAGGATGTAACGCTTCATGTATGAAAGCAGGCAGGCCATAGCGAAATGAATGAGATGCTCTCAGTGTGCACTACTATTAGTCCTATGTGAGAAAATACATCAACAGAGATGTTCCTTCAGAAGACGTCAACAGCATTAGCGCAGGCAGATTTGACCAGGCTGGCCGTTCTCCATTGTCTCAGCGTGTGTGTCGCAGGCTTATGTCCATAGTTACCCAGTGACACTATTTGCATTTTAGTTTCCAAGCCGACAAAGCCCCCAGGGCGTGTTTGTTTGCCCAAGTGGGTCTTTTATTCCCATGCCAACCTCCACTCTCCGCAGACTTCCTCACTCACTTTCAGAGCTTTTTATCCAAACTACAGTAGCACCTGAGGGAGGCTGCAGACACAACAGGTTGCTTTGTGCTACCAGTCCACGGGAGGGAAGGTTTTAATGGAAGTGATGTCACTGCAATTCACCCATTGACCCTCTCTAGCAGGTCCATTACCATTCCGTTCAGCCTTTGGAGCAACACAAGGAGGTCCGAATAAGGAAAACATGGCAGATGTGCTGGAGGAGCTGAGGCAGCAGTGTCTGAGTAGAGGAGCAGCTGGGATCAAAGGGCTGGGAAGGTAAGACTGTGATCTATTTTGATGTGTCTCCTTTATTATTGGCATATTCCATAAGACCTGCATTTACCTTCCACCGAATGTACATACATATGTAGGCAGTATGTGTAAAGGTTCCTCTGTTGGTTTAAAGAACCCGTATTCCTCATCTTTTTTGGTTTATCCCCATACGTACCAGCATCAGTCACAACTCATTTTGACATGACGGTTTTCGTACCTCTCTTTATCCTTTCAAATCAAACACACATGGGAGAAAGGTGCCATGAATACTGACCCAGAGGCTTCATGTAACTGTAACTGGGAGGAGCCTTACAGACAGAGAAGCCTCTCAATTCATCTCCAACAATCGAATTTAAGTGCCTTCTATAGGTTGATATACACACATAATCAATAGAATAGCTGCACCAAGAAGAAGGAAGTGTGGGATTGCAATGCTATTGGGAAGGAAGATAAAGGTTACCCTCCATGAGTCGTCCTGTTAGTGCCAGCACCTTTGGCAGATGACTGTATGACGCAGGACTACATGCATGCAGACAGCTACGACGACTGCTCTTAACACCACGTCAATGCCGCCAAAGACTGCAATGGTGTCGTCCCAGACTGTTATAAGAATGGCAGCGGGTCATCTTCAGTGACAAGTCCCGCTTTTGTATTGGTGGAGATGACCAATGAATCCGTATGTGGAGGCTCCATGGTCAGCACCAAGATGAACGGTTTGTTGTATGCATCACATGTCCAGAAGGCCTGGTGTCACTTCACCTTCACCTCTACCACACAATGTGCAGGAACTGTGTGAGAATATTCAAACTGCATGGGATGGATTATCACAGGACACCATGTAGGAACATCCTACACCATGCTGAGAAAGGTGGAACACGTAGCACATCTGCAGCTGAACACAATGTTGATAACACTGCCACTGTTCTGTCACAACCAGGACCTTCCGCATCATGGATGACGACGGCAGTAAGTCTCTGAACCTGCAGGAGTTTCAGAAGGGGCTGGAGACATATGGCGTGTGTGCTGGAAAGGAGAAGGCCAAGCAGATCTTCACCATACTGGACAAAGATGGAAGTGGCACCATTGACTTCAATGAGTTTCTGGAGAAACTAAGGGTAAGCAGTCAGGAACCGGGGCAGGTAAATGCTCACATGGTATGTGTGTCAAGTGACAAAATAGCATGCTAACTTGATGGCATGATATAGCATGATAACAGCCAAAGCAACGCTATAAAGAATGTACTGGATGTTCAATCCAAGCTAACCGTCTGCAGATGAGCTCCATAGCTAACCTGGCCATGCTTTTACTGTGTTTCCCCAGCCCCCGATGTCCAGTGCCAGAATGCAGGTAATCAAACAGGCCTTCCAGAAGCTGGACCGCACCGGTGACGGGGTGATAACCGTGGAGGACTTGCAGGGAGTCTACAATAGCAAACATCACCCCAAGTATAAGAGTGGCCAGTGGACCGAGGAGCAGGTGTTCCAGTCTTTCCTTGACAGCTTTGATACGCCAAATGAGAAAGATTCAAAGGTCAGTTAAATTGTGAAATCAAGATTCCAGTGTGAATAATTCTACAGCTTACTGTAAACCCAGACACAACTGGTCACTCACGGCTTATTTCCCCTGAAGTTGCTTAAAAGGGTTAAAAGAATCCGTTTCCATTTCCTACATAACATTAACCACCTTCACTCAGAACACATGGAAGCTAATGGGCAGGTGCTAAAGCAAGTGCTCATTGGCTCTTAAGTGAGATCTAAGAAGTGATGCCCCAGTACTGTATTGATGTAAGTCTGTAATTGGCACTTAAACACAGTATTTCTGACTCCCTGAACAGCGAAGCAGTTTCCTACATCCATGTCGGCATCGTGGAATTATTTCACATTCTACACAGGCGGTACTGAACATGGCCATTGTTAACTCTGTAATGCCAGTATTTCGAGGTCAGCCATACAAACCAAAGAGCACAGCGACCTTTTGTAGATGTGAAACCATTCAAATGTGAAGTTACCCAACCCGTGAATGATATTGCTGTAGTATGCTTTTAGTATGTTTTGATTCAGAATTTTTACCAAAATGCTTTTAATAAGTGATTTAAATGGGCACATGTCCAGTAATTAGATTAGATTTTGGAGTTAGGGTCAGTGTAGTACTCAGCATCACCGGATACCCAAGGGTCAGGTATCATATTGAAGGGGAAAGGTGCTATCAGTGCGTTGCTAGTCATATAGTCGTATGCAAAAGTTTAGGCGCCACACGTCAAATGCCGTTTTGTTGGTCGTCTGAGAAAATTAGTTAACACATCCTCCACTCACTGAATATTTCAGTGCACAAGTACTGTCTATTTGCTGACCTTTAAGGAGGACCGGCCCATCCTGCTCATTCTAGTCTTCCCTTTTAATGTGCTCTGTTACAAGGTGATGTCATCTCGTAGCACAATCCTTATTGTTGGGCACGGCGTCACACAACACACACAGAGAGAGCTATAACAGTTAGAACGTACCCCTCTGAAACGTCCTGCTCCAGTCTAGCTTGCAGATGTGGATCTACCAAGTTGTTCTACCTGACGTTCAGGATCGGACTCTGAGTCAAACTGATGCAGCAGAAGCAACACCATTGTAAGAATAGCCCCAGCAGTACGGGGGCGGAACTTGTAACAAGGTGCTTGTCTGGCAGTTGACCATTCAGAGCACACAGGGCTCATCAGGAGGCGGGGCTTAAAGACACAGGAGCTCAAACAGAGCATTTCAGACAGATGGCAAATACAGACATATTAAAGCATGTAAATCTATTCTAGTAGACCCCACATAAAATTCTGAACACTGAAAAAGAGCATGATGGGTTTCTCTTTAACATACAAGAAGAATAACACATGTGGCCTGTGCATAAAATAATAGCACATTTTAGATTTTATTTTTTCTGACATGCCATATTTAGGTTTTTCTGTGGAGGAAATTTTGACTTGAATTCACGTAGATAATCACGTCATTTGGGGATGGTCTCACTTTGGCGTGCTTTTAAATAATGGTAATTAATTGTCTGTATAAGTTAATATTGATACTATTAATATTCAACATTATTAATGTTAATAATAATATTCCTTTAATAAGTGGTCATTTTGCTGAAGTGGACAAACAAGACAAATTAATATAGTTGGCTGTTACTGTACCTCTTCTGGCAGGTCACTCTGGAGGAGTTTGTGAACTACTACACCGGAGTCAGCGCCTCCATCGACAGTGACGACTACTTTGTGACCATGATGCAGAACGCATGGAAACTGTAGTCTCCACAGCTTGATGGAAGTCTAGCAGTCGTGAATCCTGCTCAGCTGTTCACCGTGTTTAAGATCATTTGTACTAGGTAGAAATGATATGCCATATCTGAACTTTGTTGGTGGAAGACTTAAAATACCAAAGCTTTGGCAAAATATGCAGTTAATACTGGCATTTTAATTTGAAGTGCTAAAAATGCATTGGTGCTGATGTTTATGATGTATGCTCTAAACAATAAACCATGCCTGTAAACTTTTATAAAACTGTAGAAATGTTTTAAAAAGTTTATGCACATGACTTTTTTTGTTCCTTTGAAAATATGTCTGGCATAATCATTACGCCGCACACAAGACAACACAGGAATATTACTATCATCTGGATTGCACATAAAAGGAAAACTTAATTTATTACACTGTACAAATGTATGAAATGGGTAGGACTATCCTAGTAGCAGTAATCTTTGACCCCCTCTGGTGGGCAGTCTAAAAAACACTCCAGCATATAGCTCAGCTCCGGCTAAACCTAAATTCCTCTGCCCACCTTCTGTCACAAGTAACTCTGCTATAATGAGAAGCCAAACCAGAAGCAGCTAATATTACAAACAACAACGTGCACTTGTTTTCAATGACTGACAGTCAAGAAACAGTTCAACAGCTAGTGAAGGAAAGGTGCAGACCACCAGTTGGTATCATGCAAAATAGCATTGTGAACTGATGACTGCACACCTTTATTCACTGTTAAACACTGGGTTCTCTAGTCGTCCAGAACTTCGACATTACAACTTCCATTAACAAGTCCAGCCTTTGTTAGGGGGGGAAAAAAACAGGTAACTGATGGACCACATGTTTGACATTAGACAAAAATTTATTTCAAAGTGTTTCCTTTTTTTTTTTAAACTCTGGTTTTACTATTTATTTTGTAAAGGAGATTGGAGACATGGTGTTCTAATAAATGATAATATATTCATAGAAATTTACATGAGAAGTTCAGTATTCATATTGGATTTCTAAATGCACTCCAAATTTCAACACACACAGAAAAAAACAAAACCTCCACTGTACTGTCTCCAACGACATGAAAATGGATAAAAAGTTAATATAATAAAACAATAAAAAAGGTAACATATTACAAACCTTCGGAATATGGAAAATAAAAAGGAGTATCTGTAGAGATGCCGACTTAAACTCCAGTAATCTTTTTTTTTTTTTCAGATCGAACAGAAATAAGCACATCTGTCCATATGCAAACCTGTGGGGCAGATGCTGGTAACTCCATAATGGTGACGAGGCGAAGTCGATTCCCTTTTTTTTGTCTTTTTTTTCCTTCTTCTTCTTCTTCTTCTCAGAGGTGGGGTTATTCTAGAAGCAGAGATCCACAATAGCACAGTCCGTGTGTTGGTTTAGTCCTTTATTCATTACATCAATAAGAGATCTACCTAACTACCATCATAGCAGACTAGTAAGAATATTGGCATGGAAAAACCAGAGATGCTCGGTGGAACCATTGGAAATAAGTTAGAATCAGAGCAAAAGGTTACAGCTATCAAAAACAGAGGGGTGACAGGGATGATGGGTGTGTGTGTGTGTGTATGGGGGGTGGTCTATGTCCAAGGATTGAGAGTGGGGTACATGAAGTTACTGAATGGATGCTGGACGATTTTGGGCAACGCTGAGTGTATGAAAAATGAGAGAGGGACACAGATAAAGAGAGAGAGAGAGAGTGAGAGAGGGGAAAAGTGTAAAGCGGGACAGCAAGAAAGTAAAAAAGGTCTTGCGGTAGAAACTGCAGTCGTGACATGTGCCGTATCTTAAAACAGAGAGAGGAATACCCTCACACTCATCAATATGATGAGCAGCCAAGTCCAAACCCATAAATGGAAAAGTCTCTGTTTTTCTTTTCTGTTCTTTTTTTTGTTTTGTTTTGTTTGTTTGTTTGCAGTCCAGGAAACTAAAACAGAACCAAAATAAACAAACAAAATGATTTAAAAAAAAAGTTTCTGAATTCCAGATTTACAATAAATGCGGACGTGGGGAAAAATGAACTACACAAGTTTTATGTGAGAGACGCTGAAGCTCTGCTACAGGGCTGGAGCTGAAGGACCCACAGTACTGAGCTGAGAGAGTCACGGTGGTTAAGGCTGTCCACCCAGGGGGAGGGGGAAAAAAAAAACAAACAAAAAAAAAAAAAAAACACAAAAAAAACCAAAAAGGAAAAAAAAAAAAAAAAAACAAAAATAAAAACCCCAACCCTGTTGAGCAGTTTTCAGTCAGGCAGCTGTACATTGTGTTATGTACTCTCAGCTGCTGGGGGCTCGCCAGGAGTTTCAGAGGTGCCTGGGGAAAGGGGAGAGAGGGGAAAAAAGAAAAACCCAAAAAGGTTACCATTGTCGTTATATAATAGAAGATTGTTTCAAATAGCACTATATGCATATTTCTAAGTCATGGAAGGAGCATTACTATTCCCTAATGGTAAATCATCATCAATCTCTTGAAGGGAAAGGAAAAGCAAAAAGGAAAATAGGAATATTTTGGACTGATTTGACAGGTATCACATTGCAGAAAAAGGCATACCACTGGCGCTGGTGTTCCCCGCGGTGGTGATGCTGCTGCTGCTGCTATTGTTGTTGTTGTTAGCGAGTTCGTCGTCGTCGTCGTCGCTGTCCTCCTCATTGGACTGCGGGATCTCTGTCTGAGGCGGCACAGGCGTGTTCTCAGGCTCCTGCTCGGCACGGCTCCGCAGGGCGAGGATCCGATGATGCAGCGCTGCGGCCAGCTGTCCTGCGTCCTTAGAGCTGGCCTGCATGATGAATGGAGTGGAATGGAGTGTTCACAAAACAGGAATCAAGCTCCAATATTTCATCACAGATCCTTGCAAAATCAAAAGCAACATTAACATGTACTCCAATGAAGACAAGTTTACTACTGCCTTAATACGCATTTTCATACCCGGTTAATTGCTCAAGTCTGCACTGCTTTGATATTTCTGATATCTTGCCAAGTTATACATGGGTTTTCAATGTTTGCTGAAGAATTTGGTGGTTTAGGGGTGACTTCAGCCTTGTGCAACCTCAATCTTCCATTATGCTATTTATCCTCTCACTGTGCTAGTCGGCACTCGGCAGAAGCATTTCTGCTCATGTAAGGAAAACGCATTCTGTTTACACGTTTCTCTGACCACCACTGAATGCGCCTCAAATGACCAGATTGTAACCCAAACACAAGGCGCCCTGAGCGTGTTTACACCTGGTTTTTCATACGATCAAGTGAATTCAGAAAGTGACCCATCAGTGTGTGGTTTTGGTGATTGGAACAGGCACAGAGAAGCCTGAGAAATAAACTAGCTTAGGTAGTGGACATTTGCCAAGATGTAGACTAGGCAGGAACTGAGTGGATTGAAGACCCATCACTGGGTTAATAGTAGTTTAGCAATTCCCTGTCAAATCTTGATCACATTTGTGGGGCCAATACTTTACTCTGATATGTAGGGTTCAGCAAGGACTGAAACACTGCAGCACGGCACTACTATTCTACATTTCCAACGTAAACCAGCCATTTTCCTCTACTGAACTCAGTTACCACATATAAACCTGCCTTATTTTATTTCACACAGTGCACAGAACCAGTCCAACAAGCTTTCCTGAGCTCTAAAGAGAAACCATACCTAATCCAGTTACTGACAAGAGCAATTGCACATGAACACTGACTCAATTTGTCTGTGCAACCCAGAAACCACCAGTACTCAGCCCTCAGAGTTGCAACAAATGATTCCATCTACATTAGGTTACATTTAGCAATAAAGCTTTTAATCGTTTATTAAAATCTCTAAACTGTTAACCCATTTAAAAATAAATGTTACTAGATTCATCGTTCATTGTGCTCATTTTTCTTTTTCACCTGTCATTAGCTAAAAGATTCTGTAGTAAACACTATAACTGGCATGAACAAGCGGCACATTTCTGATCTTATGATTTTACAGTTTAAGTGTTGACACACGCAACATCATTCCAAAAGCATCCCAAAACAGATTTAGCATTGTACCACACACCATTTTTACCCTCTGCAGGACAAACGGCTGGTAGTCTGCAGCCTGACCATTTCATAACTGGTCTGGTCTTGCAATATGGCATTCATTTTTCTACAGCGTGCTTAACACTGAAATGTTCCCCTCCTCTAAGAGACGTTCCGTTTCCCAACTGTACACTAAATGTCATCATAATGGGGCCAACATTAGCCACTTAGGCTCGTTAGTTTTAGCACTTAGCCACTAGCAGTGGAGGCGGTAAACAGGTTGGAGTTTAGGGGCTTTAGTTTCGTTTGTGTATTGTTGTGATGCTATAAAATGCAATCTCAACTTTTGTATATCGTGTATTGCACAATGCACGTAAACAGCTAATTTCGGGTAAATGACCAATCCACATGGATCAATTTTTATAATCAGTCGACTAACTGTTGCAGCCCTATTTAAGCATTTATATACCATGTAACATTGTCGCTGAAAATCTTGCTATTGTAGCTATAAACACATCATTTATATATTTAACACCTTAAACTACAGGGTTATTATTATCATTATTATTCCACCCATTGTTTGCATGCATCCACACACAAATAGGTTTCTCAGCATACCGATATGAGGAAGACCTTGACACCCTGGTCTTCTGTGTCCATGGCAGTGATGCGGACACTTTTTTCGCTGGCCTTGTCCACCTGCATCTGAGCCCACAGCTTAGTGTTCAGAATCAACCGCAGACTGCCCTGGGTGCGCATCACTAAGAAACGAAGAGCAAGAAAGAAAACAGACATTAAACAACTAAACGCTTTTTGTACACTTACACAGCATGCATCTGCATCCATCCAATATTGAAATTAGTGAGAACAAGGAGATGCTCTGACCAAGTCTGGACTGTAACGTGCCGTCGTCTGTGGAAGCCATGTCGTTGAGTCTCAGCAGCCCTCGACCTCGCTCGATCCATGACTGAGCCGGCTTATCAAACACAAACAGCTTACACTGCATCTGTGGGACAAAGACAAGGGGAAACTCTGCAAGGCCATGTTTGGATACACAATCATAATTGTTTTATTCTTTTCTGTGCATATAGTTTCACTTTTCCACCAAAGGTTCATCTGTTTGGTTCCAAGTGGAACCACAGTCATATACATTAAAACAACAATGTCAAATGTAATGCGAAGCACACAACTCAGGCACGTTTCCAGAGAAGCTGCATACTGAAAATATCCTTGTTCTCAAGACCACCAACAGGGACTAGAGCAACAGCTAGAAACAATAAGACTGGTGCAAAAAAAAAACCCACAACTGAACAACACAGTGACAAAACTACATTAACAATGCTTACTAACACCTGACCCATTGACCCAACAAAAACAGTGCTGGAAGTTGCTTTACATCTTAAATTTCAAGACTAAAGTTCTCATGGAAAGTACTGAACAGCTCGTTACTGCAGTTTAGCACTCCACCACTACATTGCAACATTACTTCTTGTAGTAAAATTAAATCAGCACTTATTATTTTATATTCAGTTATAAGGAACCACCTTGACCTCACAACTTTATTAAATTTGCAAATTTATACATTTTATTCATGTTAGAGCAAAAATAGTTGTGAGCTTTTCAGCTCATAAACCGATTAGTAAATGGTTATAGCATGGTTAAGTTTAAAACCGATCAAAACAAAACGCCAAGTCACCAATCAATACAAGTCATAACAGCATTACCAGCTGCTAAACATAAAATTTCCCAGCACCCTTACTTGTCACAACTCACTTTCAATTTGAGGGGGCTTAGCTAGGTAAACCCAGATAAGCGGATATGGTTATTTTTTTTCTTACTGTTTCAGAATAACATGGTGTCTACTTATCAAACTTCAAATCTGTTGATTTTTAACTGAGTGTTCATCAGCCAGCTATGCTAGCTAGGGCAGCCACAGGTAGGATTGAGAAGAGAGCAGACCTGGCTTGGAAACTTGAACAAGTATAACTGCCAGGTCCCCCCCTACCCTCCATCCTTGTCACTAAAGCTCCTACCTGCAGAGGAAACTGCTGTGCACATGCGGGTTAGCAGTCACACAAATGGCACACACTAATTTGAGTTGTTTGTTGGACAGCAGAAACTGTCATGAATAGTGCTAAAAACCATGTATACCAATTATGAGAACAATTAGCTCTGAGAAAACAGGCAAGTCAGCCTTTAAGCCTTTTGGGTCCTCCAGCTCCTCTACTTCTGAAAAAGCATCCTGATGTTTACCCCCATTTTATCTGGGGCTCCTTCCAATTCTCTCTTTTTAGCTTGCTTTTCTTTTTTCTGTTTACTTGTCTTTGTCATTCATGCTATAGTTGGTAAAGGAGGGATGGGCAGTTTTTCCGGGGCTGTTTCAGGTGCAGCGGATCATTGTAATTGGCATTAGAAGTCAGAGGAGCCTCAGTTTTTCCACAGATTATCTGTCTCATGTGCTACTCAGGGTTACCAATTTCAAATGTCAGTGACGTAAAAGCTGAATTTCTAAGACCTATAATGAACAGACAAAAAAACAGGCCGCCTTTGGGCTGAGCAGACAAAAACCAGCCACAGTATTTTAATTCCATCAATCTGTGAGTTTTATTTACTAGTTTTCAGTACAAAACTGCTGCACAATTCCTATTCAAACTGACATTTTTCTGGCATTTTCTAGGAGACTGCACGCCTTGACCTCAGGTGATAGCCAGTTGCTGACAAGCAAGAAGGGAAAAATGGGCACGGAAAACTCATGTAACCACAATCACTCACACAATACAGGAAACACACGAATATATAACATACTGATACACGGCAACAACAACTTTAAAGATGTTAACAAAATGTCCTGGTATTCTATGACATGGCCAAAAAGCGATCACACTCCCTTGACTTTCTGTATCTAGATCGAACGTTTAAATTCCATTAGCCAAGGGAATCCTGACTACTTTTAGGACATGGTGACAGTTTTTGCAAATATGGGAAGGGGGAACACTTCTGCAGCTGTACACTGGTGTCTCCCAGTACAGTTTATCTATATGTAACTATGAAATATGGTTTTCTCACAGTTTTGTAAGCAAACGGCCATATAAAGCAGTGACATGGAAAATCTACTCTTAATAAAATAAACTCTAGTAATTTTGTTGTACTCAGTTTTATTTTTCACATTCATTCTTTTCTTTCTTTCTCTCTCTGTGTGTGTGTGTGTGTGTGTGTGTGTAACATTTACAGTAATCTAATCACTAAACTACTGTGGAGTTTAAAGTTTGTTCCAACTTCATTATGCCTTAAAGCTGCATTACATAAATTCTGGGATTTGGACCTCTGGTGGAAATAAGTAATTGCACACAAATTGCAACAAGAATATTTCGTAATCATAGTTGTGCTTCAGGCCCACACAAGAGGATCTGAGGATTGTAAAAGCTCTAAAGGAAATTTGAAAGGAACTTGGTTCCACACTTCATTCAGTAATGCTACGTCTTTGTGTTTCAACACAAAAAAAGGTACACAGTACTGCATTAATTGGAGCAGAGTTACATCATGACACCTGTGAAGGAATCTGAATGTAACGGCTGCACCATGGAACAGGAAATCTGAATAAGAAGCTAACGTAAGCGTCATAAATTTTTCAAGTCATTTGGTCTTATATGTGGCTCAATATGCACACCCCAGTCAAGCTCTTCTGGAATTTGGAAAATATTACAATCATTCACGCCATCCTTGGCTCAGCCATCAAGCTAAACTGGATAGGGCTAATGTGGTTTGCCGTGTATGTACGCTGTTTTATTCATGCTTTTTCATGTCTCAGCAATTAAAACTTAAATCTTAGAAAACGTTTTAACCCGTATACCAACTCAACCAGTATCCTGACGGCTACCAGCCAATACAATACCAACAATGTTTTACCATCATTTGTGTCAAGTTAAACATAAGGAGCACTTGTTTAGCATTTGAGACTCAAAAGTGGCAGCTGACCTGTAGCACATTGCTCTCTGCCTCCTCCCCGGTGCGGACCTCCACTTTCTCCAAAATGCACTTCTTGGCGGTGGCTTTGGTGTATGCTGCTGCGGACTCCTCTAGAGACTCCGTCACACTATGATCTGAACACGCGAGACAATATTGAAATAACCATCAACAAAAGAGTCCATGTGCACTTCTGTGTTTTCTAACACTTTACAGTTTTATCGAGGCAATCTGCATCTGAATTACATATTTCAAAAGTATTTCTAGATTTTCTGCCTTTTCAGTAACACACGTTTAAATCACACAGATGCATTTCACACATGTCCCTGTGCGATATTTTGTTCTATCATTAAGATAATATTTATAGCACAATTACACTTAATATCCAAGTTAAATATTTACTGGCATAGGGAACCAAAAAGGGCTGCATACGTGTAGTGCCTTAAACAGGTAACAAACATCTCCAGACCAGTGGTAGTTTGAATATCACTGTGGCAATCTATGTATTTGAATAGCAGCGCGCCTCCCTGAGGAGGTGAGTCACGTGTATGGGAGCATATGGGCACAGCTGTACGGCAGACTGTCTGCGGTGAGGGTTACGTCACAAGCTGTTGAGCTGTGGTATATTGAGGCCAATTATCTCTTATCTTTGTTTTGTTTGAAGATACGGGGATGTGGTACAAGGAAGATCTCTGAGCAAGTATGATACTGCTCTGTGCTTTCTCCAGCAAGTTAGGTAATCGTCTGCCCAGCATTGCTACCTATAACAACTGACAAAGCATCTCACACAGCTAAACCAATAGCAGCTGCCATTTAGGAGCTGGAAAAATTGCAGCAGTTTTTATAGATAAAAGTGCATCAACAATACGCAAGAACTTGACTCAGTTTGAGGCAAGTATGTGATGACTCAGACGCACAGTCTGCATGATGCTAACTGGTAGGGTATATGCTTTCCTCACTTGTTAGACACATCAGCCCAAGCAAAAACTAAGTAACACATGAGACTGTTGGTCATATGCACAAAAAACACAGTCACCACTAAGAATAAAAGGCTTAGGGCTCACTTCATTGTTCATACATCACTAAAAATCAATCCCCAATAAAAAAAAAGGAGCAAGCATAAAATAAATATCACCAAAATTCACCCTTATTTAGTGTGTCTGAAGTTAAGAACATCACTTACAATGACTGAATACATTACACAGACAATGAAACCCCATAAAAACACTATGAATGATATCGCTACTCTAAGCAGGGGGCACATACTCTTTTCGGGGGTGGCCTCCTGTGATGAGGGCTCTGACGCTGAAGCTGTATCTTTACTAGCCTCTGCTGCTGATTCACCACACTTTGGAGGACTCTGGAACACAAACACACTTCAACCTTTCGTGTTCTCAAATTTATTCAAAATGCTCTGAAATTGCTTCGTATCACTGTTATGATAACATTTACAAGACCAAACCACTGAGTACTGCCAGCAATTTTTTTTTGGTTTGGCTGCAGTGCGTCTACTCACCAGCACTCTCTCCGACATGTTCTGGCCAAAGACAAACTTGGCTCCTTTCTCTGTGTTGTTGGTAGCATTCAGGGAGCTGAAAAACCAAACAAACTCAGACTCAGACAATTATGGGGAATGAGTGTGACTTGAAGGCGAAGAAGAAAAATAAAGTGAACACACAAAAGGAAAATTAAAGATAATTATATAAAACTATTATATAATAACTATTAAAAAGAGGAAAAAATTAACGGTAGTAACCTTGAAGTGCCCATGTACTGCAAGAAGTAATTAGTGCTCCCCGACTGCGAGTCCTGTGTTGCGTCTTTAGACTCACTGACCGTGCTGTTCTCATCCAACTGTGGAGAAAACGAGACTTAAATATCACAAACATTCATACGCGCCAACAGTAAATATCACGGGATGGGAAAAGTTCAATATTACAATTCTGATCAGTTGCCGTGAGGGGGTATCACATGATTCGTTTCAACACAAACGCCCACTAACCTTTGCCCTCTCTTTAATATTTTGCCCAAACACAAAACCCAAGTCGACCACTGCATCCTTCCTCTGTGCACTCTCCTCTGTCTTTCCTCCACCATTCTCTCCCCCTTCTTTGTCTTTCTTCTGCATGTGGCCACAACCAAGGCAAGGTGGACACAGAAAGGCAGAGTTAATGATGCACAAAAAATGAGTGCAGCATTAGAGCCAAATAATGTGTGACTACTCTAACTACTAACGAGCAATAACTGAACAAGGTGACGAAGCAAGTTCAGTTGGAAATGAGGTAGCGCCTTGTTAATATCTCCATCTGACACGACTACAGCTAGTTTTTCCCTTAAGCAACAACCTAAACGCATGTTAACTTGCGCACAGCAACACAGGCACAGACCCACAGGCCACTTCATTAGGTACACCTTCTTTCCTGTACACTCCTTGTCCTTTCATCAGGTCCACTTACCATATAGGTGAACTTTGGAGTTCTAAAAGTGTAGTCCATCTGCTTATCTACATACAATCAATGGCTGGGAAACCCCACAGACTAAGTAATATTTTGGTAGTGGATCTTTCTCAGCCCTGCAGTGGCACTGATGGTGGCGGTGTGTTAGTATGTTGTTGCTCTGTACAAGTGGTAAAAGTCAGAGACAGTAGCTCACCTGTTGCTGCACATTTTGTGTTAGTCATCATATAGTCCATCAGTGACACTGAAGTGTTTAAAAGCTCCAGCAGCACTGCTGTGTTGATCCAGTCATACCAGTGCAACACACACTAACACACAACCACGTCAGTGTCACTGCAGTCCCCAAATGATCCACCGCCCACATAATACCCACTCTGTGGTGGTTCACGGGGGTTATGGCCATTAAAGAAAACGGTAAAACTGAGCCAATAAGGTATGCAGAGAATAGATGGATCGTGATATACAGAGACAGAATCACATGCTTGTGTGCATTTCTTGTCTAGTATGATCCGATCAAAGAAGAGAAAAGCGTAGCAAACTGTCCTTCCTTACCGGTGATTTGTCTGAGCTGTCTGTGTTGTTCAGGAAAATTGACCGGCCTTCTGTCGCTGCATCTGAAAACTTTCCCACACCATTTGTTCCACAGCTTGCGTCTAGAGGACAGAGTTAATAGTCAGTCCTGGTTGTACGGAAACTCCGCCACTACAGCTAAGATTTTAAGCACTTCAAATTCAACAGCAGTCAGCTTCAAAAGCAAGCCTTAGCATACATTTAAAAGGGAATTTTTGCATAATTAACTTAAGATGTAAACAAGGTCATTCTGAGTAGTTTGATGTGAAATGCTTCGTTCTAAAGAAACTTACTGAGCCACAATTATGTACAGTGGTGGTGACAGGACGCAGACGATGAAACTTTTGTCAAAAAACGTATTTAAAATGCTGTCATGGTGAGGAAGTACATGCCGGGCAGTATGGTAGTGCAGCAAAACCCTCTGATCTGCACATGAGCTGCTGTCTCTTTAAGAGAGGACCTGCAAAGCTTACTAGAGGAGGAGTAGGGGGACCCACATGCACAATTCATTTCTCTGTTGTGAATAATCTAACCATACTAAAAGTAATTTCATTTTTTCATTACTCTGTTAAATCCACCACAAAACCAATCAAAGAAAATGAACTGTGTAAAGGGAGCAGACATGCTGGATCTGAAGCCTGGAGATACCTCTACTGCTGCTGTAGTGGGCTCATGCACTCCTCTCTCAGCGTCTCAGTACAGTAATACTTAGACACATCCGACATACGACCACCTTCATGTTCTCTGCAACATGTAGGCTTGTTTCTTCAGGTTTGGGACCCTAGTTAATCATTTTGTGTTTTAGTTGGCAGCTATACTTGAGGTCGCTGTGTTGGGGGGCAAATGAGCTTAGCAAGTCTCCAAAGAAAACTTCTGGTCTGCCTACATTTTACTATTACCAACATATTAAAACTCACATACTACTTCACTGGTGGTTTTGGAGAGCAAATAGAATTGTTGTTTTTGTGCATGATGTTTGCGACAATGTAGACAATGCGACCCCTGGGTCACCAACACTGTACAGAATACAGCAGTGTAACTCTATTAAGCAGAAGTTAAAACAGGATGTTAAAACAATGTTTCCTGTCTATTTTTGAAGCTGATTCCAATCTGCAGTGCACATATATTCCACAGCAGAACAAAGCTGTGTGTACATGGACAACTGTACATCACAATACCAGACACCTAATGGGGACTACTCAGAATTCAGCACTGAAGATATGCATAAATTGAAGGCAGCAACCCTTTCACAAAGTCTTGGGGCCTGATTCCATTGAGTTACAGAGAGCTGCATTTTAGTACTGAGCACTAAGTCAGTTCAGAACCAGGACACAGTATGAATGTCTTTGCTGTATGTATGTAAAATTAAGATCACATAAGGACAGAAGGCCGTGAGAGTGTACTCACTGCTCTTGCTGGAGTCTGTGAGGATCTTAGTGGGCGGTGCCTGTAGGACTGCAGGTCTCAGGACGCTGCGCTGCTGCTCCTTGGGCTTCTGACTTGGGACGCCTGCAAAACAGCCTACTAATGGATTGGATCTGAAACCGAATGGTCTAAAGCAGGCATATCAAACAGGATTCCTTCCGGGCCATAGCTCTGTTCTGTTTTTCCTTGTCTTGATTAACGAAGGCCTCACTAATTAGCTGATAAGTTGTATCAGGTGTGTCTAATGAGGCAGAACACTAAAGTCTGCAGGGCTGTGGCCCGTGAGGACTGGAGTCTGACACGTGTGGTCTGAAGCAGCATAAACTACATCAGCCAGGTAAAACACTTACTGTCTATGAGAAAAGTGGCTGAGGAAGAGATCAAACTAACGGATCTAACTTGGTTATGTATTTTAACGCAAAATCAAAGCCTACCGCATCAACAGTACTGTCTCATCATGGAAAAATATTTTCCATTTCAGCTTCACATGCTGCCGTAACTGTACCTTCCAATGCACAAAAGGAGTCTTACCTGCACTGGGAGCCTGCCCATGGATCAGAGTTGGAGGCTTCAACCGAAACCCGACTGGCTTCTCCTCTAGAAGAGGTTCAACAGCAAAGAGAAGTCAGAAAATAAATTAATGAATGAATGAAAATCACTGATTTGTCTATTTGCCATTTTTCATGTTACTTTCACTTTCACTCTCCCACACACAGATAAATAAACGCTTCTCAACAGAACAGACACATAACAGTAGCTTACAAAACAAGGTCAACACTAGCCCAAAGGCTGCCTTAGTCATCGCCTTATTAAATTAAATCTCAGTTTGGTCTCCCACTCTCTCCATCCATCTTTTCCAATTCAGTGCCCCACAGTCAAGCTGTATTCTGTTTCTGTGGCAACCCCAGAGAGCGCTGCTTGACCACTTCCTGGTCAATCCCCCAAGAAAAAGTCCCCTTTGGCACAGAGACCTACTTTAGCACATTCTTGTGCTCTCTGAGATGGTAGCTGAGCACAATTTGGTTCAGCCTGCTTGGCTAGCTCTCTACTCTGCTCAGTATCGAAACAGAAATAGACAAGCTCCCCTGAGCGTCTCAAACACACTCTCTCATTTTCATCTCTACCTCCTTTCGTTATTACACACTTTCAGCCTTTTCCACATGTCACAAAAGACCTGCGCACTGTACAAAAGCAGAAAGACAAAGAATGTGTACAAAGTCGAAAATGTGACCCTCATAACATGACTTTTCTAAAATGATTTTATAATAGAGAAATGTTTAATTTCTCTCTTCTTAGCAAACAAAACACTGGGTAAAGAATGTTCATCAGTAACAGGCCAAAACCATTTAAATTAAGAGTTGTACAGTTGGTCTAGCCAATATGGATCATCTTTAAAAAAAGAAAAAAAAAAAAAAAAAAATATTTAAACAAAAAAAAAAACCCACACAACATTTTAGAGTACTGTTTGGGTACTGCCTGCTGTTAAGCATGCATCAGTTAAAAAAAAAAATCTAGTTTTTTAATAACACTATCACTGATGAGTGCTAGTACTCGTGACATTTGATATGGACACTCAGTCCACAGTACTCAATCAACTGTATGTACTACTCTACCAGGAACTTGGATTTCCCACTACAAGTCCTACATGAGTCTCGCTTCCTTACCTGGCTCTGAGTCAGAGTTGCCTGTTGGAGACTGGCAGAAACTTGAGGGCATAAACACATTATTCTTGGAAACTGCAGCAGGAGAAACAGAGGAGAGACAGCATGATTAGACATCATGATGAGCAAAAATGTCTGGCACAGACAACTGGTATCACATTATAGAGTAACAGCTGATGTCTAATGAAGACTACTGCCTAACCATATTATTAACCAAGTGATTCAAGTGCCACCAGACGATAATTCGGTTTACTGCAACATTCGGTACATGTGGTATGGCCACACCATATATTGTTTCAGCATAGTCATCACAATGTATGCATGTACAATAGTCACATCACAGAATGTGCAATGTCAAGTAAAGCGAATTAAATAAAACCTTCTATGCTACAATGCCCAGTTTATATTTGTCATGACTGATCTACAAGAAAAGTGTCTGACATAATGTACTCTGGTTCTTTGACACAACGAGAAGCAGCAGTCACTGCTTTCACCTGATTTTGTATTCAGTGCTTTAAAACCAACTGCACATCCATCAGCAAAGTAAAGAAACCATGCTTCACACTTCAAAGTAATCAGAGTAAAAAGTAATCTCTCCAACTTTATTTTATTGTCTACGCAGATGCTCCTATACAAGTCATTTGGGTGTCCTCTTCACCCCAATCATTCCAGAACAATTCATGCCTTCCAGTTTTTCAAGTCATCTGGTGAAAAATCATTTTTTTCTTATCATGACATACATCACAGGAAAAAAACGTTGCAAGTTTTCTTTCCCCCACCAATACTGTGCAGCCCTACTCCCAATGCAATTAAGTTGTAGTTTTGCTGAAGGTTATTTTTTCGGAGAAGTGCAAAGCAGTTCTGGTTTTACAAGCTCTCACTATGCTGTCAACTTCTGATCACGTGTTAAAGTGCCTTGACTGAGCACTGTAAACAAGCAAGCACAGCTACAGCAAAAAGAGGAAAGGTCCCAGAACTCCACCCTCAAAGAGTGAAAACTCACTTCCTTGCATCTCGCTTTGGAAAAGAAGAAATGAAGAAGCTTGCAAATACATGTAGAGTATATGCAGTGACAAACTACACGCGTTTGCAGTAAAAGCAATAAAACATAAGAAGACCATGTTTACTAAAGGACACTGCGTTCACACTAGCTGGCAACAAGTCGCTTAGGTCGCTCTAAGGCTCTTAGGTTTGCCTCCTGTGTGTGTGTGTGTGTGTGTGTGTGTGTGTGTGTGTGTGTGTGTGTTTTAATGCCGCGTGCGTTGTGGGCGTGTACAAGATCTTGGAAAGCTAGCTAGTTTTGAAATCAAATATTTGTATGGAATTTGTATGGAAACCTAACTGCTTGCATGACTAGCTTTACTGGGCAGTTAGCATGCTGGCTAATCTAGCTAGCTATCGAATGACATAACTCGCCAGAGACACCAACAATATCCGCTACTGTCTTCATATTGTTTCAAATGTATGTGTACAAAGACACGTCATATAAAATGGGAAAAGTAGAAACAGCGGTTATGAGCTTCTCTTCCATGTTTACCACCAAACTGCTGAGAACTGCAAAGAAATGCTGGTAGGAACAAAAGTTCAGTGCGAAGAATTTGTTGGAGCCAATCGTTTACAATGTAGCGTCATAATCCATTTACAGAAAACCTCAACTCAATTTGTCATTTGCCACTCTAAATTGCAGCTACAATTCGCATACTTTTGTGAAATAACTGATCGCTTGTCACCTGCTAGGGTACTGTGAGGCGGCAACAAGTGGAAAAAAAAGTTAAAAGCTGCAAATTAGCACCGTCATACTGAGGTAGTATATTTGGATATTTAGAGAACAACCCTGCGTTCACACCAGCAGTAACTTTTCGCCTCGTCACCCAAATTGCTGGTCGCTCATCGCCTCTGGGCATTTGAGCTCTAGCAGACCACTGGCTGCTGTGCTTTCACTGATGCTATGTTCAAATCAGATGCACTCTTGCTGTAAAACCCGGAGAAACACTGTGCGTGTTTGGTTTTATTTAATCCCTGTGTAGTGCATTACTGTCTGTGCAGTCAGTGTGTGAAGAAAACACAGTTCAATCCGTATTCAGCACCACCCGCCATTCCTGCATCTCTAGTAGGAACAAATATCTAGAAACCAAAAAAGGAGCTTCTCAGTGGAGAGAATACAACTACAATTTTGTATCATTGTACAACTGATTGTTTCACAAATTGTATTGAACTAAATCCAACAAACAGGCCTAATTATGCTCACTCTGTAATGAATCATGTCATTGTCCACATATAATGTATTTCTTTTAACTCTGTACAATAATAAATTTTGCTTTTATAATTGTATATTTGGCTCAATGAAAAACACAAAGAAGAGGTTAGCTACACACCTGTTTATCCATCCAAAAATAAATAAATAAATAAATAAATAAAAATCTGTACTTGCATCCCATTCGGTCAGAAGCATGTTAATATAATAATTTACTGTGTCTCATATCATTGCGATGTCCGACAGCTTTACTGAACATCACAATACAGGTCAATATCGTATAGCCCTAATGATATTACCAATTCATAAGAGTACATGCCTTGTCTTTATCAATGCAAAGAAGTGACCTGCTGTGCACCTGATGCTTGTATATCATAACTGTAAATGGACTTTAGGGGTACTGCTATTATTTTTTTTTAAGTGTCTACATAATTAAATCATTCACACGTAAAACAAAGTTCTGAGCAGTCGGATGTGAAATGGTTCACTGTTTACAGTGGTGGTGATAGAAAGCAGGGGTCTAACCCTAGATGTCCAAAACACAAATACAGCCATTTTCTTAACTATCCAAAACCAGCAGTGAACTTACACATTCACACTGAACTTTTATAAGCCATGTTCATAATGGTATAAAAGTGGAAACCCTTAATTAATAAATAAATGAATAAAAAAAATAAAATGCATAAAATTTTGTTTTATTTGAAGAATATTTTACCTCTCCATTATGAAAGGATTTATGTTCTCATAACAAACACCTCATAAAAATATCCCTTGCATCAGGCAGTATATTAGTAACTATTTAATGAAATAACTTTGTAAGGGGCATTTAGAGGCATTACAATAAATAAACAAATAAACACAAACAAACAAACAATCAGACATCTGGATCATCTCATCACAGCGTAAACAATTCTGACTCTGAATGCGTTTGTTTATATTGTAAATATGCATTGCGCAGAAATGTTTAAAAGTGAAGTGAAACTCCCCCTGGCACAGCAGGGACAGTTCATATGCAGATATAATTGAAGCTGAAGTGGGATTTACCACCTCTCACTAAACCCAACAAGATACATAGAACACACCTAGAACTTACAAACAAACTCAGAAAAATCAAACAATAAATATTTCTGCATTACCTGAATGTGAAGGTGGGAACTGTGTTAAAGACGAGGTTCGCTCCCTCTTCACTGGAGGACAGTATTCTCCATCCTCCCTGTCTGAGTCTGGAGAAAACACAAACCCACAATAACCTAAGGTCACTCATGGCATTTAAGTCACTGCTTAGTCTTTAACTTCCTTTCTAATGTCATATTACATAAAAATAGTTTGTGAAACACTGATTAGGTCTATAAATAGGCCACGAGCCACAGGCAGCTACGCTGCTCAAATCAGATTTGTTTTTAATATCCTGCTCCAACTGATCATTTGCTGAGGAGCACAAAGACAATGAAGCAGCTAACACAGATCACATTCAGAATGACACTGGCCTTACAAGGCTCTTTATGTTACACATGTTAAGAAGCCTGACAAGTGGAACATTAAGCAAACCCACCTTCACCATCCTCTGCACTGGATCCATCTGCGGAACGCTGGAAGATAAACCAAAACACAATGAGATCTTACCAACATTCTCACAGCATGACAGGAACATGCAGTTATCATCAGAGACAGGTGCTGTGACGATTACCTGATTAAAATAAATCAAATACATTTCTATTTATTCCAATAACACAGATTTTGCCATCTTTGCAAGGCTATGTATGTTTTTCATTGTTCAAACAGGTCAATTTTTATTGTTCATCAATACGGATCCTACAATAAGCCTCTCACAGTAAAAAGGAGGGATCAATAAAGAAAGGTGGTTTCTTTCTGTCTGTATTAAGAATGGTAATTGTCTACCATTATCTGACATAACAGGCAAAAACATAGATCAGCCTTCTTACTCAGAGACAACTCTATTTTATATCTAAAAGTTTCTCTCCTGAGTAATGCCACGCTCTAGCTGAAGCTGGACAGGTTGATGGATATATCAGAGTTAAATGAGATATTTAGCTCACTGTTCCTCACTTGTGGATAAAAAAGAGAAAACAACTATTTGATGCAACAAAATGGCAACATAATAGCAAAAGGATTTGCCTATTATTAGTCAGAAATAGATTATTTTCCTTGGTTTATACAACACGTTTAAAAGGCATCAGGCAAGTACATCATATTGGGGCCTAAAAGTCTCAACAGTTGGGGTTCCCTTTAAATTGCAGTCGCGACTTGAAAAGGCTCAGTTCTCAAATTAGCCATTTTTTCTTCGATTTAACAGATTATTTGGCAAAAATTAACCAGACAATACATGAACTGGCATAGTGCACTCAACATTAAAGGCTCAAGCTGTTAAATGAATTCGCTGAAACTGGCAAAAAAGGCCTGGAGATTTAATGATAGAGGAAATGCATTTAAATTGCAATACTGCTCCAAAGGGAAAACCAGTCTCTTCTAGACACAAAAAGGACATAAACAAAAGCACGGAAAACACAAACCATAGTATTAAAGTCGGGCCTACCTTCTGTGCCTTGTCTTTTTGAAACACAAACACTGGAGGAGCTATGGCAGGCTTCTCTGTTAGGGGAAAAAAAAAAAGATTTGAATGTGTTTATAATTTGACCATAAGCTTTATAATTAACCTCAACACCTGTGCCAAGACCCTTTAAAAATTAGTAGGGGAGCAATGATGCGATCATCCCACAGTCTGATTCAATTCACAATACACAATACTGCGTCTGCAATTCAGCATCCTTACGATATTTAAAGTTTGAATAAAGGAAAATTATGACCATAATTATGGTGTTGCACAAATTTCTAATGACACTAGAGCTGAGAGGATGGATGGAGTGATGTGCTGATTGGTGCAGAACATTTGCAGACGTTGGTGTTTAAACAGTGCTGTTGCTTTAGATGGCCTAACTAACAGAATGCCCATTCTCCACGATGCACACCACAGTTTTGCATCACTATATCACAATGCACTCCTATATAAAGCAATACCAATTTTCTTATCTGTACTTTCCAAACTTTGGAGAAACATGAGGCCACAGTCCAAGCAAGTATGTGTGCATGCTATGCATTTCTGTATCCCTGATCCCGTTTAACCACAAGAAACATTCTCTGCAAACTAAAGTAACCAGGAGTGCACAGGTTATGAGCGGGGTATTAAAGTGTTTCTAAAATGAAAGTGTTATTTTAAGCACTTGGAATGACTGACCTACCCAATAAAACACTGGCACATGTAAAGGGGGTTTAGAATACACATCATGTTGTGTAAATAAACAAAGACATATGAGCTGCCCTGACCCCGTCTGATATTTTTAACTGCACTGCTCCTACTAAGCTCAATCCATGTTGCTCAAAAGCAATAGTTTACCTGTAGACAAACTAGAACAAATCAGGACTATTCAATAGTACACTGTATGAATAAGACACATGCTAAGTGAGTGCTAACAAGGACTGCGCAGTGGTCACATTGCAGGTCATGCAATATCAAAGCAAATTACATCAAACACGACACACTACATCCTTTTTTGCTGCTTGATGTTCTCATTTTCAGTGGCTGATCTATGAGAGAGGCCTGTCTAATTATTAATATCTAATAATTTACTCTGATTTAAGGGTTCCTGGATACACAGATGAGCAGTCACAGCGCGCACCAGCTTGTGTTTGGTGAGTTGTACAGTACAACTGTACAGCATTCAGGAAAGGGGGGTACTACCATACTTAAAGTCTTCAGAGTAAAAAGTAATTTTCCTGCTTTTTAAGTATTATTATTTATCATTGTTGAAGAAGGTCTACCTCATACAAACACTATACACATGACTTTTTCACTAAAAATCACTGGCAAATACTATATGCACTATAAGCTACTATACACTCTGCACTTTATACTCAACAATGCTCACCCATGCACTGCACACTACTGTCTAATACTTTACTTCTATATTTATATACTGTGTATACTGAGTGTATACAATGCTATTTCAATCATTTCTAGATATTTAGCTACACGTTCTCTGTACATATTTTATGATTTTATTTCTTAGATACAATTTTATTATTATTATTATTATTTATAATAATAATAATAATAATAATAATAATAATAATGATGATCTTATATTATTATCTTTACCTTACATTTTATATATTCTCTCTTTTTTTGTATTATGGCAGTTATCAAAGCATTTCACTGTTAGTTGCCCTGGGTATGACTATGTACGTGACCAATGAACTTCGACGACATATAAACTTTGATATTTCTTTATGCAGATGCACTCCTCTACAAAATCACCCCAGTCACTCTAGAATGATTCACTCTTTCCAAACAGCTGTTCAAGTCATCTGGTCCAACTTCCTGTATGTTTTCATACTGCAATACATATCCTAGAAAATAAACATTCTGCAGTGTCAGTCCTCCCGTCCCCCCAATATCGTGCAGACTTGGTGCTAAAATCACTGTATAAAAGATTAGGTCTAAAGTTATATTTTCTAGGGGTGCTGGCAAATACTGATACAGCATATGCATGGCAACACTGGATGTCACACTGATGCTGAGCATCAATACTTACATTAATATATTAACAGCATGATTTTCATGACTGTGTTTGTCTGCTCGATGATCCCACTTTGCAGATAATAAGAAGTTGAAAAAGATAACTTGCAATATGCAAAACTATGCAAACTGGCAGAAGTACTGGATCGAGACTTCAGCGCCATTATAATACTGTATGGTAGGGGCTTTGGTGATTCCCACCCCTACGGTTCTCCAGTATTCAACTCTCGTTTACTTTAATGCAAACACATCCAAACAAGGACCCCTTATGACTACAAACACTATTCCCACTTTCACAAACATCCCTGATTAATAACTACCTGATGTGCCTAGATGACTGGATTAACTCCGCACACTCTAAGTGGCATGTGTTTACAATGACTGACTATAATCACACTTGGAGGCGACTGCAGTAACACCTTCGGGGTGGTCACTGTAATGCGACCCCCCCCCCACACGGTAATGAATCTAATGTAGAGTAGGCGACGCTCCAGCAGAGTCATGTGCAGAGGGGCTTTCGTTACACAGAACTGAGGGTGGGCGGGCCCGGATTTAGCAGCAGCACATCTCGGCCAGGTTCACCAGCCAGATAGAGAGAACATTATACACGGCTGGCCTGGTGAAGGGATGTAGACACCTGTTCAGACCGAAAGCCGCAAACCCCATGCTGAGGTTCAGTCTCAAATGATGCGCGTATCGTGCTCAGGGATTCAGGTGATGTGAGACAGACTGTCTCAAAACAAAAGTGCATCGCACGCCACGAGTAGAGCAGGCAGTTTGCTAACTACCCCGCCCCGCGAGAATGACAAAACGACGACATCATGGAGCTAAGCTAGCTAACGTTAGCTAGCTCGTTTCATCCGGATCAGGACAAGAATCTGCTGCCAAGTCCGCCTGCTAGAAAGTTTTGACTGTCGCCGGCGGTGGTAAATACCGCTGAGCCTCACGGCCACGCTGGTGACGACGAGCGTTAGCTAAAAATAGCCGTCTAAGCTCACCAAAGCCAATTTTCATCGCAGATGTAGCATGTTAGCCCCGTAAACGCCAAGTTCAAATGTGGCGCTCTAATAAATGCCACTTTCATCTCTTCTGTTTCGATTTGGAGTAACCCAAATGTTACTTAACGGCCTCCACATATCAGCGTTTAGCTGGCCGGCCAGGAAAGCGAGGTGCCCAGGGCAACGCAGACTGTCTGCCCGCTTGATGATCATGCTAGCTAGTGTTACCGGTCTAAAATCCGCGCTTTGCCCATCAAATACGGCAACCTACCGGACACACTAGCCGATCTGTCATCAAACCGGTAAAGATGAATTACTAGACACGAATTCAGAGGTCTATTATTGTTTGGGAAACCTACAGCACAGACAGCTAAGCTACGTTATCCGCTATTGGTCAAGTTCCTGCCTGCTGTGGCCAAGATTTCAAAATAGCTAAAGCCTCAGACTAAGAATAATACTAAAATGTATTAATAACACAGGCCGGGCACTTACACTTCTAACTACCCAACCCACCGCAACGGACTGGCCAAAAAGACTTTATCTCGGACACGTCACGGTGAAAAAATGCGCTATAAATGCACATCTTCTTTATGTACGGCTTTAATGAAACAAGTGTTTTTTTTTTCCTGCTCGCTGCTAAACGCTAACCAGCTACCGAGCGGGCGACACTGAGATGCTCGGCCAAAACTAAGAGAGCGGGTTAGCCAAGCTCACCGACCGCTGCCAGTGCCGTGCCCGCCTGAGCTGGGAGGGAAACAGAAAGGCCGGGAAAACGGCTAGTCGATTAGCCCGCTGTTTAATGGGGGTATTTACACAAGAGAGCCCCCTCAGACCGCCTGTGAGGGTGCACAGAGCTGAGCTAACGGCTAACCATGCTAACGCCAGGAGCCGAACACTCACTCATTATTAACTGGCAGCCAGCTCGCAAAAGAAGACGGCCACCACGAACGAAGGGGTAAGAAAAAGAGGTTATGGTACTCTACTACGCAAAGCCCTGCTTCTGCACTCCTCATAAGTCATTTATTTCCTTTGTTTTGTGGTTTCATTGCTTCAGCCCATTGCCTACCTTCGTTTGCCAAGTCCGCCATTTTACTTCTCCGCGCACACCCACAAGCCACCGCGCCACAAGGCTGTTATTTCTAGGAGCGAAACCGAAGATTTAGTAGGAGACTAAAAGATCCGAGTCTCTGTTAATTTACGCTTCGAGTGCGTTTTTTAAACGCTAGTGGTCTGTTTTTAAGGCTTTCCCCCACGTAACTAGTATAATGTACTTTTATCAATAGTAATCTGTGGTATTTTCATCTCGAACGTTCTACTGTGTTTGGTCTATTATACTAGTCCAGAGTCCTGCAGTAAACTATATTGCACAGTTTAAAGTGCTTCCTCTGTTTATCCTCCATTGCCGTGTTAAATCGGCTTCTTTAAGGTTCATCGTGAGTAGTTTGTGTTTCTGGTTATGTAGAAGTGCTCTGGCATTAAGTGAGGTTAAAGGGGAATTCCACCCATGCTTTCACATAGTCATCTAGACCAGTGGTTCTCAACCTCTGATAATAACTGCCTAGAAAAGTGGCCCACCAGAAAACTACAGTTCCTCCAAGAAATCTGGTTAAAGAAAACTTATGGTGTGTCCAAATTCAAACAAGCAAGCCCTCCAAGAAACACCTACATCAGTGGCTAGCCAACAGCCATGCTGCCTCAAGCTAAGAATGTGTACTTAGCCTGCTACTGCTACGAGTTTATTTGTACATGAGTACTTTAATATACATATATTTATATTAATATATTTAATTTCATTCATTTTTTACACCCTACACCACTTTTCTTTTTCTCTTTATGTATTATTTCACTTTTTGTATATATAAAGGAAAGCAGGAAAGCCAGGCAAAATAGAGAAATAGTTACATAAACCGAAAAAGAAATAAATATATCAATGAAATATACTCAAATACACATCAATCAATTAAATTAAAAATAAATAAATAAATAAAAATAACAGAAGCAGTAAAAATCATAAAGCAGATTAATTACATAGAATGCCAAAATCAGAACACAGTTTCCAGGTCTTCACACTTCACAAGAAGAGATAAGGGTCTCATAAAACTCCATGTCTTTGAAAAAGTGAGAAAAAAATGGGTCTAGTCTTCTGCACCCTTATGTATATAGTACTTAGCCAATAAAATAATAATAATTTACATAAAAGACATTTATTTTTGTATTCACTTTGAACATTTGTACATCCAAATAGGATATTTTGACTAGTTCAAATCCAAAAAAAGCTACAGATATTTTGCCATAGTGTTTGAATGTGGTCACAAAACCACAAAAAAACAAGTTTTTGGCTGCAAGCCACAAAAAGTACAGTTTATATCAATGGTTACTTTATATCTGGAGACCGAAAGGGAATTTCCTGGATAGATTTTATGTTTAAGTTTGTAGGAAACAACCTTTATTTTATTACTTCATTTTATTACTCAGCAAGTAACTATTGGGAAGTGTCCGAACCTGGAATAAAGCATGAATCTTCCTATTATTTTTAGGACCACCAGCTTGGAAACATATCTTCCCCATTGGTGTGTTAAGTATGAACATGGTATTACTGAGCATGGCAGATATAGTAATATATTTAATATAATGCTAATAGGGATATATATGACGTTTCTGGCCCACTGCAAACTACTACCTCTGCCTGAGTACAGGCCCACAGACCACTAGAGGGCACACAGAGGTTGAGAAACCCTGATTTAGACGACAGTGGTCATTCAGAGTGATTGGATTTGAAATTACTTGTTGTTGTAAAATTTACAAACTCTTACAGTTTCCTTACAGTGGTGTTGATGGGAACCAGGGGTCACCATGTCTACAACACAAATACAGCCATTTTATTTACTATCCAAACCCACCAGTGTTCTGATATATAAATATTGATGACAGTAAAATGGTGGAAAACAAAACCTTCTGGGACTATTTGACTCACAGTGCCCTGCATGTATCCCTCCGCCAAAAAGGGATTAAAATAAACGGATTAATAAAACGTTTTAGGCCAAAACTCCATCACAAAACAATTGTAAAACAAAGTCTCAGGCACCAGGCAGTGCATTCATTGCATTCAGTTCTGTGTAGTAACTTTCTGTGAGGAGACTTTCAGAGGCATTCAACTCTTCAGACGTCTGGTTCCCATCACCACCACTACTGTGAACAGTTCTGAGTTCTGACTGTCTCTAAAACGGCATTTCACATCAAACTACACTGACTTTGTTTACATCTTACATGTATAATAACGAAGATAAACACGCACGCACGCACACACACACACACACACACACACACACACACACACACACACACATATATATATATATAAAATGTATTTTCCAGTTCTTTTCAGGTTTATTTCACTTTCAAGTTCAAATTTATTGCAGCTTGTCCTTACATAACTAATCCATATGTGTTATAACTATTAAAGATACTAGAAGAAGCTGCAACACTTCTACAGGGCTGAATAATACTTCTATAATAATCTCTAAGATCTTGTAAGCTAGTGTTTCTCAACCCTGGTCCTGGACGCAGCCTGCTCTGCGCATTTCAGTGTATTCCTTGTTTTAGCATACACCGTGCATCTCTGAAAGGGTGTGTTAATGAGCTGATAAGCTGAATCAGGTGTGCTGTGAGCTGGGAAAACACTAAACTGTGCAGTGCAGGGTGCCTCCAGGACCAGGGCTGAGAAACTCTGCTGTAAGAGATCCTTTAATAAACGTTATAATTGCCCAAATTTGCTGTAGGATTACAGGAATAATGTAGAATTACAGTGTAATAATGTTCAGGATCTTTTCACAAGGGTTTATTCTCCTGTTTTATCCTCCCTGCTGATTGATCATTAGTTGGCTGTGTGTCTAGTCAAAACTTGTTGGTTTTACTTCTGAAGGCCACATGGTGGCGCCTGTGCAACAGTAATGCACAGTTGAAGCCTCTAGGTGGCGTAATTGCCCCAAATCACCACATCATCTCTGCTATGTGTACATGGATTAGGCCTGTTTTAGAGTTGCCGGGCTCAGGGGATTTCTTTGGCACAATGATGAGATTATTATTTCTGGAAAGTTCAATAGTTAAAATTCCTTTTGTCTTTTTATCCAAGTACTTTTATCAGCTAGTTAATAGTTTATTTGTAAACCTTTTATCAATCTATTTACAAAATTCAAGTAGATTCACACATATATAACAACAGTGGCATGATGGGAACATTCTGTATAATTAACAAGGCAATGAACATTCAATCAAGTACATATCAGCAGCAGCAGCAGCAGCAGCAAATGACTATTACAGTTATTTTAGAGAGAAATTTAATCACTAAAAAGCTCAGTGTTATAAAGAGCAAGAAAACTCTGAGCTGGGTCATGTGGACCTTTCTGTTTTCTTGTGGATGTGGATGTGACGGTCTATATTTTCATGGTTATGCAAAACAGAAAATTGATGAAGTCCTTTCAAGTGGTGTGATATCTTTTCCTGGAATCGTAAAACCCCTGGCAGTGCTGCTGGTATTCACTCACTCATCTCCTAAACCACTTTATCTTTCTGGGTGCTGGAGCCTATCCCAGCATTCATTGGGTGGAAGGCAGGAAACACTCTGGACACGCTGCCAGGGCAGACATGCTCACACCTAGGGGCAATTTAGCATCTCCTGTTCACCTGGCAGCATGTCTTTGGACTATGGGAGGAAACCCCCATGGACAGAGAGAGAACATGTAAACTTCACACAGAAAGGACCCAAGATACCCAGCCAGGAATCAAACTCAGGCCCTTCTCACTGTGAGGCGATAGCACTACCCACTGCACCAACATGCCGCCTTGCAGCGGGTATCGTAATTACTAAACACCATCCAAAATATGGACAACCCATTAGCAAACATTAGCCTGCTGTTTAATCTGGGGATTTACATGATTCACAGTAAAAGTGGACTGAGCTAATGGCTAACAATAGCTCATTATATTAATTAAATTATTGAAGTTTACTAAGATTTTTATCTTCTTTATGGTTTCGGTTATTTGTCAGTATGTCTGTACATGTCATTTTAATGGGTTACCAGTCGATTCCCATCTCATAATTGTGATTATTACTGTGTTACTGTGTGACCTTATGTTCTGTATTACTCATCAGCAGGTGACATGAACCACTCAAGTTGGGTTAAAAATTGGCTTGTAGTATTTTATGGCTTGTCATATTCATGTTTTTTGGGGGTCAGGTGAATACCTCCATACAGTTAAACATCCCAAAAAAATATGTGCCTGGTCAGGACGCTAAAAGCACGAGTTCAGTATTCAGTGATTGCTCAGTGGATTGTTGTGTATCGCACTCATAAAAAAAAAAAAAAAAAGCCTGAAAAAGTATCTGCATCAGCTATATGTAAAAGAACACTAATTTAGTCATAACAAAAAGCAAATAACCAAAGCAAATTCTTTTAGTACAGGCTTCCTTCAGAGGCCCCTCCACTCAGAGACACCCGGGAAGTCCGTTGCTCATAGCAATAAAGACTAACACATAATATATGTATTTCGCAGCTCTAGTGGAGGAGCATACCAGGTGCCTTTTACTATTTCCTAGAAGTGGGCTCTGTGTATGAGAGAGACAGAGAGAGAAAGAAAGAGGTGTGGTGGTGGGGGGGGGGGGGGACTCGTATCTTACATTTCATGGTTTGTGTGGGGTGCATTTGACACGGCCCTCAGGCAAGCCCCATGTACTCACATGTTCAGAGGCCGCTTGAAGGACTTACTGCACAAATCCATCACACATAAAAGGAAAGTGAACAGGCGGGCGGGCGCACGGAGTGGGGGGTGATTGTTTGGTGAACAATTGCAGGTATAATCTAGCTATGAAAGAATTCCACCTCTAGAGGAAAAGAAAAACAGGGTTCAGTAGAGGACACCCTTTATACAAACACTAATGTCTCAGTTCATTTCATCAATGTGTTTAGTATGTTCACTAATACCATATGTAAAACCACATGTTCAAGTAAAGTCCAGGAATTTGTAAAGCCATTTTGGTTTAAATTGCATTTGTGTAACATGCTTAAGACGGTTCATATGTCAGTTCCAACCCTCCGCGGATCAGAATCATAGAGGATCGGATTCCAGCCTACGTAAATAATGCAAATTTAAACTAGCCATTTGGAGCAACTGAATATGGTTCATTATGTCACCCGTTGTTTGAGCTTGGCTTCAGGCTTCTGTCCATGGCTGGGTTTCGAAATTCAACACCTTTATGGCGGCGGTACTCCTTGTCTCGGCTGTACCGGTTTTAAGGCTGACTGTCGCAGTGAGCTACGTGTGGCGACCCAGCTCCTCTGGCAGCAGCGCACTCGATAACTCCTCCGTGCTGCCTTGTGGAACTCGGAACATACCTGCTGAGCCATCACGCTCCGTGGCGCCATCAGCTCACAGCATCGTTGGAGAGCTATGGGTGACATTACCATGCCACTTAGTCACCCACTGTCGAAGCGCCCATGCGGCTGCCTCTTTCACAGACCTCTGCTGGCTTTGCACATGCCTGCACCTGTCTTTGTTGCCTGTCCTCACCATGTTTTCTCTTCTTCTGCAGTCAGCGACAGGCCTTGATCTTCTCTGCCACACGTCTTCAAGTTTGTGCTAGCACCATTCCCCTCCAGAACGCTAGGGGACTATCCCACTTCTAACACCAAATATCACATCTTGGCAAAGAAGGAGACACAAAAACATAGCGCTTCAACCGAATGCTCTTTATTGAACACAGCAACATTGGAGAAACCGCCACCAGTGCCAGCCAAACAGCCAAGATAGCAGGCAGGTCCATCAGTAAAAGCCATATACTATCTTTTATCTGTATGTGACAACACAACTACTTACACAACTAAACCAGCCTTACTGCGGGTCCAGAGCTCCCCATGAGCCTCTGTGCATCCAGATTCACACAAGCCAGTAGCAAGACACTACAATATTACATGCAGACACTACAATATGTCACATGCAGAGTCTCAGAAACATTTGGCTCAATATTTAGGTCTCAAATGCAGAATCAACATTATACTGATAAGGATATCATGACAGCAGTAAATCATTCACTTACATTCTCGGAAGACACGCCCCTCACCAAGTTTTGGATTCTCTTTCAATGCATTCATAATCATCAGATTCATCCTCCTGGGGAAGTCCGAAGCACAACCCACATTACAAAACGTTCTTCCACACAGTTTGTGCAATTTCTACCAGAGAGATTTGCAAACCTATAAAGACCTTCAAGGACATTTATAAAGGTTTGTTCCAACAAGTGTCATGTGTCATAACCCTTGCTGTGGTTTAAAGATGATAAAATGAACAAAGGCAGCTTTGACGCTTTGGAATCAGCCTTTATGTAGGTTCATAAAAGTTATACCAGAAATTGATGCGCTGATCACGGTACCTCCACACACTGATTCATTGGTCGTCTCCATCAAGACAAAAGTGGGACTCGTCACTGAAGATGACCTGCTGCCGTTCTGAGTCACTCAGGCATGACACCATTGCAGTCTTTGGTGACGCTGATGTGGTGTTAAGGGCAGTCGGCGTCGCTGAATGTCTGCAATCGTGGATGTTGGGTCGATCAGGTACAGCAATAAGGCCTGTCCTTGCTTACGTCACATGTGTGGCTGAGCATGAAACTTGAATTTGCATCATTTGCATGTCTCATGATATCAAACTTACCCACCCAGTATCATTCCTTTCGGTTGATTCCTTCTGGATGCAACTATTTGTGCAACTGTTCTTTTAAATATGAGTGTAAAGGTTTGTTCCAACAAGTGTCATTTGTCATAACCCTTGCTGGGGTGAAAAGACTGCAAAAATAACAAAGGCATCTTTGACACTTGTTTGGAATCAGCCTTTATGTAGGGTTATGTAAGTTATACCAGAGATTCTGCCGCATGCTATTGCAGTTGCCCTGTAATCTATTCAGAACTCTGGTCTTTGCATGAACCTCATTTCATTATCTGTCTCAAACCATCCAGTTCTAACATGTGTCCATAAAAACATGCTTGGCTAGCAGAATTTTTCCTGTTTATGTAGGATAAGCCACCCACTGGGCTGAGTCTTCCTGGGTTCTTTGTGCTTTCTAGTCATAAATAGGTGGGCCTTGAGGTGGAAGAGGTTGAGAACCCCTGATGTAAGCTTTAATCAGTTGTTTCATGGTAGGGGTCGAGGCTTTTACCTTGGTCTTGTTAGAAATCTTTCCCAGCTCATGTTGTTTCTTTCGTAGTTCAGAGAAATACTAGAGACTGTTTGCTTTTCCTGCGTCACAATAAATAGTTAAACACTGTTTTGAAAACTGATGAAAGACATGCTTAAACACTGATAAACAGAGCTGAGTAATAAAGAATTACATGCAAATGTGATCACATTTAAGTGTCTACATACAGTATAAATTAGGCCACTAAAGCTCCAATGTGGAGACAACTCTCGTACCGCTCTTGGGTCACTCAGACACTGAATGGAACTGGAATAAATAAATTAAAAA
>CM067493.1:6548836-6582628 GCA_034552555.1 Semaprochilodus insignis | reverse complement strand
CTGGTATACACAGTAAGCTGTTGGTACTGCTATTTCTGGGAAAACTGGAACATTTTCTAAATTCCAGTAATGATATAAATCTGTGATTCGTTAATTCTCTGGAACCTTCATTTAACTGACAGAAGTACAAAGGAGAGATCTGGACTGCAGGCAGGCCAGTCAAGCACACCCACTCTGTGTCTGCCAAGCCGCACTACAGAATGTAGCACGTGCAAAATGAGGAACGTGGAAACAAGCAGGAATTTCCCGGGAAAAGACGTCCTCTTGATGGCAGCATGTGTTTCCCTAAAATCCAATATGCACCTCCTTGTCGAAGGTACCTTCACACGTATGCACCTGTCACCCATGCTGTGGGCCCTGATGTCCGTTTAACGTTAAACATATGTTTCCAGATGGTTTCCTGGTGCTGAACGATGAATAACATGGACTTAATGGTTGTTTTGACTGGAAAGTCAAGGGTTGGTGTTTGTTTGGTCCGTTGATCCAGTCATTAAAATCAGCTCAATCAAAGATGGCAAGAAAACCTGCTGACCTATAAACCTCTTTCACTATCAGTGCTGGCTCTGTCATAGACGCACACTTTATGTGCATGTTTAGGAATTTTCAGTTATGAAGAAAGAGCATGCAAACACTTTATCTTTCCAGAGCCTTCACCAACAGTAAAGAGCAAACTGCATCTAATCCTCACTGTAAATCAGTGCAGTTAATTACTGCCTATTAGTTGCATTATTCCACAGTAAACAACAGCAACTGTGTGACTCGGCAGTCACATGGACCATAAGCTTACTCTGAAGCATTGTATACAACAACTGTACCTGCTCAGTAGCCAGTAATTGACTGTAAATGGACAAATATTGCTGTATCATTTCAACCGAGCAGCTGTCCTTTACAGTTAAGGAGGTTTTTGCCTTCTCTTGTAAATGTACTCTTTGGACGGTCATAATATGATAACAAGATATTTATTATTAATTTTTAATAAAAATAAGATAAACTAAAATAAGTCCAAGACACTGACAGGCCCTTTAAACAATGTTCACTGTGACTGATTATTACTTATTTCAGTCAATTCCTAAAATGCACTGCTAGGATTTTCTCATGTTCTTTCGGGCTGGAAAAGTTTCAGAAAGTAATATAGAAGTAAAGAAGTGAATAATGAGATTTCCAGTACTTAATGAAGTCTGAGAGATGTAATTAGTCACCTGTAATGAATCACAAATAACACTGTAAAAGCGCAACCTAAAAGAATTACTTCATGTTGTTACAAAGAACCGAAGTTTTACACAACCTATACTTTGATAGATTTGATAGAATCGTTTGATTAAAGTACTTTGTTTTTTAGGTTGAATAAAGCTAGTTCATTTGGTTGTAACATAACAAAGCACTTATTTAAGCTGCCAATGAAGCAGTTTTAAATGAAGCTTTAACTAGTAACTAGTAACCACACTCATTATCAAAAGAATAGCTGCACTCAGAAGGAAGTGTGGGATTGCAGTGCTATTGGGAAGGAGGATAAAGATTACCAGGAACAATAAATGATGATAAATTTAGACTGATATGGGTAATATTTATTGAGCTACACATACAGAAGTAGTGTATCTCAGTATGGCGTAGGGCTTCCATGTTTGCTAATGCAACATGCCAGACGTCTCGGTATGGAATTGTAGAGGCTCCTAATGGTGTCCTGTGATAATCCATCCCATGCAAATTGAATATTCTCACACAGTTCCTGCAGACTTCACGGTAGGGTGGAGGTGGAATGACACCAGGCCTTCTGGACATGTGACAACAAACTGTTCATCTTGGCGCTGACTGCGGTACCTCCACACACGGATTCGTTGGTCGCCTCCATCAAAACAAAAGTGGGAGTCATCACTGAAGATGACCCGCTGCCGTTCTGAGTCACTCCATGACGGTCTGGCACGACACCACTGCAGTCTTTGGCGACATTGATGTGATGTTAAGGATAGTTGTCATAACGGTCTGCGTGCATGTAGTCCTGCGTCGTGCAGCCATCTGCCAATGGTGCTGGCACTAACAGGATGACTCATGTCTGCAATCGTGGCTGTTGGGTCAGCCAGGTACAGCGATGAGGCCCATCCTTGCGTCACATGCACGACCGAGCGTGAAACTTTAATCATTTTCACGTCTCACAATGTCAAACCAACCCACAGAGTTTTATTCCTGTTGGGTGACTCCTTCTGGGTGCAAATATTTGTGCAACTATGCTTTTGATGAGTGTATTAGCTTCTAGTGAACCAGAACCAGAAGGGACTGGACCTGCTGTGGCTAGTAGCTGATTCCTGAAAGTGAAATGTAAACAGCTTGGAAATGGAAACGCAGCTCCTCTACAAAGGAGCACGTATGCCCAACATGTGGACACGGTCACAGCCTGATGACAGCCTTGTTGGGACTCATGAAATTACAAATGAAAGTGCTCCTTGTTCCCTCAAGCTTAAACGGCGCTGTTTACATGGCTAAAGTTTCTTCAAGACTTTCAACCAGCAACATCTCACGTTACAGCAGCGTTTTTTGTGGGTTCTTATGTAAGGAGCTGGCAGGTGATGAACGACACCTCAGGATCTGAGCATGAATCCAGCCATATTTCATTCATTCTTATGTAAGAGCACTCGACTGTTTCTACAAGACAAATAATGTCAATTGGTGACTTATTAGTGGACCGGATGAGTTCAACAGCCTAATTCACTGGACGCTTCAAAGCGAGAGTAGAGCAGAGCGGCAATCCTACCTTTGATCGTTTATCTATGCCAGACTTTACTGCCCAAGTGCTCCAATGTGACACATAACCTACAAAATTAGTCCATTCATTGTTTTCTGCTCACTGACATCTGGCCAGATAAGAGGGTATCACTGTAGGGCAGCTTTGATAAGGCTGCATGACACCTACATAAGCCCTGTATGACTGACATTAACCTGCATACCCAGCTAGCAGAGAACGTTCCCACTAATCTGTCTAACGGTCCCTACAGGTTCTAAAAGTGTTTTACAGAAAACCTCTAAATGAAAAGTTTAAAGAATGTTTTTAGGATGTTTATCAGTTCAAATAAAGTTCCTGTTGGGTGCATTTGAACTAAGATATAATGTTTTAAAGGACATTTTGAGGACGTTGTCAGGGCCTAAGATTGTTACATGACTGATGTTATGCTGTCTTTAAGAAGAACATACTGTTCTGTAAAATGTGTAACCTAAAAAAATACTTTTTTTTCAAATTTGTTGAATCAAACAAGTTTTACTCCACTCAAAAAATTACTTTAATTGAAAGAACCGTTTGTCCAAAGTCCTTTTTGTAGGTTGAATAAAGCAAATTCATGTTTTAGTTTGGACCAGTGAAGCACTTTTTACAGTGTGGGAACTCAAAATCACTTCCTGCTGAAGTCATTTAGATATACTTTTACCAGCTAAATGAAATAATTGAGAAATCACAGATGTCCCATCTTTTCTGGAAATAGGGTTTGCACATAATTACACAGCAAAAAGTAAAAAGAGTTTTACTCAGCTCAAAAAATTACTTTGATTGAAAGAATGATTTGTTTAAAGTCCTTTTTTAGGTTAAATAAACCTAATTCATTTGCTTGTAACAAATTAAAATATTTTTTTTTAGGTTGGACCAATGAAACACGTTTTACAGTGTTACAGTCTGATTTCTTTTTGTTCTTCATCTTCCTTTCAGCTGGCTATTTCTCATAAACATCATGTTTAAGCTTTGGGACCATGTAGGCCTTCAGACATGAGCCTAACGATTTTGGTGTTTTTTATTTAATAGTATCATCCTGCATTTGACATCTTATTTCACAGTTGTTTAGTTTTTTGGTTGGAAACCAAATGTGTAAGTCTCACTGGAAATGTATGTCTATGGATCTAAGTAGATTCAGCCAGAAGAGCTTTCCCATTGGTTAGGACATGGTTTGCTGGACTGAAAGCCTCATTCATTAGATTGACTAATTAACATAATTAGAAAGTGACAGAGGAGTCAAGTAATCAAGTTTAAGTTTACAATGGGAGAGATCAAGAAACGCTATATTATATGCTATCTGGAAGTTCTAGATACATCACTGACCAAGAGGACAAGTGGTAACTGAACCATACAAGCCCAAAACAAGGTCATGTCTGTTACAAGCTTCAGTTGAAACTTATGGAATGTGTTTTAAGGATAATCGCATGTCCATGTTTTATCTGGACCAGGCAAATCGTTGTAGTCTCATAGGGACGCTAGCAGAAATTAGCATTTTCTTATAGGCATGTTCTCTTTTCCTCGAGTTTTGGCATTTACTGCTATTAGCCTACTGCAAATAGCTCATTACTTGATGCATTGTAAGTGTTGCAAGGGTACGCACGTCAAAAGTGACACAAGCACAACACTGTCAGAGGGAGTGCCTATGCACTTCCGAGCTTTTCAGTTACCACACATGCTGCACATCATTCAAAATGTATGATTTGTTGTATGATCTGATGGTTATAGGAGAATGGGCCAATGTTGAAGTCCGTAAGAATATGATGACCTGCCTCTACACTACCAAGTCACCCTAATCCTTCCTACAGTCAAACTAGCAATTCTATGAACATGTTGGCTACATAGGATGTGAAAAAGTTAGTTATTACAAAGTGTATTGCAGTCTGTAACTGTAAGATATTACCATATCTTATAAGGAAGCTTATAAAACCCATAATCAAAAGGCACTATTTGCTTATAGGGGGAGTGTCCGTCTCAAATGTCACAGCTGAGGTCTATATAAGAAGACTTTCCTTGAGCAGCCAGCAGACTCCTGGATCTCAGCAGCAACCTCCGCTAAGCCTTCTAATGCCCCATACTGACTCAGGTAAGCAATCTATACTTTGACTCTACGGAAGCTTTGAGATTACAGAAAATTAGTATCGGTTTTGTGGGCATTTCTGATAAGGCATATCAAAAGTGTGATGTGAAGGCCAGTGCTATCAAAGAGTGCTGAATTTAATAAAACGTTTTTTTATTAATTATTATTATTATTATTATTATTATTATTATTATTATTATTATTATTATTATGTTGNATTATTATTATTATTATTATTATTATTATTATTATTATTATTATTATTATGTTGTCATCTTCTAAAATAGTGGTCTCAGTCATGTGTATGTGTGAATTACACTAATGCTGATTATCAATGATTCACAACGTCTGTAGCTGTTTAATTAAGTCTCTGAACGTGCCTTCATTGAAACTTGCTCTTTCTGTTCAGTCTATGATGGTGTTGATCATTTACCCAGGGGTCAAGGCTAAACTAGTATAGGTGGATGTAAGCTGATAAGCTTTATGGGCACATTAAAGGAGTGCTGAGTTTGGACGCACTGCTAACACTTTCCTATGTTTTCCTACAGAGCCACATTAACACCTCCAGCCATGCGATTCAGTGTGCTCTTCTTTCTCCTGCTCCTGGGGTTCCTCTACCTCAGCTTGGCTCAAGGTACGTCCCACATGTCCTTTTTTATCAAAAGTATCATTTGTGCATTCATCAAACGTAGCTTGACTCTTCTTTATACGGTGGTAAAGATTTGCAGAGGAAGTGTCCAGCAGATATTCGGTTTAACAGTGTGTTAGTAAATCAAGCAGCTCACTGTCATACCAAAGTCCTGAGCGAGCATTTATCATTTATCACACTTAATCGTTGACCACATGTCAACGTTGGAGCTACCAAAGCAGAGCTGCTCTTTATGTGTCCAGAAAGAACTGAGACTATACAACAAAAGCATTGCTGTACTTTTGTGTTTGCTGAATTGGGAGTGTCCAGTTTGCTTCTGATTACATTCATTCGGTTGACAAAGGTATTATTTTTGTAGTGCTCTGCAAAGTTATTCAGCTATGGCTACTGCATCGTATGTGATATATCCGACTACTGTTCCAAGGCACTGCAAGATTTGTACACACAGTATCAGCACAGCTATTTTAATGCCCTTAACTTACTCATACAGGCTCACATGCTATAATCAGAACTGTAAACACGTGCCACATGTGTTTTCTGCTGTAGGTTCATATGAGGACTGCTGTTTGAGCTATGTAAAACACATCAGATCTAACACCTGGAAAAATGCGGTCAGCTACAGAAAGCAGGTGCTGGATGGGGGCTGTAACATTCCGGCCATAGTGTAAGTACAACGCAGTATATGAGTGAACAAGCACCATCATTTCTTTGCGATTCTCTAGGATGCCATTCAGAGCTTCATGACATCTCATGGTCTCAAAAATACACCGCACACACAAGGAAGCTCATGTTTTACAGAGTAGTACTATAATCCAATGCAATTCCAACCCTTCCAGTTAACCTCTTAAAATTCCAGGCTTATTATGTACTATAGATTATTACTCAGTAAACACATGCACTACAATGCAAACTGGCTTTACTTCAGAAGTGTGGAGTAAAACTTCGGATCCCTCGGTGGATCCTGGCCATCGAAGGGGTTAATGCAGTCAATTCACCACCTTCCGTTTACCGACTCAAATGAACACTATGCATAACAGACCATTGTACATTGTGACTCAATGTACCATTGAGATTGGGCATATCTTAAATATAATAACCTCTAGAGCTGTTCTCGCTCTGTAAGAAGGTGGTGCTGAATAAGGCCAGAATGCTGTTAGGAAGACTAATGCAAATGCTCCTGATTTTTTCCTTCTCAGGTTCAAGACGAGGCGAGGACGGATTTTCTGCGCCAACCCCAACAAAGATTGGGTGCAGCAACTGATGGAAAAGGTTGATTTCCATAACAAAAAGGTAATACAATTTAGCGGCAGCTCAAGATGCTCTCTTAATAATAAAAGTTATGTGAAAATCAATAATTATGTATGATTATGCAAACTGCAGACGCACTCTTGGCACCCTGTTTCTAAACCTTGCCCCTTCCCTCCTCTAAACTTGCGTCACTAAGGCTTCAATGAGCCAAAACGAACCTGCACAGCTGTGCGTAAAGCTGTGCAGGACTTCTTCCAAGGCTAATGCTAGCTCCAATAATACTGAACCAAATGTAACTTAAGCTAACAGTTCTGCACACAAATACCTGAGTTTACTGGCTCAGATATGAGACTTTCAAAAACCCAGAACAGACCAGAATAGACCCTTCATGGTTAGTCACCAGCAAAACCAGTATATGTTGTGGATATATTTTGGATGCTGGTATGTGGGCCAAGAGCAATGGAAGTCAATATGCTTATCACCAGTAAAACCAGCATATGTTGTGTTTTGGATGCTAGTATGCTGGTCAACAAACATGACCATGCTGAGTGACCAACTTAACCAGCACCAGACTAGCACTTGACCATTTTAAACCATCACTGATCAGCACTAGACTCTCTCTTGGCCCCTGCCTTCCTCTAAACTTGCATCAGAACGAACTTTCTGTGCAGGCCTTCCTCCAAGGCTAATGCTAGCTTCAATAATACTTAAGCTTAAGCTAGCAGTTCCGCACACAGATACCCAAGGTTACCGGCTCAGATATGAGACTTTTAGACCAGTTTAAACCAGAATAGATCAGCTTAAACCAGTACTACCCCAGTACTAAAAGCACTACCCCTAAAGTTCTTTAAGGAACAAGAACTGGTTGTTCTCCAAAGAGTCTTTTGGCTAAGCTAAATGTAGATGGAAAATACAGCAGTTGTGATATAGTGGAATATTATACTCAATTAAGAAGGAATACCATATTTGGAGATCATTAATCTACAGTGTTTGGTAACTGACCCAAAGCAGGGCCGACTGAACCCTTTTTGCTTTGTTTCTTTACAGGGTCACAAGGGCTAAATGTTTGCTGCTCAAGACCTACAAGGGCCGCTAACGTTTCTGCCTTGAGTGCTGTGGTTCCAGCATGCTGTTTCGGACTCGCTGTTTTGGTGGACTGGCTACCCAGCATGCATTTCAGCCAGATGTCAAAGGACTTTTTAGGACTCCCTGTATTTTGCCCAAAGCATAAGCTGCTAACATCACTCCATCCTTTTCCTGCATACTGCCACAGCCCGTTGCTTATGGTCAAAAATGCACACCATCTGGCCATGCATATGAAAATAAGAAGAGCGGCATGTTTAAGCTATTGAGTGAAAAAAACAGGTCTATAAAGGTTTACTTTTTTTATGGCTAGCAGCTTCGCAGTAGCTGATAACACTATAATCCAAAGGTTGGTGGAACAGTTTTGCAATCCAATCAAATATTTCAACTGTTTCCTTATGAGATTACCAGTGTGTCTCTCGCTGAGAGTGACCTTTGAGCTTGTAAGTAATGTGTATAAATGTCTCTTTTTTGATGTACATTTCATGCCGTTTATTTGCTTTGAGAACGAATGGTTTGTGTCATTTTCTAGATGATATTCTGAAGCAGCTACTTATTTAGAACACAGTTTTTTTTTACATTGTACATTGCTTGGTTCGGTTGACTGTTTTCGAGGTTTTCCTGGTTGCGAAAGAAAATGACTGTGACTTTTATTTCTTTTGTAGCTTTGTAACTTTCACTTTTAGCAATCTACCCATTATGAATGTCACTTTGTTCACTTTATTGCAACAGTAACCCTGTAAATGTTTAACTCTGGCAATTCAGACCTGGAATTTGCTATGGGAGTTTCCTTTCATACTGTTATTACTACTTACAGATAAAGTATTTTTATATTGCCAGTCAATGTTTGTATTCATATATTACCAATAAAAAATTGAGTTTCCTCTTCCAATGAAAATTTCTGCATATGCCTACATATACTGAATAAGTCTTTTGGGATCAAAAACTACACTGTAAAATGTGTTGAACCAACCCAAAACCCCCTCATATTGTTACAAGCAAATTAATTAGGTTTATTATTACTAGGTTTATGTAATCTCAGTGAATCATTTTGCACAGGTGAAGAATTTAAATATGCTATGCCGGACCACATCATCCATTATTGATAAATATCTGATAAATATCTCATTTTTGAATAAGAATATTTCTGAATAATAATAGCAGACTATACAGTATTGCGCAAAAGTCAGAGATCGCCCATCAGCTCCAGTCAAAACAGACATGTTTTTCATTATCCACATAAATTACACAGAAACATACTATTTTGTTGTTGGTGCAGAAGAAGATGTATGAAACAACGCTTTAAGTACGAGGGAACCGCCACCATACATTCTATGCATGTGTTGACTGAATGGCCGAGATAGCAGGCAGGTCACTTCAAGCCATACATTCTATGTATGTGTTGTATACACAGACCCACTATCGAATAACACTTGTTCACATCTTTAAGTTAACTACTACAGCTGTTTACATGTTTAAAGTCTCTCCCAGGAGGCTCAGCACCTAGCTGTTCTTTCCTGGCCACACTGCCCATGCATCCACAGCCAAACAAACCAGTACCGAGATGCTACAATAGCAAATTCTCATCATTCTCACAGCTTCCGAGTCCATGAGTCTTCACCACACCAGCTGGCCTTTAACTCGTCACAGCCAAGGCAAAGCGTATCACCATGCAGACAGGAGGATGCAACACAAAACAATGGGCATTCCAAACCCCTGCTGCAGAAAGGCCGCAGGTGGGAGGGTAGGACAGCACTGCAAGGTCCAGAGACTCTACAGACGCCAGACACTCACTGAACTCGTCACTGAAGATGATCCACTGCCAATCTCCATGACAGTCTGGCACACCATTGCTGTCTTTGGCAACGTAGTAGTTGTAACGGTCTGTGTGCATGTAGTCCTGCATCGTGCAGCCGTCTGCCAATGGTGCTGGCACTAACAGGATGACTAATGGAGGGCATCACTGAACATCCATAATCATGGCTGTTGGGTCAGTCAGGTACAGCGATAAGGCCCGTCCTTGCTTACGTCACATGCGCGGCCGAGCATGAAACTTGAATCATTCGCATGTCTCACAATGTTAAACCTACCCACCAAATTACATTCCTGTCGGTTGATTCCTTCTGGGTGCAACTATTTGTGCAACTATTCTTTTGACGATGAGTATAAATAGCCGTGGGTGTTAATGTAAAGAAGTGCACACATATTGGTTCCTAACACCACCACTGCGAAGACACACAGAGTCATTGGGTTTCTCTACAATGCACAGTTTCACACAAAACCACTCTGAAAGATCAAAACCGCATCACTTACTGTTGCAATCCAGTGTTATCTTAAGGTCCCTGTGTGCTGCAGTATGATTTATAGAGTGCAGTCAACATTCCCTTGTGTATCATGAAGTGAACAAGCATAACCTTATTTTACTGTAAGCTTACTTTCACTTTCGTTTCAGTAGAAAAGAATAAATGATGCGCAAACAGTTTGAGTTGTTTTAGAAGACAAGTGATATCACTTAACAGTCATTTGGACTGCACAAGTCAACAATCATTTGGACTTCATCATTCAAGGATCAATAAAAATGACCTGTTTCCAACTTTCCCAAGTCTAATAGTGGCATGGTTCTCGTTTTCATGCTCACTGAAATGTGCTGTACACATGCTTATGTGGCCTGCTTGTATGACAGGCGCTGGCGGAGCGCACGTTTGAGCATGCTTCCTGTCATCTCAGGGCTCATATTTTTTGGAAGTAGGTAATCTGCCAAGCTTCCATCTCTTCTTCATGACTGTTTTCGTTTTCCCGGTGGTGGCCGAGGCACGTTGGCTCCGATAGCATCTCAGCAAGGCACGCCCTCAGACTTGACTTACTCAGTGATTGATTGCTTCCAGTACCTACAGTTGCCTTCGAGACCAAAATATCTTGCGGGCACAATGAGGTTTGGTGTTCTCTTCAGCAACTGAGAGAATTAGTCTTACTGCCTCTGAATCGTAGGTTGGTGGTCGGGACACATGATGTTATAGAAAGCTGAGGGTGCCTTAAGGGCAAGTTGACTGCAATCAAGAATCATACTGATTAGCTTTTACGACATTGTGGTCTCCTAACCTTTGCAGGTGCTTGGCAACTCCAGTTGTCGCAGCACAGTGTCTATATCTGATTTAAGAAGTACTGGGTTCTAATCTCTTTGATCACTATTGCCAAAGTGCCCTTGAGCAAGACACTTAGTACCAAGAGGACCATAGCTGTGGTTAGGCAGAAGGTGTTTTGGACTAAAGCACCATCTGCGCTTGACACTTTCATGGATTGATGTTCTCTAGGACTTTAGGCTAAGGCGGTTTATTCTTCTCCTGTTGTTTTTCACAGTAAGACTTGCTGAAAGACAACACCATGGTTTTACCCATGTTAGCATTTTTTCTGCATGTCTTCATGATGACACAGTGGCCCTGACCATTTGTCCATTTGGACCATTTGTGCCACAGTGAAAAATGACATGTCAGACCAGGTGTCATTTTTTAGTAGACCATTCCAAGTTTCTTTTTGCCAAAGTGTTCCTTCAAACTGCAACGGGTGTGTTTTAGATCGTTATCAGTCGAATAGTTTGCTTACGGTTTGCATCCGAAATGCCTTTTTACACTTCTGTGTTCATAATTCCATCAATGAACACAAGCTCAGCGAGACCATCACAGAAACACAGTCCTGGATGTTGACATTTCTACCCCTTTGGACATCTTTTTTTCACCCAGAGAACTGCCACCAGATATCTTCTCTTTTATGGATCATTCTCTGTAAACCCTGGAGATGTCTGTGTGTGATAATCCCAGTAGATCAGCAGTTTCTGAAATACGTAGAACAGTCTGTCTAGCACCAACAACAATGCCAATTTCAAAGTCACATAAATCACCTTTCCTTCCCCATTCTGACGCTTGGTCATCATGTATTTGAAATGACACACTACTATACTGCCTACTGCATACTACAATAGTATGTACTGTACTACCTGTGTGTAGTATGCAGTACAGTAACAAGTTTAGACATACAATGTAGCATACTAATATACCTCCAAAGCGAGTTCGTCTTTTATTAAACTTCAGACCTGTATAATTTAACTTTCTGAGGCTCATTCTGATGAAAACATACCCCACTACAATCACTATACCTACATTTATACTTGGAGTTGGCTGCGCTTTGCTCCCCAGTGTTACCCGCTGGCATTTTCTGTGGCTGAAGCAGGCTGAGAGCCGGTGAGGCAGCAGTGCATGATGGGATGCAGTGCACCACGAAGACAGTTCCCCCTGTATACTAGAAACTGTAGCTGGAGTAGTACACCATCCAGGTATCTTCAGTGCACTACAGATTTTCAACTTGTTGGCATACTACATACTTTTACATACGTGTAGGCAGATTTAGTATGCGAGTAGTATGGCACTAGTAGGCCATTTCAAATACAGCCCATGGCTGCGTCCGAAACCGCCTACTACCATACTACTTAGTAGGCGAAAGCAGTAGGTGAGAATGTGTAGTGTGTCCGAATCCGCAGTAGTCATAAAGCAGTAGGCGAAAGTTCCCCGTATGACGTATTGCTTCCGGTGAGATTTTCAAGTATGCAAGCACAGCACACTGTGCTATCCCATGATTCCACTGGAGCTGTGGAGGTGTTCCGAGCTGAGGAAGAAAAAATGGTGGAAAGCAGGACGTTGGCTCTGTACAAGTGTAAAGTAATCTACAACTAAAAACATCTTAAAATGTTACGATTTTGTGCAACACCAAGTAACGTTATGAACACACTGCTCAGCGAGGCTTAATGGCTGATCTAGTCTGTTTTATACCTTTTTGTACTACTACAACAAACCTGAAGCACTTTAATAAAATACGTGTGTGCTAGTAGGACTTTGAATGAATGGCGGGACTTCTTATGTCAAATGACGTTGGCAAGATGGCGGACGTAGTACGTCTGAGGTTGCGTGGATAATACGTACTCGCTTACTGAAAGAGCCTACTGCTTCACCTGTCGAGCAGTGCGCACTGGGTTCAATCTAGTACGTACTGACTAAGTAGACGATTTCGGACGCAGCCCATGTCTACACGTCTTCATACATTAAGTTGTAGCCATGTGATTGGCTGACGCTGCGGGAGTAGGGTGGCCACCTTCATAACACCAAAAAGGAGGACATTCCTCCCCCAAAAGGCGGGGGGGGGCGGGGGTTCGGACACGATACTAGAACAGAATTAAAATCATAACCTAACCTGTAAAACACATAAATGATCGCTCACCTAATTGGGTGGAATGGATGACATTCAGTCAGACGGGGGCTTACTAATGGCTTGCAGTTAGAGGGCTGACCTGCGGTTAGCCGGTAAGCGAGTCACGACATCAAATGACCTTGTTAAACCAATGAAATGCAATGCATGTCTTTTAATACGCCCATGAGTCAGCACGCATAGTATTGTTCGCGAGTGAACATTTTAAATAGTAGGACTAATAGGCGTCCGTCCAGGTGTTGCACCGGACGGCGGACTGGGAGTTAAAAAAACGGATGGTCCGGCCTAAAATCGAACGTGTGGCCACCCTATATGGGAGTGGGTAATCAGGAGAGAATTCCCACTGGGCTGGTAGTGTTTTGAGTCGCTTACTAAGAGCTAATGTATAAAATCACACACATAAGCACAGAATATTACATCCAGGTGTAAATCTGTAGTCATTTAGGGGTTAAACCAGCACCTGGTTTACTGATTGTGAGTCTTGTATAGGGGACAGAGATTACATAAAGCTAAAGTTAGTTTCTCATTCTCATGCCAGGTGCTCATGTGTAACAGCTGTACTATTTAAGGTGGAACAGGAATTGAAATTAGAAGGTAACATCAGCTTTAGAGATTAGCGTATCAAATTCAGTGCAACGAATCTCTGCAAAGTGTTTTGAATTAGTGATGTATCAGTTTTCACAACTGAATCATGTGAAGATGGACAGCATCAGCAAGTACGGCAAAGACCAAGGTGATACCAAGAAGATGAGAATGAAAAAGCTACTTAAGGAGGATAAGGATATATTTGTGCAGGTGGGCAGCGATAAATCCTGACCTTAGCCTAATTAGGTAGCATTAGTTTATAGCTTATTGACTGCAACAATTATTTATTTTTTAAAATAAAAGTCATTTTCTGCATTAGTGTGTGTGTGTGTGTGTGTGTGTGTATGTGTGTGGGTGTAGAGTTTGGTGTGCATTGCTCTGCATCATAAAGGTCCAGGTCTGAAAATAAGCTCAGCCCTGAGTGTAAATATTGTTGCTCCAGCAAGGAAAGTGACACCCTCTTGGGACGACCTTTGCGCTGCTACACTTTGAGGAAATCCAGGTTTACATCTGCAGGTCTTCTGCTCACGTGCCGCATAATGCAAGGATAACTGATGTGTGTGACTCACTGCTAGAGTGATGGCAGAGAGCACAGGAAAAATAGGTCACATTCCCAAGAAATAAACGAGCCTAGAGACGTTATTTAAGCGAAAACAATAACAACAGTAGTGATGAGTAGCTATGAGGAACATCAGCCTGACAAAATGATATTAAGTCCATCAAGCACTCCTTCCTGTCTTTTACTGGCCCATTAACTGTGACAGGCTTTGCTAATTGTTAATCGTGACTTTGGTCAATAGGAATGCTCCCGTATTATGGATGCGGAATCAGGTTACCTCTTCAAAGGTCTTTATGTAGCCTGATGTGTATTAATGTCTGTAGGAAACAGTTCTGAACATGTTGGATTGCTGGTTTCACATACTGGGATATCATCCTGTTTATACTCCTCTGCCTGGGAAGGTTGTCGTGATATTAAAGATGTTTGCTGATGCTTGAAGAATGCCTCTCCTTTCTTTACTTCTTTTTGTTAATTATTAAATGCGTGTCTAGAACTGAATGAAGGCGAGTTTTTTCCTTCTCTAAAACGTATTCAGTTTTATTTAGTTTTTTCATAAAAATAAAACTTACAAACGCCACCCAAAGTCTCCTCACATCCATTTTTACTATTAACAGTACCAGTCAAAAACTTACACACGGATACTCGTAGAAGGTTCTCCTTATGTTTAGCTTTATGCCTTACTTTAGAATGAAAATGAAGACATCAAGCTATAAAATAGCTCTCATGGAATTAGGTCAAGTCAAGTCAAATGCATTCATATAGTGCTTTACAACAGATGTTGTCACAAAGCAGCTTTACAGAGAATCCCGGTCCAACACCCAATGAGCAAGCCAAGGGAAAAAGTGGCAAGGAAAAACTCCCTCAGAGCAAGAACAAGAAACCTCGAGAGGAACCAAGACTCAAAGGGGGAACCCATCCTCTTCAGGCCGACCCCACAGAGCAACAGACACAAAAAAAGGATCTGAGTTTACAATTATAAGGAATGAATAGGAGAAGCGTTGAGTGTTTTTGAGGCAGCGAAAGAAATGTCAGATTTGTCTGTGAGTACAATAGCATGAATTATGCAGTCCACCTTACAAAACCTCCAAAATGGAACTTTACAGGAGGATAAAACAGCTTTCTCAACTTGCCATAGAGATTGATATATTATACACTCATCATCGAAAGAATAGATGCACATATAGTTGCACCCAGAAGGAATCAGCCGACAGGAATGAAACCTGGTGGGCAGTACATGTCACTAGTACAGGTGAGAAACTCAATAAAGATTACCCATATCAGTCTAAATTTATCATCATTTATTGTTCCTGGTAACCCTTATCTTCCTTCCCAATAGCATTCCAATCCCACACTTCCTTCTTGGTGCAACTATTCTTTTGAGTTTATATAACACATAATTGTGGATGAATTCTATTGATCTGTCCATTGTGTATATAAAGTGAAAGGGAAATTAGAGCTTTTAAACTGTGTATAAAAAGAGATAAAAGGTTTTTGCTCAACAAAATATATATTAGAGGTGACGATATGGCAGAAATATAATACTGTGATACAGCAACAACTCAAGGACTGTTTTATTTTGTTTGAATGGTTTGTTAATATTCAAGAATGGTATTTTATGTGGCATTTTATACCCAGTCATGTTACAGACTTGTTGCCAAATAATAATAAAAATAAAATTAGTTGTGAGATGTTCCACCAGGTGTTTTTATCATTACATAATTTTACCAGGCTTTTGTTACCCTTGTTCCAACTGTTGCTGGCATCAAATTCTAAATGGGCATCTCATTTTTACGTTTTAACATTTGTTTTTGAGCTATTTGATATTTAAATATGGGGTTTATATAATTTGCACATCATTGGATTCACTTTTCTTCATATTTTGGACAGCGTCTCCCAACTGTTTTGGAAACAGGCTTGTACAGCTGGAGCATAAACATTGCATTTTGGAGGTTGTACTTACAACATACATAGTTTTGCTCTGTTTATTGCTAATGTACATTTACAAGTAATTTCTTATAGTGTAGTATAGCAGATACTTATAATAAGCCTTAAGATTTAAAACGTATAAGCCCAGGGTTATAGGTGCTCTCGTGATTTTTGTATTTTGTTTGAATGGAACAGTTACTGTAGGAATAGGGGGATGGGGAAAAACCAAATGAAAGAAAAAATTTTATGAGCAAGCATTTGGTGATGTAGCTTTTCTCCAAAATGAACTTTGACTGTAGTTACAGTCCTGCTACTGATTAAGGCAAGGAAGTTTGTTGTGTTGCATATTGTACATCAGGGTTTCTCAACGTGTGGGCCACGGACCACCAATGGGGCCATGAAGCACCCTCTAGTGGCTCTAGTATACTCAGGTGGAGGCAGTAGTTTGTAGTGGGCGGGTTATGTTAGTGTTATGTTAGCGTTAGCGTTATATTAAGTATATTAATATGAACATATGTATAATAATGTACACATGTACAAATAAACACGTTGCAGTGGCAGGCTAATTGAACATCTACAGTTTGAGACAATGTAGCTGCTAGTCAGCCACTGATGGAGAGGTTTCTTGGGGTGCTTTGACGGCTCTCTCGTTTGAATTTAGACATTTAGATTTTCTGGAGAAATTGTATTCATAAAAGTTGATTTTAGTTTTCTGATGAGTCGCTGTTAGGGTGGCCACTTTCATAACACCAAAAAAGGGGAAATCATGAGGGCAGTCGGGCACGATACTAGAACAGAATTAAAATCATAACCTGACCTATATAACACATACATGATTGCTTTACTCACCTAACTGGGTGGAATGGACGACATTCGTGAGCCAGATGGGAGCTTACTACTTGACTAGCATTTAGAGGGCTGACCTGCGGTCACATGACCTTGTTAAACCAATGAAATTCAAGGCATGTCTTTTGACACGGACGTGAGCCAATGGCACACATAATATTGTTCGTGAGTGAACATTTTAAAATAGTTCATCCCAAAAAGAGGACTAGTCCGTTCAAGTACTGCGCCGGACGGAGGACTGGGAGTTGAAAAACCGGACTGGCCGGCCTAAAACCGGACATGTGGCCACCCTGCTGTGTACGTATTATCAGGTGGGCCTTGGGCCGGAAAAGGTTGAGAAGCCCTGTATTATTTCTTGATGGTTTTTAATTGCAGTAATGAAAAAGTGTTTTTGGTTATATTATCCACCTACAACATACATACACTAGTACTGGACTGAACTGAACTGAACTAATGGCTGTGATTCAGGACCTTTATTGCATAAGCAGAAGTAGCTGAGGATTATAGCACATGCTGTGCCGCGTCCCCACCTTGTTCATTCTTGAAAAACCCCCTGGATTCAGATCAGAATACATTCCCACAAAAGCCAACAGGTTTGATAACACGTATGCACCATCCCAAAAAACCTCTCTTATTGAAAACCTGCCTGGACAGCGAGAGATCAATCAGGAATGTTGTAAGACAGAGCCCGGGGCTATGCCAGGTTTATACTATGAGAGAACACAGATTCAAGAGAAGTCATATAACATTCGGCCTCAATGCCTGACTAAGCACCCCAATCCGAGGGGGCGCAATAAATTGTCATAGTAGCAAAAGTACCTGCCAAAATGAATAAACTGATTGGGAGACGGAGGAACAAAGCTTTGCTCCTGGGTGTAACCCAAATTCCTGATGATTCATAGAGGCTTTATGCTTCTCCATGCTTTGCAGGTTGCATACAATGATGATGATTCCAAAAAAATAAACAAATAAAAAAAGGAATTGTGGTATACAAGGTATTCTGGCGCAGCCATCACTCATAGTGTGGGCATGAAGCTGTCAGTGAATCTGCAGGCACATATTACACAACTGCTCTGCCATTTTATGATAGACATAAAATACACCTTATCAAAAAAACCCATCACCAAATTAATTTGTAAAACATAATTGCATCATATTTTTGTTCTGTCCACAATTGCTGCACAGACTGAATACGGCAGCATTGTTATGCAAGTTAATTTAATCGGAAGTGCAGACACAAATAAAGGGATAAGGGGATGTTATTACTTATTCAGTATGTTGCAATCATTAACAAACATTAGTGTTAGACAAAAGCACACACACATATACCCCCCCCCACACACACACACCCAGACATGCACAAACACACACTCAAACACACACACACACACTCACACACACACACACACACACACACAAACACACACTCAAACACACACACACACACACACACACACACACACACACTCAAACACACATACCCGCACACACACACACAAACACACCCACACACACCCACACACACGCACACACACACCCACATACATACATACACACACACACAGTCACACACCCACATACATACACACACACTCAAACAGACACACACACACTCAAACACACATATGGACAGTCATATCAGAATTGTATGATCACCTAAAAGGTCATAAAATGGTACCAAAGGGGGTAAAAAGGCCAAGGGTGGTAGCATCTTGGAAACCGTGTGGGATGTTCTAGAGCCTCTGTAGTGAAGACGTACCGAGAATGGACTTCTTGCACAATGAGTGCCCCCCCACGGCATAACAGTGGTGCACCACGGCCATTGATGCTAGAGGGGAACAACGACTCCGGCGAGTGGTACAGAGCCATCAACCACATAAGACCACTTAACTTCTATAACGGAACACAGGAGCACAGAGGAAAGTGTCAGGGATTAGCACTGAGTGAACTCTGTCACATCTGGGCCTGTGAAGCAGATGCATGTTTAAGGCACCAATGATTCATCATCAACGTTGCCTCCAGTTTGCATGGGAGTACCGTAACTGGACACTGCAGGATTGGAAAAACCTTTCCTTCCCAAGCTAATCCAGACTGTACATGTTGTATGTACTATATAGGCAATCCAGGTGTTCCCAGATGTGCTCAGATGTGGAGTGAGATCAGGCAGGTTAGCAGGCCAAGTAAGGTTACCAAAGTCACTGTCACGTACCATCGTTGCGTGATGAGATGGTGTTATCCTGTTGTAAGGTACCATTACCATCAGAGGAGAACATTGGTAAGAACCTTTGGCCGTTCAGACACTCACGCTCTGGTATTAGTGGTCCAAGATAATGCCAGGAAAACATCCCCCCGACCTGTACACTGCCACAACCACTCTGCATTTGGCCTACAGTTGGAGGCGGTTCTCATGGGGCATCAGTGTTATGTTTTTGGGAGGCACTCAACGTGTGAGAAGTCCACTACAGCGGCTGTAGAATATCCCACGCAATATCCTACGCCTGGTACCCTATTGTCATGCCCAAATCACGTCTTTTGCCCATGAAGGTAGTTTTGAACTGGTGTGCTCGCTTATTAACACATGCCGCAAACCCTGTCACGTAGCATGTAATTCCAAAACTATGTGTGTATATGTATGTATATGTGTGTGTGTGTGTGTGTGTGTGTGTGTGTGTGTGTGTGTGTATGTGTGTGTGTGTATGTGGATATCATGATGAATGGACCAAAAATGCTCCAAAAATACTGCGTGGAGTTGTTTGTTTATACGAAGAAAGTACAAATGTATCATTTTTTCTTCAATTTCATGAAGTAAACTTTTTTAATTATCATCATAATGCAGCACGTAGAAAAGCAAAATCAAGCAGAATCAAGATATTACAAGATATTTCCATTTATTATGTAAGCATGTCGATCTCCGATTCTGCAGGCAAATACAGACCAATGTTATCCTGATGGTGATATTTGACGTGCTACAGTGACACCGTTTATAGACGCTGGGTAAACCTATACTTCCTATCTGGGTTGGGTCCAGTGTTGGCTTAAGTTGTAATGTCAACTCTAGTGCTAGCTCTAATGTTAGCTCCAGTGTTAGCTTTAGTGTCAGCTCCAGTTTTAGCTTTAGTCTTAGCTCCAGTGTTAGCTTTAGTCTTAGCTCCAGTCTGGGTCTGGGAGTGTTATTTGCTTGTTAGGCCATGTGATATCAATCTTCATGTCTGGGTTCTATAGCTGCAACTGGACAGCTTGGATGCATGGTTTAGTTTGGATGCTTACAGTGTAAGCATTGAAGAGACATACCCAGAGGACTGTTTTAAAGTGTAATACAAAAAAAATGCAAATTTAAAATACACATTTAGCTGTGTCTGAAAATATAATGTGTGTTCCTTCTTTAACACTATAAAATAATAAGAATGGCAATAATGTGTATCAAATATGTGCAGTTCACTTCATATGTCCCACAATAAATCAAATCTGAGTCAGAAAAACGACACCATGTGGTATTCTTTATTATTACTGCTGGATGTTTACTTCACAGGGGAACCTGCTACATCTTGAATATGATCCTATATAAATACACCAATGTCTTTAAGAACACCAGCATGTAACAACAATTGACACAAATAATATATATAACAATGCATTTACATATAAAATGTATTATTCATTTACTCATTTTAGGATATTGAGCAAAAAAGTAGAAAGATGGATCATACGCCAAAAAAGACTTTTAATAAATAAAACATTTTCTTCTATTCCTACAACATAAAACTTAATCGGTAATTAATTTCAATGAAAATGTTTAGAGTGTTTAATTTTCGCTTAAAATAAGCAAATATGTCATAGTTTATTATACGGCTTTATAATCAAATCCAAAAAAAGATCATAAAGATCTACACTCATCATCAAAACAATAGCTGCACCCAGAAGGAAGTGTGGGATTGCAGTGCTATTGGGAAGGAAGATGAAAGTTACCAGAAACAATAAATGATGATAAATTTAGACTGATATGGACAATATTTATTGAGCTACACATACAGAAGTAGTGTCTCTCAGTATGGCGTCGGGTCACCATGTTTGCTAACACAACAGACGTCTCAGCATGGAGTTGTAGAGGATCCTAATGGTGTCCTGTGATAATCCATCCCATGCAGCTTGAATATTCTCACACAGTTCCTGCAGGTTTTGCGGTAGGTTTGGAGGTGGAGTGACACCAGGCTTTCTGGATGTATGATGAGTGACAAACCGTTCCTCTTGGCGCTGACCACGGTGCCTCCACACACAGATTCGTTGGTCGTCTCTACTAAGACAAAAGCGTGACTCATCACTGAAGATGACCCGCTGCCACTCCATGAGAGTCTGGCACAACAATATTGCTGTCTTTGGCAACATTTGACATGGTGTTAGGGGCAGTCGTCTTAACGGTCTGCATGCATGTAGCCCTGGGTTGTGTAGCCATCTGCCAATGGTGCTGGTACCAACAGGATGACTCATGAAGGACATTACTGCTTGCTTAATGTCCCCAGTTGTGGCTGAGTGTAAAACTTCAATCATTTGCATGTCTGACAATGTCAAACCTACCCACCAAGTTTCATTGCTGTCGGTTGATTCCTTCTGGGTGCAAGTATTTGTGCAACTATTCTTTTGACGATGATTGTATAGGGTAAAAGAATATGGTAAAATGCTACAGTGTATAATACCATATTAAATATAAGTCAAATATTTGGCATTGATAGGAATATAACCTGAGCACGACTTGCGTGACATTAGCACATAAATTAGGTTAAGCTGTAGCATTACACACTGAATACAAGTGAGCGAGTGTGGGCCTGATGACTCACTGGAAAAAATCTAGGTCACCAAAAAAATTTTATTTGGCAGTCCTGAAACTGGGATTAATCTGGAACAAACATATGTCAATGGCATTATTTATCTGATTTAATTTGGCTGTAATTAATTGTCCTCATTTATCAGCTCTAACTAAATGGCACCACAAAAAGGTGTCTTAGACACTGGTAACTGTCTGTTTCACATTCTTTGGCAGGACATTCCAGCCTAAAACAAGAATTTAATATGATACTTGTCTTGATATGCCTTAGTTTGTAGGGCAGTATACAGAATTCAGTTTTGTATCAGTTTGCGTTTTTGTCCATCAGTAGCCACATTTACATGCAGTCTGATAATCCATTAATAATCTGATTAGTGCCTCAATCGGAATAGATTACATCCATGTGCACATTGGAATAGACCAGCCCAACTGAATGAGGTGGGTAAAATTGTTTAAAATTGTATTATTGGGTCTATTAGAACAGATTCACATGCTTCAATTTCCCCAAAACACAGTATCTTTCTCATACTGTACATCTGTATTCTTCACCTTCAGTCTGAATTGCTCTGTTGTAATTCCTATGTCTTTAAGCCCTGCCTCCTGATTAGCCCGGTTTGCTCTGATTGGTCAGCTTGCCCACTCTGTTCTGATTAGTCAAGAGTAGCATCCTGGTAAAAGTTTCCCCAAACCACTGTGGCTATTCAACTGTATCAGTTTGAGCCAGAGTGTGATTCTAAAAAGTCTGGTAGAACAGGCTAGATTGGAGCAGAACGTTTTAGAGTGGTAAGTTTTGAGCGTTTTAGCTCCCTCTGTGTTGTGTGATGGTGTGCAACACTTGCTGGTAGGCGGGCAGTAATCATTATGCTACAAGATGATGTCACCTTGTAACACAGAAAAGGGCTGGAATTGCAGGCAGCTGCCAGAAGTAGTTTCTCTGTGTACTTTGAGCTTTATAATTTTGCAGCCTGTTTACATCCACAAAAAGCTACATAAACTAAAAGAGAGGGAAAAAATGGGATGGTATAATACCTCCCCTTTAATAGAAAAATAATAGGCATGTAAAAGCCTGTATATGTTTACCTTCCCGAACGGAAAGTTTATATGTTCAGAGCGCTTAACTGGTCTCTAGAGAAGACTTTAAACTTAAAGCCTTAAAAATGACTCTCCAGACTCACTAGGCTGTATTGGCCACGAAGCTCACAGTAACGAGCTGTTCAGACAAGAGATATGATATATGAGCAAATGAATAACAGTGGGTTTACACCAACTATAGGACAAATTAAAAACAGGTGGAAGTTTGTACACAAATGGGGTATTACAAAGCTAAAGGCCAATATGATAAGGAGAGGACGTCTTCCTCTCGCCCCGTCTTTAATAAGTGCATGTAAAGTGCATTTTCTTGAGCGTGCCATAATTTTAAACCGATTTAAACCAATCACACCGACTAAAAACATATTGCTGCTCCTCTTACACAGACTGGACTGATGCTCATGATGGACACTGACACTCCGATTACTCATAGTGTGCATATAAACACAGATTTTCATGAGATTGTTGAGTAAGGTGTGCATATAAACACCTCAGTCTTTATCTATAATCGGAATGAACATAAAGTCAGCTTGTCAAGAGTCTTTGCATGTAAACGCAGCCAGTGTTCTTTCACTACAGTTCCCAAGATGCATTACACAAATATAACCATCCAACACCTCTCCCATGCCACTAAAGAAGTGCAATAATAGAGGCTAATAATACAGTCTCCTTCTTAACGGTAAACGTTAGCCATCTGACTTCTTTCTGCATTAGCCAGGTGAAAGAAACTTCTCCAGCCAAGTCCAATAGCCAGTCCCCAAAATCCACCCCTAAACAGTTGTAGTTTTTTTATTGTTCCTACCTCCTTAATGACACATTGTCAGACGTGTCCTAGTCTTTGAACCAGAATATCTCACTCTTGAGACTATTGCGGCACCACTGTAAGATGCAGGAAGGCATGTTCACAACAGATGTATGTCATTCATTTTGTGGGTTCAAGCTTCAGATTTCACTGCAGTTGATTTTAAGTATTTTTAGAAATGTTGAAGGTCAATTAAAACATGAAGAAAGGATAAAGCGGTACACTCGTTCACCATGGCAGTGTAGCTAGAGGTCCATGTCATGGCCATCTGCCTCAGTGGATGATTTTGTTTTTATGCTGAGTTTAGACAACACAGACAATGTTACAGAGAACTAAACATGAATACACCATTAATCTGAAAGCTCTACTGAGCCTGAACCCCACCTGTTGGTCACTGATGAATCAGGAGCAAGCAGCATGTTCAAAGTCGTTAATGTTCTTACAGTACTGCTCAAAGGTCAGAAGCCACACTTCAGTTATTTAATTTCTAGTCAAAAGGATTTTTGAGTGTAAGTCATTAATTTCTCAGTTTAATTTGCTTATTATGCCATTTTAACCGGGAAAAATGGCACTGAAGTCCAAGCCTGTCCACTTCAAGGGAAATGTGGTTGTCTCGGATTTCTTCACAGTACTTATTTTATCCATAAACTTTGGTGTGGCTCTTCAGATACTTCATTTCAAACTTTATTGCTTGAGATTGAAAAACAGTACAGTAATTTCCCGCAGCACATTCACAGGATGGAACACACCGCAGAGTGGTCTTGTTTCCAGAAGGCGGTAGTTGGGTGGGACAAGTGTCGCCAGCTGGGCTGGAAGTCTTTTGGGTACGGGCTGGTGTACCCCACTGCCTCCACCGTGCTCCTCCTTTGGACGCGGTGCAGGACAATGCGGTACACTCCAGTTAAAGGGCTCTGTAGGTCCAGCTGTGCGTTGTTCTTCAGGTGGACCTCCGTAATGCCCAACTCCTCCAGCACAGTTTTGACTGCCTGCTCGTCTGGGCTGAGCTCTCGTGAGGAGTCTGCAAGGTGCTCTGGGGTTCTCAGCGCAGTAGGGTATGGCTGCAGATACTGGATGTCCTTCAGCCAGATGCTGGACATGACCTTGGTCAAGGAGGATCGATCAGTGGGTATCTGTCTCAGGAGGCCCCTGATGACATTCTGGCAAGAGTCAGGAACGTATGAAGGAATTGAATAGGCACCCTGCAGGATACACAGCTTCAGCTTGCCCAGGCTGGTCCCGTTGAAGGGGAATGTGGCTGTGACCATGAAGTACAGCAGCACGCCCAGAGCCCAGAGGTCCACAAAGGATCCCACGTAGCCCTTGTCCTTGAAGAGCTCAGGTGCCGCATATGGCGGAGAGCCGCAGAAGGTGGTCAAGATCTGGCCGGGTTGGCACTCTGTGCTGAAGCCGAAGTCACCCACCTTGACGGTGTAGCTGGTGGTGTAGAACACATTCTCAGCCTTCAGGTCTCGGTGGATGATGTTGTTGTCATGCTGAGAGTAGATAACACAGAGACTTTTAGAAAAGAAGAAGAAACCTGTAACTCTAATCTATACCAAGATCTATCTGGAGCATTTCTTTCGCTGCTCTTCATATAGGACTGGAGCAGTCAAAGGTCTGAACAGACCTTCACATTGAGGGGGTTCCTTTTAATATAGTCCGCATTTTAGAATAGAGAAGACCTCAAAACTCATTTACGCATATGGAATTACTGACTAACAAGTGTTCGATAAACCTAAAGATCTTATATTTTACATTCTTTTAGAAATTAGATCCACTTTAGTTTTGCACACTTTTATTGCAAGCATCTTCACAAAGACCACTGAGACGCTCTTCTGGCAGTTTTCTCCCACTTTTTCCTAATTTCTGCATTATTCAAACTCAGTCACTCAGAGTGGTTTGATGTGAAATGGGACAAATTTTCTGTCTTCTTTACAGTGGTGGGAATGGGAACCAGGTGTCGCCATTTCTACAACACAAATGCATCCAATTTATCTAAAACCACCAGACCACCTACATGCTCTATATTGAATATTGATAATGGTAAAATACAAGCATATCAGAACAAAAGTGTTATCCTTGGGTACTGTTTTGCCTCACAGCACCCTACATGTACCTTAGCATCTGGACTGGATTCTTAAAAATGCATTTAGTGCCAAAGGCTCATCTCAGAATTAGCATGCAACAATACTTCAGGCATCAGTCAATATATTCATAACAACCACACACCATTTATATATATATATAAAATGACATGAGGTAGCTTTTAGAGGCGTTCAGTACTTTTGGCCACTCTGCTAACATTGTTTAAAGGGTGAGGTGTTTTTGTCATTAAAAAAGCTCTTTTTATAATGGCAGAGTTTATATTAGTCCTCAATAATAATAATAATAATAATAATAATAATAATAATAATAAATAACTGGAATTATTTTACAGGCTGAGATGCCTGTTATAGGTACCAATAGGACACAAGAATCACAGGCTCCTCCTGGGGTCTATCTCTGCCTGATTAAAAGCTTGTAGGAAAACAGAAGTGGGTGTGTCCAAACCTTTGACTGATTCTGTTGCATCATATCATATACTTTGTTCTTGAGAGAACTTTCATGTCAGACAAGTCACTTACCATGTGTCTGACTGCTGACAGAATCTGTGAGAACACAACTTTGCTCTCTATGCCAGACAGTCGCCCCCTGTTGGAGATCCTAGAGTATAGCTCTCCTCCAGCGGCATACTCCATCACTAGGTGCAGTCTTCTGAAGGTCTCCACCACCTCATACAAGCGCACGATGTTGGGATGGGACAGTTTCTCCATGCAGCCGATCTCAGAGGAGAACAGTCTCTGGGAGTGCCTGTCTAGACGCACCTTGTCCAGGATTTTGACAGCGACCCGTTCTTGGAGATGAAAGAAGAAATGGAGGGGAAAGGGGTAGGGAGGAGAGAGAGAGTGAGAGAGAGAGATGAAAGATGAATGTAATGGAAATATCAGTTCCAGGCAAGAGAAAAGGAGGCCTACACCTAAAAAAGAGTAATGCACTGAATTTTGTGTTCAGGTTCACTTAGTTTGGCAATAGCCATGTTAATGTGCAGTACTGTATAGTCAAAGACCACCTATTCCTTTATTTGATTTACAGTCAAAAATGGTTATTCATTTATATGCGATGTTTCTTAAGAGGTCAGATACAAGATAAACACCCACTTACAAAAGGACGAAGAAAGTCAAAGGAAAAGGAAAATAAGTAAAAAAGGATTTTTAATAAATTATTTTAAGATACAGAGAAAATGAGACTAAAGCCTGGTAGACCATGGAAAAGGTGCCTCAACCAACTCTTGAGTGAGGTGCAACCAAAATCAATAACTCTATACTCAAGAAAAAGGTGCCAAACTTGTTCTATACCAGGGGTTTTCAACCTTTTCCACCTCAAGGCCCATCTGATAGTAAGTACAAAGTAAAGTGGCCCACCAGAAATCAACTTTTATTAATACCATTTCTCCATGAAATCTAGTTAAAGAAAAATTACATGTTCAAATTCAAACAGGCAAGCTACGACAAATATGACACTAATATAACCAGCCCACTACAAACTACTGCCTTCACCTGAGTATAGCTCCATGGGCCACTAGAGGGTGCTTCATGGCCCACTGATAGGTCTGCAGCCCACTGGTGGAGAAACCCTGCTCTATACCATGAAAACATTTATTTATGATGCTTCATAACGCTTAAAGGCCTTCCTCAGATGTACAAAACATTGCTCTAAACACATTTAAATAGCCATTGACAATAAATCAACAGGTGTGGTGCACTAATGGGGAAGAAGGGCAGATCCCATGTCCTCCTCTACTCCCTCTAGTGGCCTATACACAGATACACAACAAAAACAGAGAAATGCATTGGTTCAGTCACTCAAGCCAAGACAAAACCAGGAAGGTAAAAGGAGCAACTAATTCAGGAATACATTGTGTAGTCAGTCTCCAAATTAAGTCCTAAGCTGAAGACTTGTAGACCACCTAAACTGTCCCCATCAGATAAACAGCACTTAAAGCTTTCATTTTCGGTCCACTTGGACTCTCCACCCACTCTCCTACACTACAAACACCTGCAGCTCATATCATGGTCATATTTTCCCTTTGCTTTACCCATTTGTTGTAAAGTCTCTGTGCCCCTCTTTAATAAGCCATTTCAGTCTGAGGACACTAAAGTGGTCTTTGTGGTACTGTTGCTGCAAGGGTCCTTAAGGCTCTACCCAATCCAGTGAAGGGCACTGGCTCAGTGACACCGCTGAACTCCGCTGAAGGCTCCGCCCAGTGCCCTGTCAACGCCTTTCCTTATCATATCCCCCCATGCTACCACACCTGTAGTGGCTCACCAAGACACTTATGCAAGACTCCCAAAAAGAATGACAGCTGTAATAAAGGGAAAGGGTGGGCACACTAAGGTCTGACAAACTTATATGAAAGGGTGGTCTCTGACTTTTGCACAGTGCAGTACAGCCATGATGTAAGAAAAATCAAGAAAATTCAACGCATACTTTTTTTCAGGCTACTTATTAACTCTATCCGTTCTCTACTGTCATTCTCTCTTTCACTGCAGACGTCTTTTCTTACAGGTTTCCTACAGAGTACAGAGAATGAGGGTGAGGGTCTAGGAGAACTATGATGATTACTGTAGCTTAGGCGAGGCTACCTGTGCCCGTGTGACGTGGATTAGCCTAGTTGTGCCTCCAGACTTACTGTGCCAAAAAGGTCGAGGACATACTGGCGTCACCATCACCAAAACTAAAAGTGACAGAGGGAGTGGCCGGCTCACATGGACCGACCAAGTAATGAATGAACACCTGGGAGAAAACAGTCACCTCACTCCACCAGCCAAAAGAACCCTGCTGCTGAGTTTTAAGACAGTCGGGTGAAGAGTAAATACATCACAATCTGGGGCCTCTGCAGAACTAGATGTATTATGTATTAATATGTTATAGAAAGGAGCCATAAAATCCAGATGTACACAGCAGTCAAAAGTTTGGGCACGCCTTTTTGAGCATATGCTTTTTAGAAGTTTACAGATTTTTTGATCTGAACATTTTCAAAGGGGAATTCTGCACTGTAAAAAGTGTTTCATTGGTCCAACCTAATAAAATTACTTACTTGCTACAAGCAAATTAATTAGGTTTATTCAACCTAAAAAAAGGACTTTGAACGAAAGATTCTTTTAATCAGAGTAATTTTTTGAGTTTTCAGTTCAATTCAATTGCTTGTAACAAGTTAGAGTCATTTTTTTAGGACACTCCGATCTAGTGTTAACATGCCTTCTCGCCTCTTACACCAAGATTTTAAAGACCAGACTTTAAAGACCAAAAAACATTCTGATGATGTATTTTGAAGGTGCACTGTAAAAAGTGCAACCTAAAAAATGACTCTAATTTGTTACAAGCAATTGAATAAGTTTTACTCAACTAAAAAAATATTACTTGATTGAAAGAATCGTTTGTTGTGAATAGTTCTTTTTTAGGTTGACTAAATGTCATTCATTGTAACAAATAAAAGTATTTTTTTTAGGTTGGATCAATGAAACACTTTTTACAGTGTGGGAGGAAATTTTGAAAACCTACAAACACGTTGAAGTGAATACGTGAGGACCATTTGTTTGATTTTGGTTTGCGCACTAGCCGTGTGCTTGCATAAGGAAGCCAGATAGTTAATGTTCCTGCACTGTAAAAAGTACATCCTAATAAAATAAGGTTTTAATTCAATTTAATTTGTTACAAGGAACTGAATAAGTTTTACTCAAATCAAGAAATGACTTTATTTGAAAGAATCGTTTGTTCGAGGTCCTTTTTTAGGTTGAATAAACCTAATTCATTTGCTTGTAACAAATTAGAGTCATTTTTTAGGTTGAAGCAACAAACACTTTTTACAGTATGGTAGGAGGTCGTGGAGGGGATTCCCAATGGTGGTATGATTTACCTGTGTAATGTATGCTGGGTATTGTAGTGATGGACGAAAACAAAATTTTGAACGTATTCAAAAAAGTGTTTCATTGGTCCAACCTAAAAAAATGAATCTTATTTATTACAAACGAATAAATTATCTTTATTCAACCTAATAAAGAACTTTGAACAAACAATTCTTTCAAACAAAGTAATTTATGGAGTTGAGTAAAACCTATTCAATTGCTTGTAACAAATTAGCAATAAAAAATCATTTTTTTAGGCTGCACTTTTTACAATGTGAGGAGGCTGAGGGATGCAATACTGCGCTACAGATTATTATATATTACATTACATTACAAAAAACATATCAAATGCTGTTTTTATGCTGGAACGCCCCTTCAGATGCTTGGAATTAGACAAAATAGAGAAGAGAAGAAGAAAATGTATTCCAAGTATTTGGAAAACAACCTTCAGTAGCCAACACGTTTAGCAAATGTGGAGCTCTTTCAAGCCTCTTGGAAAAGCATCTCACATGGCTCCTCAAGAATATGAAAACCTGCATCAAGGCGATGCGGGACTACTACAAAGAATCTAAGGTAGAAGCTGTTTTTCCTTTAACACTTTTTGATAAACGGAAAATAAGGAACCCAAACTTTTGACTGGCACTATATACACTGAGTAAGCATCTACATGTTTAGATCAAAACGTACATCTTCACTATTTATTTAAATCAAGCTTAAAGAAAATTAGAAGTCTTCCCAGCATTAACGTGATCAGGTACCTTTGGTGAGGTCATGGATGCCCAGCCTGACCTGGGAGAAGTTCCCACTGCCGATCTCCCCACGGAGCTCATAGAAGCCGATGCGCCGGCCGAAAGTCAGGTCAGTAATTACTTTCTCGGAGTGGGTGAGGTCGTGCACCGCCTGCTCGAATGCAGTGCGCTTGGATTCCAGTCCTGAGAGATCTTCTCTTGGCTCCACTGATTCTCTCCTGCTGGCTTCCTTGACACGGGCCTCCTCTTGCCAGGCCACCTGGGGGACCAACTCCCTGCAGTGGGATGGCATGGTCTGCTGGGCCACTTTCCCTGGAGAGAAAGAGAGAGAGAGAGAGAGAGAGAGAGAGAGAGAATGGTGTAGAGAGAAGGGGAATGCAGGAGGACATATAACAAATGCTTATTAAAAGAATAGATAAGTCAGAAACACTAATGTTGATGGATGAAAGTGAATAGCCATCAATTAGTATTATGCAAACAAGATCATTCTAGTTGGTGGCTATTAGCTATTATTCTGTGTTAGCCATGTTAACATATTTGGCCACTGCTTCAAATCCAGTGAATTACAATTCAGTTATTAATCTGAGGACTGACTGTTTAAAAGTTATTCAATAGCCAGCGTGAAAGCAATATGGAGGCTTGTTGTAGTTATATGAGTGAGATGTCGGGATAGAAAACGAAAGACTGGGAAAAGCCTGGAAATCTGTCAAATCCAGAAAGGTACATCACAGTATTTAACCCCTAGACATTACATTCATTGATCCCTAAAGATAACTGGGAAACATGGCTTAGTACTTCCCTTAAATCTTTATTAATTGTAGTTTATTAAGAGTGGACATATTCTGACTTTCCATAGTGCATTTGTTTGTGTCAATGGAGATATTTTATTAAGATTTGAGTTTGATGAAAAGTTATTGTCTTGTTTTGCAGAATACAAGGAGCAGCAGCATTTAAATATAGCAGTTACCTGTCTATATATATCAGAATGTTTCAACAGAGTTTGGCAAAAAAACTAAATAAGTAATTTCTTGGAGAATTAATCAATTTCGTCTTTGTTTGGAGAACAAATTAGCCTAGTTTGATCTTTATTGTAATTTAATTTAATTTAAGTTTGTGAAGCACAGATCATGTTCAAATAATAAATAATAATACACAATGAATAGTATTCAAATAATATGGAAAAATAACACAAATAATAGAATGACAAAAATGGGGATGCATGTTTTTCTTTGGACAGGAACAATATATTATAATAATCTTCACTTATTATTGCACTTTTTCATACATATCATTTCTTTGTATCTCCAGTTTTTGTCTTAAAATGACACATAAAAAACTATGAACTATGGACCAATATAAATTCTCCAAAAATGTTGTTCCATTAATGTTCATATATAATGTCATAATTGATAATGTTATCATTTTTTCTAGGCAATTATAGAGCATTTCTAAAGCTTAGAATAAATGGCAGTTATGCATGTTGACTTTGCTTACATAGTAGCTGTCTTTTCTCGTTCTTCTTCGGTTTGCTGTTCTTATTCCTGTGAGGAAACATGGTAATCTTTCTTCTAGGTCTGTCTGGATGTTGGCTTCACACGTCACTTTCATAAAGCAGGGGCCACTGATGATTGTCCTTCTCCCACTGTGGTTGAACATCTACTGTAAATTCCACGTTTTGTAGAGACCTCTTCTTCAAGCTCCTGGTCAAAACTTACTGAACTTCTCCTCAGGATCTTTCCAGAAGTTCTTGTGTTCCTTCAGAGTTTCTGCTGTCCTCTTCAGAGCGATGTGTCTGAGCACAGCCTCTCTGGATTAGGACGCACACTCTTACCCTCCCGTTCACTCACGCTCCACTCCTCTGCCACTGAGTGCTTCCCAGCTCCTGCAGCACTGAGGTATCAAGCTTGGCTAATCCAGAAGACAGACCTTCTGAACTGACCTGTAGACTAAACACATGTTTCACATTCCTTTGACAGTCAATCATTCACAGAGACAGTGATGGGATTATGGATTCTCACTGTCTACTGCTGGGTCTTAGAGGTCAGTTGGGGAATGAAGGTCAATGTGAAGGTGTTTGTTTTAGGACGTCTTGGACTTTGGAGGAAGAACAGATAAAAGCAAAGCTAACCTGCCACGTCAGTGACAACAAAATTGACCTGATTTTCCGAAGTGCAAATCCAATTCTTTTTGGCTTAAACGGCCAGGACTACTACTACATGACCTACTTCTAAAGTGCAAGAATAACCAGCCAGTTTTCACAGTAACCCATATAGTTACTGAATAATAAGTCTGGGATTTTAGAGGATTAAGGTTAGGTTAGATTTTTGATGTTGAGTTTAGACACTTAGGAAATACATATATACAAATAGTAATATAAATGACATATAGTAACTTTACAGATGATACAATGTAAGTAAATCGGTATATAGTTTTATTCCAAGTAATTTTGGAGCATTATTTGAATGAAATATGAAATATTAATGAAAAATAAAGTTTTTTTTTTAATTATGTAAAGCACAGATAATGTTCAAATAATTAATAATGAATAGTATTCAAATAATATAGAAAAAGAACAGAAATAACAGAATGACAAAATAGGGGGTGCATCTCTATCTTTGGACAGCAGCAATATGTTGTAAGAATTTTCACTTACTATTGTAATTACATATTATATATTTTCTTACATATCTTTGCCACCAGAACAAACCTTTGTATCTCAGTTTTTTCCCGTCTTAAAGTGACACCTGCCCTAAAATATTATGAACAATGGACCAATATAAATGCTCAGAACACATGGTTCCATTAATGTTCATGTATAACGTTATAATTTATGATGTTAGGTAAGATTTCATTCCAAGAAATTGTAGAGCATTTCTATCGGTCGTGAAATTAACATGAAACAACATAAACGGCAGCGTGCCCAAATGATGGTGAAAAGTGAAAATCTGAAAAAATGAATCTGAAAAAACTTGTTTTTTTGCACAGCGATGATATAGGTATTTATATACATATCATACATAGAGACATATTATCTTTACAGATAGGTACTTATATATATATCATACATAGGGACATATTATGTTTACAGATAGGTACTTATATATATATCATACATAGGGACATATTATGTTTACAGATAGGTACTTATATATACATGTCATACATAGGGACATATTATGTTTACAGATAGGTACTTATATATACATATCATACATAGGGACATATTATCTTTACAGCTAGGTACTTATATATATATATATATATATCATACATAGGGACATATTATCTTTACAGCTAGGTACTTATATATATATCATACATAGGGACATATTATCTTTACAGCTAGGTACTTATATATATATCATACATAGGGACATATTATCTTTACAGCTAGGTACTTATATATATAT
>CM067493.1:6453654-6534308 GCA_034552555.1 Semaprochilodus insignis | reverse complement strand
GCTCGGCCGCCATTAAGAGGCTTCTGGAGGTGTTCGGCATGGAGGACCCTCCTGCCTCGCCCCCTCGGTCCCACAAGCAGCCTCCGCAGTACATGCTGGACCTGTACAACACGGTGGCGGACGTGGACGGCGTGACCAAAGACCCCACGGTGCTAGAGGGCAACACTGTTCGCAGCTTCTTCGACAAACGTAAGAGAAACTTGTCTAATCTGAAACTTCCACCGGCTTTTCAGAATTTCTGTACTGTTCAGTCATTATGGCGATTTGGGTTGATTTTGATTCGTCACTGGTATGAATTGCTTTACTGGGGTGGTGACAGAAACCAGGGGTCTTAATGTGTACACCACAGAAAGTGCTAATTCATTTATTTCATTATTGATATTTATAAGTGTTGTTGACGTTGGTAAATCTGGGGACTATTTAGCCTCACGGCACCCTGCATGTACCCCTACGCCATTTATGGCTTACTGTAAAACCATGTCTCAGACATCAGGCAGCATCTCTGTAGCCACATAATCCCATACCTTTCTATGAGAGATTTTGGAGGCCTGGTTCCCATCACCACTATTGTGACCAGTTTTGACTGGGCAAGTTTTTCTAGAATGGATCGTCTCAGACTGGCTTAGTTTACATTGTAACAGCTTCTGAGCTTCTATATTAGCTATATTAGTGTACATGAACACCTGACTGGACACCTGGTTTCTCTATAGATACTTGGTGTATAGATATGTTGGGTGTATAGATATGTTGATGTTGTGTGGCCTAAACAGTTCCCTGTTTTGTTCCCTGAACAGTGCGCAGCGACCAGATTGAGTTTCTGTTCAACTTGTCTACTGTGGCGAGGAGCGAGAAGGTTCTCACGGCTGAGCTCCATCTGTTCAAGCTGAGACCTCAAGCATCGCTCACGTTCAACCGGCATCACTTCTGCCAGGTAAGACCTTCTGAAATAATAATGCTATTAGGGGAGATATGAGTCGGGTCGGCACTCTCTGCTATGGGTCCCAGGCCTATCCCTACTAAGACAGTTAAACATCAGTGTCAAGGAAAGTACATAATATGGCTGTTTTTTGTTTGCAGGTCAGCGTCTATCAGGTTATTGATAGCAGCAGAATGAACATCAGCCAGAGCAAGAAGCTTGTGTCTTCAAGGCTTATTCCCATCCATTCCAACGGCTGGGAAGTGTTCACCATCACTCAAGCTGTGAGTTTTTAACATTGAGTACTCTGTTAAAATGGCTTTTTGTTTGTAAGCATGGAATGCGGATGTAAAAGGCGGCTCTCTTTGAATGAATTACTGAGTAATCCCGTTCTTTCTGTAGATCCGTACATGGACACTGGATGAGATCAGTAACCTGGGCCTGCTGGTCACTGTGCGGACCTTGTCTGGCACTCAGATTGGCCTGAGGACTGTTCGATTTGCCTCAGGCCAGAACCACCACCACAGCAAGCAGCCCATGCTGGTTCTCTTCACTGATGACGGCAGGCGTACTACCTCACTGGAGGGTGCTCTCAGAGGTACGAGTGCTTCTCTCTCTTTCGTAAAAAGTCAATGACAGTGTTTTATTCGTCTTCTTCTTCTGCGAACGTCCCTTGATGTTGACAACTCCTTCTCTTTTTCAGTTTCTGAAGAACCATTAGCTGGTCAAGGTCTCCCTCTTCCCAGCCTGAATCTCCCAGTGGTGGGGCATCGCAAAGCCCGCTCCCTCGACTACGAGGAGGACCGTGAGAAGATGTCATGTCAGCGGCTTCCTCTCTATGTTGACTTTGAGGAGATCGGCTGGTCTGGTTGGATCGTGTCCCCTCGTGGCTACAATGCTTACCACTGTAAAGGCTCCTGCCCGTTTCCTTTGGGCCAGAACATGAGACCCACTAACCACGCCACAGTGCAGTCTATCATCAACGCATTGAAGCTCACAAAAGGCATTGAGACGCCCTGCTGCGTGCCCGACAAGCTCTTCTCCATCAACCTCCTGTACTTCGATGACGATGAAAACGTAGTGCTAAAGCAGTATGACGATATGGTGGCGGGAAGCTGTGGGTGTCACTGAAAATCCTAAAACTGCATTCTACATGTATATAAAAAGCCTGATTCGGATATATGCACAGGAAGTGGCTACATGTGTAATTGAAAGGCAAATCCTGGACGACATCAAGACCACAGCTCACTAAATACCTTTTAGGGTTCATGGAATTTTTCTGCTGTACTGAATAATGAATAGCACTGACGTTTGATGCTGTTTGGTAGCCTTTAATGGAGTTAGGATGAAATGATGGACTGCATGGATGAATTACTCAGTCCTTCGTACAGCGTTTGTAAAATATGTAAATAGACATAAATGCTAATATATGGAGGAGCTCGGGGCTGGTGACTTGTAAAAGATGTACATTTGTAAATTGCATGTTGTGAACTATTATAAATTCTTAATAAATCATCAAAAATGGCTTGTGGAGTTCCTGCTGAAGGAGATTATAAATACTGCATGACAAAATGATGAAACAGGCTTTTTATAAATTATTCAATGTGCATTCCATGGTTTGTATCAGTCTAAACAGTGGTTCTATTACAGTTTGTACACTCATCTTCAAAGAACAGTTGCACCCAGAAGGAAGTGTGGGATTGCAGTGCTATTGGGAAGGAAGATAAAGGTTACCAGGAACAATAAATGACAAATTTAGACTGATATGGGCAATATTTACTAAGCTACACATACAGAAGTAGTGTCTCTCAGTATGATGTTGGGCCGCCATGTTTGCTAATGCAATACACCAGACATCTTGGCATGGAATTGTAGAGGTTCTTAATGGTGTCCTGTGATAATCCATCACATGCAGCTTGAATATTCTCACACAGTTCCTGCAGATTGTGCAGTAGGGGTGGAGGTGGAGTGACACCAGGCCTTCTGGACGTGTGACACGTGACAACAAATCGTTCATTTTGGCGCGGACCACGGTGCCTCCACAAACAGATTCGTTGGCCATGTCCACCAAGACAAAAGCGGGACTCATCTATGAAGATGACCCGCTGCCAACCATTCTAATTAATTGCATAGTGCTTTTTCCTCCTCTGGTTGACAAAGGACAGAAAAACAAGAGCACAACAATAATGAGTTATGATAAGAACAAGGTAAGTCTAATCAGACATTTAGATTTACTGATGACAGTCACTACATTAGAAGCCCATAACATTAAAAGTCTAAAAGTTGCCCAAGTAAGAATACAAATAAGATCTAGTGGACCAGCAACTGAGGTACATACAACACGAGTTAGCTATGCGGATGTGTTAACACAAACTAGTGACACAAAAGAAAGCACACACAAAGTTCAGAGACAGAGAGGAAAAACTGTTCATTGTTGTAGTGCCCTAGCCTGGAACTCCACTACCATGGTGGGAAGTGTACTGGCTAGCAACCTATCAAAACTCACTTGTGGCCGAACCAAACTTCACTATGGTGGTGAGAAGTGTCCGGCTAGTGGCTTAATCAAATACACACATTAGAAGTGTCCCACTTCGTGGGCTAGCCAAACTCCACTACCACAAAGCAAAATATCTGTCCTTGGCTCTCAGGTGATGATTAGGGTGGTCACATGTCCGGTTTTAGGCTGGACCGTTTTTCAACCCCCAGTCCTCCGTCTGACAATGTCTGGATGGACACCTATTAGTCCTCTTTTCGGGGTGGTGTTGCATTGGTGTAACAAGGTCATGTGACATTGCTCGGCTAACAGCTAACCGCAGGTCAGCCCTCTAAATGCTAGTCAATTAGTAAGTTCCTGTCTGACTCACAAATGTCATCCATTGCACCCAATTAGGTGAGTAAAGCAATCATTTATGTGTTATAGGTTAGGTTAGGTTATGATAGTAATTATGTGCCCCCCTCCCCCCTTTATGATGTCCTCCTTTTGGGGGAGGGATGTCCTCCTTTTTGGGGTTATGAATGTGGCCACCCTAGTGACGATGGAAAATAACTCAAAAATAATGTAATAACCCTAATGTAAATGGGCAGCTAAAATGCATACAGCATTCTTACCCTGGATGCACACATGGAATATTCGTTCCACATATTGCTGCTCATATACAGACAGCAGCAACAATGACACCCGAGTGTGATGACCTGAGAGTGACGACCTCTGCAATAATTAGAGCTGTGGGATGAAGCCTTGAGTCATATAGTGGTATGCAAAGGTTTGGGCATCCCTGGCTGAATAAGATATTGTATTTATTTTTCAAATAAAAAAGTACAAAATACTGAAAATGAAGCTAATTGACAAATACAAGGCAGAAAAAGCTGCAAACAGATTACGCATATCCAATACACAATTTCAACTCTCTAAAATGTCTTTCAAAAATGGCAGTTTAGAGGAACAGGGGAAGTCAAGGCAAGATCTGGAATAACACAACATGCTTGTATGCTGATTAGAAAGGCAAGCAAAACACTCCCAAGATTGCAGCATGGCTAAAGGTTGGTCTGCCAGCTGTAGTTCTGTTTAACTGGCTACTCCACTGATCTGAGATGTCTAGTAGAGCTGCACTGTTTCCCAGCAGGGTAATTAGGTTCTAGCTCTCATAGTGATCTTTAGGCTAGTGACATTTTGCCATCTGTAGCTGAGCAGGAGCCGGTGTAAAGACCTGAATACCGGAGTGGTGTGTTCATAGCTCTTTGTATTTATTAATATTCCTGCAGCAGCATTCTGAATGAGTTAGCCAATGGATTTCTGGAGAGACCAGTGAGGAGGCTGTGTATGTAGCTGCCTCTGTATGGCCCAGTGGCCTAATGGATAAGGCATCAGCCTCCGGAGCTGGGGATTGTGGGTTCGAGTCCCACCTGGGTCGGTGTGTGCGTCTTTAGACGTCTGACCTAATGTCTGGTTCTTTAACAAACAAGCAATAATAATAACCCAACAAGAATGAGCCAAATAAGTACCATAAGATGTATATTCAAATAAAGGATATGTGAGAATACTGGAAACTCCAAAACGGACAAATAGTAAATGATATAAACAACAATATGGTTCTAAAAGGATGCCATGAAGATGTAGAAAAAGAAAACATCATCTACAACAAAACAAAGCAATATGAAGAAACAGCTAGTTGGTGTTCTCAGAACTATAGACTAGCCGTCTTGGATGCAACCAGCTTCGAAGACTTTTGTCTCAATCTATGAATCCCGTCAAACACCCTGCAGAGATTTATAGGCCAATCATCCGCGTGCAACATGTATAGAGATGGATAGATAGATATCATCGTCAGTAAACAGTAAGGCACAGAGAACATTGCAAATTACTGAACACAGCCAACAGTGAACACCCTGTCAATAGTCATACAACCATGGCGGTAGGCATTAACACTGCACCACTGAATAGCACCACAGTACAGCACAAAGTAGCACAAGCAACACATTCATACACCTTTAAGTGCCTTTAAGACCAATCCCAACTATTTACATGTTCTAAGTCTCTCTTACTGTGTGTCCAGTGTTACACATGGTGCTCCAGGCTTTCCGCTCCCCTCAGCCAAGCCTCCTATGTATCCACAACCGAACAAACTGGTTGTGGGACACTACTAGATATATATAGAATGCAGAATCCCTGTTGAAATCACATATACCCAAAACACTCTTTACCAAAGTTCTCCACAAGAGGGAGCTATTAGTATGCAAGTGCTAATAGCATTACTGATGGACTCTCTTAAACTTTGTTGGCATCAGTGAGGACACTTGGACGGCAACTGTAAAGGCCCTGCTATTGGAACAGTGTGGTGGCCTTGGTGGCAACGGCACTCCAGTGACGCTTCTTGCCAGGTATGTCCGAGGCAGCACAGGAGAAGTTGGCATAAGGGTGCCTCCTGGGCAGAGCAGCTGAGTGCAGCTCGCCACACTGGTCAGCCTTCAAGCCATTACAGGTGTGGCAAGGAGCACCGGGGAGGAGGACACACGGCTCAGTCTCTGTGCTTTGGTGCCACAAAGGAGAGGATGTGGCCCCAATGGAGGACTCTAGGAACGCATGTTCTAGGCATGTTCATTTACAGGAATGGTTGACATTATGAAACCCCTACTATGGAGAGACTGTGGAGAAGTTGTGGGGGGTGGTTGGGTGGTATGACTCCGCACACCCCATGGACTCTATATATGTAATCCTGCTAGTAATCATTAGACATTAGGTCAGTTTTTGTAATTGTAACAGAACACAATGATCTTAGTTTATTCCTCATTATGCAACACTGTTACATGCAGTGGGGGGTGGGGGGCATGTGGGCAGGAAGTAAGCAGATAATCAGATAAAGAAAACAGCAGGCAGACAAGCAGAACCGATAATGGAAGAAATGGTTTATTGATATAATTACAGAAAGAATCAAAATAAGATCAATCCAGGCAGGGCTAGGGTTAGTCAGGAACACCATTGTTTATAATCTGACACCCCTGGTTACATGTATCTATCCAACAGCCATTCTCAAAACACTCATTCATAACCCACTAGTCTTGTTCGTGAACCCTTGATACAATGGCATAAACAGAACCCTCTCACTTATTCTAATCCGCATTCACTTAAAGAGAAGGACATTTGAATTTAGCACTGAATTTACATAACAGATGTAAGAAGTATGTTAAGCTGTTATGATTGTATCAATTTTATTAAACAGCACAATTAACAAAACGCAATACAGAAACAATGATAACAATAACATATCATAACAAATCAATATCATACAAGATGGAACTGTATTATATGTGATTATATGTATATATATCGTCATATATGATCATCATGTTCGCTCTGTGGATCCACCCCCACGCACCCTCCAGCAGCTGTGGGATGCACTGCAGTCAGCATGGCTCCAGATACCTGTGACAACCTACCAAGACCTTATTGAGTCACTCCCAGCCCGTCTGTGCTCCACACATTATAATAATGTAGCCGGTGGTCATAATAATGTTTTTTCGAATTTGCAAATATATGGAAGTGTACGGTCATACAGGTCTACCAGCAGTGGCAAAAATCCCAGTCTACAGGAAATTCACCTCAGAATTGTGGCAGGGAAGGCACCCACCAAATCCGAGAGCTGAGATATGCTCCAGTACCCCCCACAACCCAGATGGATTAAGTGTACTGTAAGTGGTGTGTTGGTGTACAGTAACTCAGTAAGCGTAATGTGTTAGTGTACTGTAAGTGGTGTGTTGGTGTACAGTAACTCAGTAAGTGTAATGTGTTAGTGTACTGTAAGTAGTGTTTTGTTGTACAGTAACTTAGTAAGTGTAATGTGTTAGTGTACTGTAAGTAGTGTGTTGCTGTACAGTAACTCAGTAAGTGTAATGTGTTAGTGTACTGTAAGTAGTGTGTTGCTGTACAGTAGCTCAGTAAGTGTAATGTGTTAGTGTACTGTAAGTAGTGTGTTGGTGTATGGTAACTTGGTAAGTGTAACGTGTTAGCGTACTGTAAGTAGTGTGTTGGTGTACAGTAACTCAGTAAGCGTAATGTGTTAGTGTACTGTAAGTAGTGTGTTGGTGTACAGTAACTCAGTAAGCGTAATGTGTTAGTGTACTGTAAGTAGTGTGTTGTGTACAGTAACTCAGTAAGTGTATTGTGTTAGTGTACTGTAAGTAGTGTGTTGTGTACAGTAACTCAGTAAGTGTAATGCGTTAGTGTACTATATGTAGTGTATTGGTGTACAGTAACTCAGTAAGCGTAATGTGTTAGTGTACTGTAAGTAGTGTGTTGTATACAGTAGCTCAGTAAGCGTAATGCGTTAGTGTACTGTATGTAGTGTATTGGTGTACAGTAACTCAGTAAGTGTAATGTGTTAGTGTATTGTAAGTAGTGTGTTGGTGTACAGTAACTCAGTAAGTGTAATGTGTTATTGTACTGTAAGTAGTGTGTTGGTGTACAGTAACTCAGTAAGTGTAATGTGTTAGTGTATATAAAGTAGTGTGTTGGTGTACAGTAACTCAGTAAGTGTAATGTGTTGGTGTACTGTAAGTAGTGTGTTGGTGTACAGTAACTCAGTAAGTGTAATGTGTTAGTGTACTGTCAGTAGTGTGTTGGTGTACAGTAACTCAGTAAGCGTAATGTGTTAGTGCACTGTAAGTAGTGTGTTGGTGTACAGTAACTCAGTAAGCGTAATGTGTTAGCATATTGTAAGTAGTGTGTTGGTATACAGTAACTCAGTAAGTGTAAATTACATTATACATTATACACTATGGCCAAATCTGTCCTTCCTTTTGGCTTATGTGTGCATATAAAAATAGCATGTCCAAATGAAAGAAGGTTCAAGCAAGCTCACCAATCAGGGTACAGCAATTACTTTGGAAGCCTGAATGAAACCGGTCGAAAAACTAGGATTCTTTTGGTCAAAAAGAACTATGTAAGTTTGGCTACAATGAGCCACTTCACACCCAAAACCCCTCTGAAAGACTTTACGTTGTTTACTTTTGAACAATTATGTAGAAATGTAGAAAATCTGTGAAGAAATTCTTTATCAGCAGCAGAACCACTTACAAAAACCTGTCTCAGATTAGTAGCAGTGTTGCACTGACTGCATGTGCATGAGGTAGAGCACTTGGGTAACTGCAGTGCATTTGAAAGCTGATGATCTCATTTTGATGCTTTTAATGTTGAGGTTTTTGTTCATGGCCATCTATAAAAAGGGGATATTTTTAGAATAGAGGATTGAGCCAGCAAGACATATGGCCTGGTGAATGAGCACTTCAGTTTGAGGTCAGCCATATGCTTTCCCAAGCAAATTCTATGCAAATTAAACAAAGTATGCCTATACTTTCTGATTCGCAAGTACAGAGTAAAGCCACAATGGCGTCTAGGATTGGTTCACTGACACTACAAAGATGAATGCTTTTAAGTAATCACACTTTCATTGATTAAACTGAATTACGAACATGATAAGAATGTAGCTGTCAGACCACTGCAGACGCAAAATGATATGAACTAATAGCCCTTGAATATAAGATAACTCAATAAATGAATAAAGGCCTCTCGGCCCATACACTTCTAGCTTATTAAAGATAATAAGAGCCTCCTAATGGTTGTGTGCAAACGTTTAAACAGTCAAATGATTGACTGATTCCATGTAAAATATAACATTTTTTGGCAAATTTCATTGCACACTTTAAGTATACCGTATAGAAAAATGACAACTTTTATTATGTGCCATTTTTTAATGTGCAATAATATGTTTGTACAAGCCACACTGTATGTTTTATTTGATCCCAAAATGTTAAACTGAATTACCTGAACATATTTGCAGTAAACTGAACATATTGGAAGTGTGTATTCTGTAGAAGACATGTTAAATGGAGCCCTGATAGTTAATACTTGCATGCCTTAAAACAGTGTATATTGTATTAAAATATGGTATATAAACCATATAGAAATGTTTGGTTCATTATTAAAAACAATAGCAGCTGTTCTCTTGAGCAATGTCATGCTGTAGCTGTAGCTAGACAGGTTTAATGATATATTCGAGTTAAATGAGATCACAGTTCCTTGCTCAGTGGACGAGAGAGAGATGCAGCAACAAAATGGCAACAAACTAGTGAAAGGATTTTATCTATAAATCTAATAATAAATTCATATTAATTTCTATTCAATTTACATTTCTATTAATTTCTATTAATAATAAATAAAGTATTTTTTGGTTTATACAACATATTTGAATGGTATTGGATGTGTACATTATATTGGGGCCTACATGTCAACTTTCACTTTTGCACACATCTGTAGTTTTCATATGTGTCGATATCAGAATACTGTGGCTGGGGCGCCTCCAAAGATGTTTCGTCTAGGTGAATAATTTCCAGTGTCAGTAGTCAATGTCCTATCAAAATGTGAGGCCAGTGCAATAATGGATAAGGCAGAGCCATTTTAAGGTGAGCCTGGCCCCTTCCTATTTCTCCCATCATGTGATGTCAGAAACATCACTGCTAAATGCCAGAAGGTGCCCATAAGTGAGTCCTCAGTGACTGTGAGCGAATGGAGCTACACAGCTAAGAGTTAAACTGGTTAAACTAAAGGTTAAACCTCAGTTGTGAAGGAGCTTCCTTTAACTTTGGAAGTATTTCTCTAAAAATCAAAGAAATCATACCAGGATATTCTAATTTCTACAGATGACAAGTTTGGGCTGTAGGACACCAGCATTACTGCTTTGGAATGCTGACTGTTTGATGACCTGGCCTGGCTGAGTGAGGTGGTTCATTATAAAGTCCCATAACAGGAGTTCAATAGCAGTCAAATAATACAGCAATGTTGAACTATTCTAGACTGTGATGTGTTCAGAAAATGAATGTCTGCTTTTATAACCCTAAATCAAAAAGCTGGCACAGTATGAAAAGAAAAAAACACAGTGTTTTTATATTTACTCTGAGTTTTATTTCATAGCAGACAGTATAAACCCGAGATAATTCAAGTTTTGTCTGGTCAGTTCCATTTGTTAATATACATCCATTGATGCATTTCAGGCCTCCAACACATTCCAAAAAAGTTGGGACTATAAAGCATTTACTGCTTTACCCATACCCTCTTCTTTCCTAGACCTGCCCCCTTTACGCACCAAAATTCTTTGGGACTTCTTGAATGGTTAAATTATATTATGCACAGTTGTATCGGCAAACCAAGTTGAGGTGTGGAGATGGTCTACTCGTGCCAAGTTGTTCAGCTGATAATCATCCACTAATGAATCAGTTGACATTTAAAAGAGAACCACCGTTTTTTTCCACAATGCATGGTTGCAACTTTCAAGTAAACGACATACACAGTAAAACAAAATGTGTGGCTGTACACCTCATGGCTCCACTAAAACTTTTCTTTCTACCAACTATCCCTTACTGTCAAAAAATAGTGATTCTCTTAAAGTGACAGTACCCATTTAAACTGAGTAAGCCAACCCATAGATAGGTCACTGTTATGTACTAACACATAGAAAAACACATGTATCTAATATTAACTTAAAAGCTGTAAAGCTATATTAATCAAAACCAATTTATCTTAAACATACAACACTTAACTAAAAACTTGCAATTAACAAAAAAAAGTCACTCACTTATTTAGTATTTGGCCCAAACAAAACAGTAGAGGGAGAAATATGCTAATATTGCTTTGAGTAATGTTGATTTTAAACATTTCAAAATATTTCTTACACATTTGTTGACAAACTGGAGACAAACTCTGCATATATATGTTCTTCAAAGACTCTTTTGTGAATACTGATTTTGTTCTAAAGCACAATTACAATCACTGGTTGACATAATCTGTTTGAAATCACATCATTATTTAGTTTTGTTTTTACCCCATTACTTGCCCCAAATTTCCCCCATCCCAACTTAGTTTGGATTGTGTTCCAGGCCTGAAATGCAGGAATGGATGTATATTAACACATGAAATAAAGTTGACCAGACAAAACATGAAATATCTTGGGTTCATACAATTAAATAAAAGTCAGTGTATATGTAGAAATCTTGCAATTTTGCTATTTGCAGTTTCTATACTGTCACGCTGTGGGTTGAAGTTACACTTGGGTTAGCCTCAAACCCTTTCAAACCCTTGTGGCCGACCACATGACATTGTAATAACAGACAGAAGTTACAGCCACAGGTCATTATGCAAATAGTGACATATTCAAATGTAGCAAATGGATAATTTATAATGGACAGAAGTAAAGTTATGCTGATGTATGAAAATGAGCAGATACCATGTACTACACCAAGATCTTGCATCAAGGTCATACAGCGGTGATGTGTACAGATGCTATGTAATCTACTGAGAGTACACCCCGGTTTATTTACTCAGCAGCGCAACTAGATGGGAACAAGGTGCTCTAGACGGGTGACATGCTCTTTTCTGGTCTGGTAATGTGGTCTTCCACACATTAACTGAAAGTTTACACATTTAAGAAATGAGTCTCTCTAGTGATTGGATAAACTTTTGGGCCAGATTTCAGATTTACAAATATGTCACATCACATTATAAAGTTTTTCTGGTATAGTCTGGAATAGTCACGGTCACCAGGCTATGAAGTTGTCCCTCTGTTTGGGTTTGGACATCTATAACAGTCAGTATAATGTAACAACTTCATATTCCGGAAACCCCTGACATTTTGGTCTGGAGATATTCATGGGGTCTAAGAGGTTGATCCCCCAGAAACCCCTATATTTCACACCTAGAGTTCAATCATGATAATCCCAGGTGTTGCCACTACTATCTGTGGCCAGCTGTTCTAGAGAGCAGTATTCACCTTGCTCTTCCTGGGTGGGTAGGATTGCCCCCCATCACTCTGTTAGCTGACTAATAGAATTGCCAGTCAGTGTTCTTCTCTCCCATGACATTGTGTTATATGCAGCTTTGAGGATCTAGATAATGTATTTTGCTTGTGTGACAGTTCTTGTTAGTGGAATGTTTGTTGTTAACATTTCTGGAAAACGGCTTGACTTTCTTCTCACATGACTAGAGATCCCCTGCAGCCCTCTTCTTCCTCTTCTGCACTCTGTCTCCAGCACTTGTCGTCTTCTTTTCTGGCTGAAACACTATTTGATCCCTCAGTCTCCAGCTCAGCTTGGCGTTGCCCAAGAGCCCGTTCTCCTTCAGCGTTTTCTCAATCTTAAGTGGCACAACAACAGATTCACAAGAATCTTTACTCAAAGTAGAGAATTGTGATATGATATTGCTGCCGAAGAGTGAACACTGACTCATCATGTACTCACTATAAAGCATAAATAATTATACACTCATCGTCAAAAGAATAGTTGCACCCAGGAGGAATCACCTGACAGGAATTAAACTTGGTGGGTAGGTTTGACATTGTGAGACATGCAAATGATTCAGCTGCACATGTGACATAAGCAAGGATAGGCCTTATCACTGAACCTGACTGACCCAACCGTCCTACTGTTGTCTTGGTGGAGACGACCAATTAATCCGTGTGTGGGGGCACCGTGGTCAGCGCCAAGATGAACGGTTTGGTCTGGTGTCACTCCACCTCCACCCCTACCGCAAAGTCTGCAGGAACTGTGTGACAATATTCAAACTGCATGGGATGCATTATCACAGGACACCATTAGGAACCTCTACAACTCCATCCTGAGATATCTGGTATGTTGCATTAGCAAACATGGCGACCCGACGCCATACTGAGAGACACTACTTCTGTATGTGTAGCTCAATAAATAATGATCATATCAGTCTAAATTTATCATCATTTATTGCTCCTGGTAACCTTTATCTTCCTTCCCAATAGCACTGCAATCCCACACCTCCTTCTGGGTGCAACTATTCTTTGAAGATGAGTATATATTGTCCCAAAATGCATAAGTACATACAGAGCTGAGTTCTGGCATGGGAGGGGTTAGTAGGCACATTGATTTAGGGGTTGGTTGTCACAAGCATATATTATTTCATATTATATGCTGCACACATACTAAATTACACATTAAAGGTGCGGTATTATGATCATTTTTAATGTTCATAATGATATGGGTCTATTAGAATAAATTTACATACTGCACAGTATGTTTCTTATCTGTATTCATTCAACCAAAAATGGTTTCTGTGGGAGAGTTTCTCCGTCTGGTGTGTGCAATCGCTTTATAACTTTGCAGACTGTTTCTATGCACAAAGAGCTCCATAACACATTGAAGGAAAGAGAAAAACAGAAAAGCTCTTTGAGAATCACTTTGAGAATACAGCACTGCACTGCCAATGTTTATATTGTATTTAATTAGTAACATGTTGTTCTTACCTCCACGCTTTAGTCTACTTGATGTTAAGGGAGTGTAATTGAAAATAAAAATAACAATAATCCTTAAAATCTTTAAAATATTATTTTAGATGTTTTTGTTCAAAATGATGAATCATTTTATAGTGCTTGTAATGAATGATGGTGTTTTAATATAAGCTAATGAAAAAACGAATTTCATTGTTTTATTGTTAAAACGGCCAGTTTTATTATACAGTTTCTATATTATTGTTGTTTATCTAATTGTTCTTCTACATAATGCAAGGTGAAAATGAACAGCTCTAACATTTAATTGATTTAAAAATGTTATTTGGTTGCCACTGAATTTTATACATTCATGATTTGGTTTAAATGAAAATCTCTGATTATTTCTATCTGTTGCTTCATTCTTTGAAACTATAGCCTTTTATCGTTGTGCCAAACAGCCCCAACATGATGAACCAAATATGTTAAACAAAAATCAGTTTCAGTGCATTGCACCAAATTAATTAAAGGAACAGTATGTGAAAGTGGCAGAAAGCATCTAAAATGGGTATTGCAGTCCAAATTCAAAATATTGGAGAGAGTTGCTGGACCCGCCCCCTCTTTCTCTAACTTAAAGCTGGCAGGTTGATGCGCACAAGGCAAGCGCAACATTAAACTTTGAGAAAGACGAGCGGTGATGTGTCCTGCACTGTAAGTTCAGCTCATGTATTGTTTACAAAAAAAATGCAGACTCCAGAGTTACGACTGATACCAGTTAACGTTAATCTTTGTTAGCGTGATGGCATTAGCCACAAGATGGTGTTTTACTATGTCTCTGGTTATGGAGCTTTTTAACAGGATGCTGAAGTTTTAGGTATGTGCTTGCTTCAATGGTTGCTGCACACTGTGTTTGCCTGCCAGTTTGTTCCATATCTGGCAACCTGGGATGTCAGACTGATACTGTGAATTGGGCTATGGGCAGCATCACAGGTCAAAACACAACCAGACTTTCAGCTTGGGATCAGAAATTTCAAAGGAGAACATACTAGCTGTAGCACTGCTGTCAGACGTACCATGTGTCCTTTAACATTTAGTGGTCATATAATGATTTAATACAGTCATAATATTACATATTGTTCCTTTAAAACAGCCCAATACTTTCTGTCTTCCACATGTCTACAAAGTTCTAAATCACTGTCTGTGACCTGAGAAATCAGAGACTGACCTGCATCAGAATAGCTGAATTCACCGCAGGGTCATTCTGATCCATCTTACTGCCTGAGCTCACTTTCACTCTCACTATCTGTTTCTTCAGCTTCAGATCTGGGGAGAGATACCAGAGATGCTATTGGAGAAACTCAAAGGAAACACAAATCGGCATCATTTCCTCAGAAAGGTGTCTAGATGAACCATCATCCACAAGCTTTAGAATGGTGGATGTATGCAGCATATAAATTGCATTAATAAAATCAGAGTTTAACATTTAGATCAGTCAATAAAATGTATTCATAATGACCCAAACGGTTGCTTCGAGCTCTTTTGCTGATGTCCCCCCCTCACCTCTATAGCAGACGAAATTGTGTTGTACGCCACAGTCTTCATCATACCATCTCCCGAAGTCATTCACAGCCACCAAAACACACTTGTTAGTCTGACCTGGTTCTGAATCTGCCCAGTAACGGAACAAGGAGTTACTCTGGTCTGACCACACCCAGGAATCACGGAACAGGCCAATCCACATGTAATCAAAGCTGTAATTCTTCTTAAGAGCAGCAACTGTTTGGTGCTCCTCCAAGCTGTGGATGCTAGCCAGGTCTGTGTATTTCTTTCTGCAGAGAGTCTGAGCGTCTTTCCAGGTTATTGCAGGAGTCAGCCCAACGAATCTTCTCCCAACATCGGTTGGGTTTGCTAAGGAGTGACATCAGAGAACACTGTCAATCGCAAAACCAATGCTTCACTCATAACTTCTCATATGACCAACAACACATTAACATTAATCAAGACTGAATAGCGTTGTGTAATTTTCCACTGCTGTAACTTTCATATGTTATATGCAATGTTTAAATAAAAGTTTTTCTTCATAATAATTTAGATATATAGTTTTAAAATTATAATATACATAATATACACGGCCCTTTTGGGATATGTTGCCTTAAGGCAACACTGTGCAACAACGGATAGAAATCAATAATTTTATGTTATTTTCAAAATACTTCATACAATAAAACTACACAAAACTAATGACACTAGTACTGCTAGTACAGTACATGCTGCGTGTTGCATGCCGTAATTTATCAGACGGAGCTAGTGGCCTTAAAATTTCATGCGCAATACATAGTCTCACCTGACCAAAAACTAGTCACCTTGTGGGATTCATAGATTGTGGTGGTATAGTGCTCGTTCCATGTGTGGAAAATGGGTCCAAAGCAGATGTTAATGATAGGCTAAAAGGAGTGGCTGCATTTGGGTGTGCCAAAGGCCATAGTGTGAAGGAAGTAGCTGGATTTGCAGGTTCATGGAAGGGTATGGTCATACGGGTCTACCAGTAGTGGCAAAAATCCCAGTCTATAGGGAATTCTCCTCGGAATTGTGCCAGGGAAGGCATCCACCAAATCTAGCTGAACTTCGAAATTCTCTGATGCAGGAGTGTCTGAACACTGATGTGGCCTACATCCAGACACTTCTCCAGTACATGCCAAACTGAGTTGCAGCTGTTATTTATGCTTGTGGAGGCATTACATGCTATTAGGTACGTTTCAGTCACAGGACACAAACTTATGCTAAATACAAAGTTCATTCTAAATGAAAGACGATACAATAACTGGAATGTTCTGGAATGACACTTTCTTGCTAATGGCTTCAAACTCACCATCATAACACAAACCGAAGTGCTTTTGTGAGCAGTTGTATGCAGACCACGTCTGAGTCGAAGTAGGTATTATCCCACAGGAGAATGTCTGAGCAGGTTCCCCAGTTGTCCAGTTACTGTACTTGGATAGAAGGTCATCTCCCATAGACCATCCCCAACTGCTCTGGTCTCCTCTTCTAAGTCCAATCCACACAGAATCATTATAACAGGGATCTATAACAGATATCAGCCCCCTCATCTCCTCTATGTTGCCTATAGTAGCCAGGTCAGAGTACATCACTCTGCAGTAGCTCTGCGCCTCCAACCATGTCTTTTTCTCATTCACGTAGTGGTACTCCCGAGAGAAGAGAGGGGAAGAGACTCCAAACCCCAGACCTGTAGTGAGATAGGAAGTGTATGCAGATGAGGCACAACATTATAACCACCATAACCACCTGTCTAATATGCTGTTGGTTCTTCGTCTGCTGCTAAAACAGATCTGACCTGCCAGAGCACAGACTCTACAAGATTTCTGAAAGTGATTTGTGGTATCTACCAACATGTTAGCAGCAGATACTTATGGTCCTGGAGGCTCTAAGATGGAGCTGCCAGACTTGTTGTGCCATCTCCACACAGCTGCTTGATCGGATTGAGATCTGGGGTATCAGGAGGCCAGAACAACGCCTTGAACTCTCTGTCATGTTCCCCAACCATTCCAGAACAATGTGTAGTGTGGCAGAGTGTGTTCCCCTGCTGAAAGAAACTTGGTGTGCACCTGGTCTGTAACGCTCCCTCCACTGGACTGTCTTCTTCCCTTGGTGCATCCCAGCACCATCGCATCCCCAGGTAAACACACATACCCAGTTGTCCACATGATGTAAAAGAAAACAGGACTCAGTGGACCAGGCAACCATTGTTCATTGCTCCAAGATCCAGTTCCAGTAATTGTGTGGCCATTGTAGAGCAGGGTGTGATTCACTACGTGTCCTTATGGGTCAGACCACATGGGACAGCCTCCCTTACCCTTGTGCATTGACCACGGTACCGGAAATAGCAAGCAGTGTCTAACACAACAACCGCAAGAAGCCTCAAAACACTTTTGGGGCAATGCTGAAACCAACTGCATGCTTGATGAAATGAAGGATTTATGAAAGATGTCCTCATCTTCTAGATAACGTGTGTTCAAAAACCCCTTTCCTAACTCATGTAGACCCGGGATTTCCACGTTATCTGACTGGATTACTGACAAGGTCTGATTTTCTGTTTGTCAGATTATTAAGTGCATGTAAACATATGGCGTAAGATTGCTGTCAAAAAACGTGTGTGTAATCATCCACACCTGTACATAAGCACATTTGTTGTAGACAATAATCTGCTTTCATACATTCACGACGGAATCATGCATAAAAACATTATGTGGTAATGCTGTGTGCGTTTTTGAGAAAACAGCTTGTAAATTTACAAGTATAAACATTTAAGCCTACGATCTGAATTATTACTAACACAACCTCTTAGTTATGAACAGAGCCACAGAGAGTTAGGGTTAGGCTTACATATGGCTCCGGTTATGAATACGGATCTAAAAGTAGGAAACGACTGTCAAAAATACGTCACAGGAAAAACGCATCGAGTAGATCAATCGATTCGGCACAGTGCGCATGCGTCTTCGCCGGCGTCCATGTAGTAAAGAACGAAACCGGGTTTTCTGGAATCGACTCTGAATCTCGACACTTGCCGCTGGAATCGATGGAATTGATGACTCAATTTCTCTCCTGCTTGACACTCGCCTCCGTTTTGATGTCCCTTTTCATTCACTATGATAAAAACACGATAGAGTCGACTCTCAGTATTTCGACCCTTAGTGTCATTGAATAAAAAAACTCGACTCAAAGAATCAACTTTTTTGGAAACGATTCTTCATCGATGGCAGCTCCACTCAGGTACCGTTTTTATTCCTTTCTCTGCTGAGAAAAACTGTTTGATGACAATAATTTATTTCACGTCTCCATGACCTATAGTATGTTGTCGTCGTAATCCTTGAGGACAGGAGCGATATATGGCGCAGGCTAAACGCAGTGGTGTCGTTTAAGTTTAGTTTATCCTAACTCAGTGTTTTAGTGCTGAGGAACTTCCAAAACCCGTATTCATAACTAAGAGGTCGTGTCTGTAATAATTCAGGCCGTATTTGTATACACCAACGATGTTTGTGTACAACAAATGTGTTCATGTACGAGTGTGGATGAGTACACACAAGTTTTTTTGACAGTAGTCTTACTCCATATAAACACACTTATTGAAGAGGGCCTGTGCTTTCCCTTGTTTCTTACATCAGGGGTGGACACCACAGCTTTCTGGTGATACGTTGCCTCCTATTGATTGGAGGATGAATTTGACAGGTTTTGTCAATTTACAAATTGCACTTTTAAATAAGATTCTCATTAAAATTGAGGGGACATCCTCCAGGGACATAGCATTTCACATTTACACATTTCAGAGAGTAATGACATTAAGCACTGTGAAATGCAGCAGAGCTCTCCAAGAGAGGCTGTACATCAGTGGTCCACTGTCTCAGTTACATGTATGTATTACTGTCTCCTGGCTCATTATAGCATGTTATGACACATTCTGTGTGATGTAATTATATATTTAAAAAATGAATAAATAAATGTCTGTTTTTTCAGCATTCATTTGTACTTGTGTGTAATTTGAGTACTTGTGTTTTTTCTCCATTACATTTGTTACTACATCTGTTTTTTTTTCATAACGTTTTCATTTAGACTTATAAACCAACTCATTTCAGTGGCCTTTTCATCCCCGCCCCGGCTTGCCAATCATCTGTATTAGAATTTCTTGCTTATCCAACCAAATTTATATCCATGAAAAATGAACTGCCCATAACAAAGCTAATATGTTTTTGTGTGAGACTAGTACTGCCTACTAGTTGCTGCACCACCAAACACAGAAAAATCTGCAAAAAATCAATAGAATAGTTTGTTTAGGTATATTTGACTGCATGCTTCCACTAACTGAGTAAGATTTTGAAACAGTACCCACATTTGCACTTAAGCATACTTACAAAAGTATCTCTGTACTTTTTCAATATGCTAACATTAAATACTTCAACCATTCGCCTACATTAGAGCATCAACATGACTGAGACAAATACACATTCACGCAAATACTTACCCCAAACAAGCAGCAGTAAAAGCATTGCCTTCTCCATGTCGTCTCCTCTGATCACCCAGCAACTCTCCCTGAGTCGGGCGTGATCATGTAATAACTGTTCGGTTTATTTGTTTATTTTAATGTGACACCGCCAGCACCAGCAGTTATGCAAAACCTGCAGTGGAAACAGTGCACCAATACAGGCAAAAACAGCTTTCAGATTGTTCAACCATAACCACAATGCCACAGTAATGACAATAATGTTTTAATATATCCGCATGAAGATGCACTAAAAATAACCGCAATAGTTTATTATAATTCATACCACCTTTCCCTTCTGAACAAATTAGATGCTTGGTTAGGTGTAGCATGCCAGTGTCAAAACACAACATATGCTGGTTTTACTGGTGACCAGCATACCCAGCACCCAAAACAGAAAGCATGCTGATTTGCTCTGACATGAACTTGCACTAACCTAGCTGCAAAAATGTGCTTTTTTCATTTATAGATGGAAATGCTTTCTTGAACATGTGGTCTAATGAAGAAACCGATGCACATCTAGATTAATCAAACTGACAGGCTACATATTACGGCCTAATTTATTACAAGATGCTGCATGGTTCATAGCAAGCAAACCAACAACATGTAATCAGTCACATGGTCACACACAGATGCAGCAGCTTTAGCATGCATTTCCTTATTCCAAGAGATCAGCTGTCATGTAACTGCATGTCATGTCTGTTTTAAACAAATACTAGCTAAAACACTGTATTCCATTCTCGAGCCACCAATCATGCCAATGCTTGTTTTTAGGTTAATGCCCATTGCTGCTTTACATAGGCAGATATTTCATTTCAGCATTGGCGGGGGAAGCGGTTCCTGAAGGGGAAGCCAAAGGGGGTTCAGAGCACAGATATAAACACATAGATGCTGCATTGTCTGTTGTTCTTCCGCCATGTTAGGGCATTCAAGATCTGCTTGTGCACATGTACTGAGATCTAATGAGTTCCCATGATTGATTTGGCCATATTTAATTAATCTAGGTTACAAAGACTGAGTAGCAGGATAAGTATTCAGTCACGAAGCGCTGTATATAATTCTCAATCAGCACCAACAAACGAATTGAATAAATGAAAATAAGTACTTCACTTCAAGTTAAGATCCCATGTGTTGATTATTAAAGCTTAATATAACTCCAGAGGAAAAACAATCTCACCAGTGCTGCATCTATGTACATCTATGGTCGGGGGATGGCAGGGAGTGGATTGAAAGACTGTGAGACATATGAAACTTTAGCACATGTTCTTTCGTTGCATATTATAACTATAAAGTTATGTTTATTTGACATACTGAGAGGGATAACTCTGTGTCCTTCCCAGTAAGGGGTATCAGGACCCCCTCTCCTTCCTAAGGTCTTAGCATGGTGGCGAGTAGGCGGCCACACTGTGGCACGGTCGCCAAACTATTAAGGCCAGTCCTTCATAGTTTGGCAGTTAGTTACAACATGTCAACTCAGCAAAATAACTGACTGATTTATGTGAATGGCAAGAGGCACTTTTGCCGAAATCCATTTAATTATGATTACAATTTAACATCTGTCCATCCTGTCCAGTTTGATCCTGTAACAGGATTTGCCTTGATTAGGTGCCCCAGTTTGCCTTCTGCACCACCATATTCAACAAACAACATGCACAACAGCATCTCACAAGATTCCTTACAAGCTAATTGTAAAACATAGAGAGATGGGTGAGAGAAAACCAGCAGAATGTATTAAAAGTCATTAGTCAAAGCTTTCCAATTATACAGCTTTCAGGGAAAGGTTGGGTTACATATGTGGGCCGTTTAAATGCTGGTTGATCTTCAGTAGTAAGCAGTTTCCTGCCTCTGAATCCTGAATCCTGCCCCTGTGGTCTTTTAGACCTAATACATTTGACCAAATGACACTGGCAGGTACAGAGACGCCCATCATTCTAGCCAGAGGGAAGATGTGCTGCATTCATGTTTTTAAAGCTTAGAAATACAGTCCACTTGGTTTAGAGGTCTAATACCCGTAGTAAAGAACTACTGCTAGAATGCTGAGCTAGTGTTAATGGAAAAGCCTCTATAAGTTACTTATGAATTTCTGTATGATGTTTTATAGGCAGTGGGTCAGTGGGTCCAAATGAATAGAGGGGTGTCAGATGAACCTTACAGGAATAACATTGTGCTTAATCAGTCGGTTTATCATTAGGCTTTATTAAACTTCTAACATGATGTATCACTTATGTCATGGATTATGTCATTTCTATTTGTAAAACAAGATTTAAAAAATATGTTTAAATGTTCAGATTCTTCTTGCATTCTATTCAGCCTATCCCCACATGGAATTGGAAACATTTTCAAACACAAACACACACACAAAAAAAATGTCTTTCGAAGTAAGTAATTCACAACTCATGTGGACATTTTGGTGACAGCATCAGCCATAAAAGTGGGTTGAGCTGAAGTTCCTCTCATTCCCTTTAAGGAAAAACCCTCCTGACCAACACAGGGTGGACTTTTACCATCCTTCCTGGGCATGTAGAAGCACTTACATGTGGCCCAGTGGCCTAATGGATAAGGCATCAGCCTCTGGAGCTGGGGATTGTGGGTTCGAGTCCCACCTGGGTCGACAATATAATATATAAGTGGCTTGAGCTGAAGTTCCTCTCATTACCTTTAATGAAAAACCCTCCCGACCCACACTGGGCCTGTGGAAGCGCTTTACTGTGGCCTAATGGATCATCAGCCTCCAGAGCTGGGCATTGTGGGTTTAATACCCACCTGGGTTGTTGTTGTGACGTTGTCATCTTGGTGTATACCTGCTTTCCTCATAGCAGTAGCAGTGCAGCACCCCAGTTAAAACAGAAGTTGATGCGATGTGATATTCCAATAAGAACAGCTGTTAAACTGGTTATACCAGCAGCATGACTACAACACTGTAGACTGTTACTGGTCTAGCCCTAATCACCCCAGCTACTACACACGGGGCTTCACTTGCCCACAGGACTGTAAGCACTTGCACTTTAACTAGACCTATATTTGAACGTCTGAGCTGTGTGCTTTATATACTGAACATCTCCACTGTATGCTGTATGACTGTTTTAGCAGTTTACCTGAACATTGAGCTGCTATTCTCACTACCTGCACTGTAGAATTAGAATTTAGACCCATTTGCCAGTTGTGTTTGCGCACAGAGGAATTTGTCTACTGCATTTAACCCATCCGTGAAGTGAAACACCCACATACACACACTAGGGGGCAATGAGCAAACTTGTCCGGAGCAGTGGGCAGCCCTATCCAGGGGGCCCGGGATGTTAGGTGCCATGCTCAATACTTAATTGCACTTAATTGCACACCTGGCTGTCTCAACATACTGTATTTTCCAACACGTACACTTAACACTAAGCTGTATTTCGCTCTCCTGCATATGCCTACTGCTGTTTGCACCTCAGTAGCATTCTGACATACAGTTACTGCTCTTGCACATCTGTACCATTACTTACTAATTCATCTCATTTTATTACTGCACTGGAAAAGTAGCCTGACAGTGTTTGATTATTCTGTATGCATCCAGTATTGGTATAATGACAATAAAGTTTAATTGAGTTGAATTAAATAGAATTCAGGAAAGACCTAGCTCCAGAAATGCATCAGCAAAACAATCGAACCATAAGAGAGACCATGATCCATTGCTGGATCCATTGAAGGAACTGCAGTATGAGATCAGGTTTTTCATTACAGATCTAATTCAAATGGGCCATGGCCATATATTACCAGTAGAGGGGAGCAGAACCCTGAGAACTTCAGTAGAAAAGCAAGCTTGCTGACCAAATGGGGATTTCCAAAAGTACACCATGTACTCTGTAGTTATGGCGTTAGAAGCTACTGTGTCAGATTATGAAGCACTCAACTTTTCAAATGTGAGAAATACGGCCCACATGGTATAGAGGTCTAATACCTGTAGTAAAGAATTCCTGCCAGAATGCTGAGCTAGTGTTAATGGAAAAGTCTCTAGTTATGGAAAAGTTAGTTATGACTTTCTGTATGATGTTTTATAAGCATGTCAGTGGGTCCAAATGAATAGAGGGGTCTCAAATAAAGCATACAAGATTTGTATTGTGCTTAATTAGTCAGTTTATCATTAGACTTTATTAAACTTCCAAGATCATGTGTCAATTATGCCACTAATTTTGTCATTTCTGTTTAAAAAACAACAAAAAACTATATAAATATATATGTTCAAATTTTCAGATGTACTCCAAAGTAAATCATTCATAACTCGTGTGGACATTTTGATGTCACTATCAGCCATAAAAGTGGGTTGAGCTGAACTTCCCCTCATTACCTTTAATGAAAAACACTCCTGACCCACACAGGGCTGCCCTTTTACCATCCTTCCTGGGTCTGTGCTTTCATGTGGCCCATTGGCCTAATAGTTAGGACTTCAGCCTCCAGAGTTGGGGATTGTGGGTTTGAGTCAGTGGAAAAGTCTTTATATGTCTGTATGTTCTTCTGTGTGACATTTCGTAGATAAATAAACAGAGGGATCTCAAATGAAGCACACAGTTTCTGTATTGTGCTTAAACTGTCAGTTGATCATCAGGCTTTATTAAATCCCAATATGATAGGTCAACAATTATGCTAATTATGTACATAAAGCTAAATAAAATATATGATTTTTTTCTGAATGTGCTGTTAAATTGTTCAGTCAATTATTCCAACACAAGATCCCATAGCACGCCACTGGAGGAACACCAAAACTCCACGTTGTGTGCAGTTTGATAGTATTTATAGATCATTTCACCAAAGACCACAGAAGACCAGACCTAGACCAGACCAGACCACAGTTTTCTCATTCTATTCCCAGTTGTACAGTCTCCCTGCGTATGGAGCTAGACAAACAAAAGTGTAATCCAAACTAGGTAATTACCAACTGATGTGTACATTTTTGTGTAAGTATCAGCCATAAAAGTGGGTTGAACTGAAGTTCCCCTCGTTACCTTTAATGAAAAACATTGCTGACCCACACGGGGTGGACTATTATCACCCTTCCTGGGCTTATAGAAGCTGTTTCTTGAGGCCCAGTGGCCTAATGGATAAGGCATCAGCCTCCGGAGCTGGGGATTGTGGGTTCGAGTCCCACCTGGGTCAATATTTGAGACAACAATATGGTGTGTCAGTGAAAGCAGTGCTCATGACTTAACATGCCAGGAATATGTGCTTGTTGCAATGGTGAATGATCTCTCCAGTAGTGAGCTGCTAATCAGCTAGGGTTCTTCATATCTTGCTCCAGATCAGTGTGCTATTGTCAATGCTGGGAAATGTGAGTTCGAATGCCACCTGGGTGGTCACTGGGATTTCCAACAACACAGGATGCACTCTGTAGCTTGGTGTAAGAGGATGCTGCGTCAGGTTATGATGAAACACTCATGGTTTTATTTTATCAGCACGTATGTACATTTTTATTAAAACAACAACAAATACAGTAAACTAAGGTTTTTCTGAATGTGCTGTTTAATTGTTCAGGCAACTATTCTAACTCAATATCCCATAGCATGCCACTGGAGGAACACCAGAACTCTACATGTTGAGCAATTTGATGGTATTTAAAGATCATTTCACTTAAGACCACAGAATGCTTCTAAGCTCTTACCTCAGCTCAACCTCCCTGCAGATGGAAGTATTAAAGATTTAATGCAAACAAATTAACAATGTCTTTCAATGTAAGTAATCCACAACTTTTGGTGTAAATTTTGGTGTCAGTGTCAGCCATATAAGTAGCTCCAGCTGAAGTTCCTCTCATTACCTTTAAAGAAAAACCCTTCTGACCCACACAGGGTGGGCTTTTTACATCCTTCCTGGGCCTGTGGTTACGTTTTCATGTGGTCTAATGGGTAAGGCGTCAGTCTCTACAGCTGGGGTTTCTGAGTTCAAGTCCCATGTGGGTTGTTGTGATGTTGTCTTTTTGGCACATGCCTGCTATCCTCATAGCAGTAGCTCAGATATGTACAACTCCTCAGTTAAACATAACTGAAACTGAAAATATAAACATTATTCTGACACGGATGCCTGCAAAACAGCTTGGTGTTTTTTGGGCAAATAAGCAGAAACATTATTGTAAAGTGTTCAGAAAACATCTATACAAGTGACCAAATCATGCATTGATAGAAACAGACCATACAAAAAAGGAACCATTTTTACCCTACAGCTGTTAAACTGTTCACATCTGCAGCTCCTACCAGATCATGACTACAACACTGTAGAGTGTTACTGATCTAGCCTTGATCACCCCAGCTACAACACACTGGGCTTCACTAGCCCACAGGATGCACCTGCACTGTTGAACATCTGAGCTGTGTACTTTATATACTGAACATCTCTACTGTAAGCTGTATGACTGTTTTAGCAGTTTACCTGAACATTGACCTGCTAATCTCACTACCAGTGCTGTAGAATTAGAATTTAGACCCATTTGCCACACAGAGGAATCTGTCTACTGTCTAAAATACACACACACACACACAAGCAGTGAGCACACTTGCCTGGAGCAGTTGGCAGTTGTGGGTTGGGGGTTAGGTGCCATGCTCAAAAGAAACTCAGTCGCTTCAGCGAATCAAACCAGTGACCCTCCAGACTGGTTCCCTAACCTCCAGCCCACGACTCTACACTATTAAATCTACTGTTTACCACCACATACTTTGTTGCTCACCTGGATACTTCAACATACTGTACTTTCCAACAGACAAATAACAATAAGCTGTATTTTGCTCTCCTGCGTATACTAACTGCTGTTTGGACCTCGGAAACATTCTGACGTACAGTTACTGCTCTTGCACATCTGTACTATTACTTACTAATTTATCTATTTTTTATTACTGCACTGGAGAGGTAGCCTGATAGTTATAGTTTCTGTTATACTGTACACCCTGTATTGGTATAATGACAATACAATTGGATTGAATTCAGGAAAGACCTATCTCTAAAAGAGCATCAGAAAAAACTTTTAGGTATTTCAATCTACATGGTGCAGAGCCTTGTAAGACCATCCACTGAAGGAACTGCAATATGAGATCAGGCTTTTCATTACAGATCTAATTCAAATGGGCCATGGCCATATATTACCAGTAGAGGGGAGCAGAACCCTGAGAACTTCAGTAGAAAAGCAAGCTTGCTGACCAAATGGGGATTTCCAAAAGTACACCATGTACTCTGTAGTTATGGCGTTAGAAGCTACTGTGTCAGATTATGAAGCACTCAACTTTTCAAATGTGAGAAATACGGCCCACATAGTATAGAGGTCTAATACCTGTAGTAAAGAATTCCTGCCAGAATGCTGAGCTAGTGTTAATGGAAAAGTCTCTAGTTATGGAAAAGTTAGTTATGACTTTCTGTTTTATAGGCACGTCAGTGGGTCCAAATGAATAGAGGGGTCTCAAATAAAGCATACAAGATTTGTATTGTGCTTAATTAGTCAGTTTATCATTAGGCTTTATTAAAGTTCCAATATGATGTATCAATTATGTCATGGATTATGTAGATTCTTCTGATTCTGTTCTCATTTTCCACCGAAATGGAAATTGTTATCAAACTTAAAATGAAAATATTTTAGGCAAAGAAATTAAAAATGTCCTACAAAGTAAGCCATTCACAAGTCATGTACAATTTGGTGTCAGTATCAGCCATAAAAGTGGGTTGAGCGGAAGTTTCTTCCAGTACCTTTAATGAAAAACCCTTCTGATCCACACAGGGTTGCCCTTTTACATCCTGTCTGGGCGTGGCGAAGCGCTTTTATGTGGCCTACCGGATAAGGTATCAGCTTCTGGAGTTGGAGATTGTGGGTTTGAGTCCCACCTTAGTCAACCTTTAAATTTCCACAAACAGGGTGTGTTGGTAGAAGCTGCCCTCATATCACTTAAGGCGCAAAGGTTGTAACCTCTGAAGTGAAGAGCTGTCAGTAGAGGAGTACATACTTCAGTCCAGCTCTCCCACCTCCCTCCTGCATTTCACAAAAGACCAGAGCTAGACCCGACCAGATCACAGTCTTCTCATTCTATTCCCAATTTTACAATCTCCTTGCATATGGAACTGTTAACAATTTGGACAAACATATGAAAGTAAGTCATTCATAACTCAGTACTCAGCCATGAAAGTGGGTTGAGCTGAAGTTCCTCTCATTCCCTTTAATGAAAAACCATCCTGACTCACACTGGGTTGGCCTTTTACATCCTTCCTGGGCGTGTGGCAGGATTTGCATGTGGCCCAGTGGCCTAATGGATAAGGCATCAGCCTCCGGAGCTGGGGATTGTGGGTTCGAGTCCCACCTGGGTCGACATTTAAGTTTCTGATGTGTTGGTGATGCTGCGCTCATATCTGCGTTATATCCTGTAGAGGTCAACTGCCAATAGAACAGTACATGCTATTCTGGTATTCTGTACCTTAATCAGCTCTCTGAATTGTAGGTTTGAATCCCCCATGGTTCATCACAGGCATTTCCAACAACACAGCATGCACTCTGTAGCAATGTTGTTAGAAGCTGTTAAATCAGGTTATGATGAAACACTCATCATTTCAAATGTCAGTAAAAAGTGCTTTATGATGTGAGGTAGTAAAGAACGGTCTATAGAATTAGACGCTCGACTAAGCTACTCTACTCAGCTATTGCAGATTTTGATCCAGGTCACTGAGTTAGTGTCAGTGGAAAGTCATTTTTATCTTGAAGTCATGCATGTTCTTCTGTATAACTTTTCATAGGTATGTGAGTGGGCCAAAAAGAATAGAGGGGTCTCAAATGAAGCACACACAATTTGTATTGTGCTTAATCTGTCAGCTGATTATCAGGCTTTATTAAATCCCAATATGATGTAGGAATAATTATGCCAATTCTATTTATAAAATGTGCTGCTCAGTAGCATACCACTGGACGAACACCAAAACTCCACAGCAGTTTGAGCAGTTTGATAGTATTTATAGATCATTTCACTTAAGACCACAAAATGCTTCTTAGCTCTTGCCTCAGCTCAGCCTACCTGCAGATGGAAGTAATAAAAATTGGGGCAAACAAATGAAAAATGTCTTCCAAACTAGGTAATTCCCAACTAACGTGTACATTTTGGTGTCAGTATCAGCCATATAAGTGTCTCCAGCTGAAGTTCCTCTCATTACCTTTAATGAACCCCCCCCAAAAAAAACCTACTTAATTAAGAAACCTAATCATGATCCTAACTACAGACCTATTTAAAATCTTCCATTTATATCAAAGAATTTAGAGAAAGCTGTAGCACAACAGTTAAGTTCCTATCTGCACAGGAATAACATACATGAAAAATTCCAGTCTGGATTTTGGTCTCGTCATAGCACTGGGAGAGCACTAGTGAAATTTGTAAATGATCTTTCGGTATTCTCTGACAGAGGAACCTTATCCTTACTGGTTCTGCTTGATCTCAGTGCAGCATTTGACACAATAGACCACTCCATCCTACTAGATAGGAAAACATTGTAGGAGTAACAGGAAAAGCTCTTTCATGGTTCAGCTCTTACTTAAGTGACCGTTATCAATTTGTAAGCATAAACAGTGAATCATCCACTCACAGTAAAGTTTGGTGTTCCACAGGGCTCTGTCTTAGGACCTATATTATTTACCTTATATATGCTACCACTAAATTTCCACTGCTATGCCGATGACACATAATTGTATATTTCAGCTAGATACACTCCAACTTAATAAGATAGAGGACTGTGTTAAAGACATAAAAGACTGGATGTCAAGTAACTTCCTCCTACTTAACGCAGACAAAACAGAAGTTCTTCTTCTTGGTCCCAAAACTGCTAGAAACAAGCTGTCTGCATTACCACTTAATCTTAATAGCTTCTTAGTTACACCAGGTACATCTGCAAAAAGTCTTGGTGTCACAATCGATCCTGATCTGGCCTTCGATTAGCATATTACTAGGATAGCTTTTCTACATCTACGAAATACTGCAAAACTAAGAAATGCACCGTCCCTATAGGATGCAGAAAAGCTAGTTCACACCTTTATTACTTCAAGGCTGTTCCAGCAAAAGCCTTAACAAACTTCAGTTAGTCCAAAACGCTGCAGCCAGAGTCCTTACAAGAACTAGAAAGTTTGACCCTGTCAGCCCAGTCTTATCTAACTTACACTGGTTGCCAGTTAAATTCCGTATAAAATTCTTCTTCTGACATATAACGCTCTAAACGGCCTCGCTCCTCTGTACCTCACTGAACTTATGCCGTATTATGAACCGTCAAGTGACCTTAGATTGCAAAGTGCGGGCTCTCTATCAGTGCCTAGAATTCACAAAGTTACATCAGGGGGCAGAGCCTTTCACACAAGGCCCCCCAGCTTTGGAATAACCTACTAGTCAGTGTTCCAGACTCAGACACACCCTCAATCTTTAAGTCCAGGCTTAAAACCTACCTGTTCAGTCAAGCTTTTGGTAATTAGTTTGGGTAAGCTTGGAATGTTGGTGATGTCGTCCCGCTGCTCTTCATGTTCACTCAGGTTTGTTGACGGTGGAGTGGAGGGCCGCTGACTTCTCAGAGAGCCCTCATGTCTTTGTCACCTTCTGACTCTCCCTTTGCTACACTCTGTTAACACCATGTAGTGTGTTCAGACCTTCTGTCAGAGCTAACAGTCTGTCTGTTCTCTTTGCCTGAGCTGAACTGCTGCCCATCCTGTGTGGTTTGATGCTGTTGCTACATGTGTATTGACTGGGTGCCACTGCTTGCCTTTAACCACCACGGAGCTCCTATCAGACTAAACGGACTAAACAGACATTTATTCCTCTACCTAACCAAACACTGAATGCTTCTTTCCTTTGCTTGTCTTGTTATCTGGTGTTGACCCGTGGAGGATGGGTTCCCCTTTTGAGTCTTGGTTCCTCTCAAGGTTTCTTCCTTTTGAAGTGAGAGAGTTTTTCCTTGCCTCTGTCGCCCTTGGCTTGCTCACAGATTCTTTGTAAAGCTGCTTTGTGACAACATCTGTTGTAAAAAGCGCTATATAAATAAATGTTGACTTGACTTGACTCCTGACCCACACTGGGTGGACTTCTTACATCCTTCCTGGGCCTTAACAAAATCATATGTGTGGCCTAATGGATAAGGCATCAGCCTCCGGAGCGGGGGATTGTGGGTTTGAGTACCACCTGGGTTGCTGTTTGAATCTTCAACAACATGGCATGTGTTATGTTGGTGGAAGCTGCACTCATTCTTTCAGACAAAATGAGAGCTGGTATTGGCTACAATTTATAGTTCACTCTGTATGCAGACACAGTGTTTGATAGATTTGTAATGAATTACAATTACTTCAGTGAATGTGCACAAATAAGACTTGATGTACTTTCTGTGATATGAAGAAGTTTATAATGTTAGCCTTATTAAATTCAAGCTCGGACGTCAATTGATGCTGTATTTTAAAGGTCTATTCAATGTATCATGGTTGATGTACCAAAGCCTCTCCAAACTCTTTTTAATTTTACCTGGAGCAAAAAAAACTCTCTTTACTTTAAGGGACATTAATGTATCAAGGTTTCATCCTGTGATTGTGAACCATTTCAAATGGTGAAAATCATACATGTATACATATATGCACTTACACTCACTGCTACACTTTCTTTTATCTACACCCTTTTCAAACACTGTGTCCACTCACTGTCCACTCTGTTAGACACTCCTACCTTGCAGGTCCACCTTGTAGATGTACAGTCAGAGACGATGCAATTGCTGCTGCAGAGTTTGTGTTGGTCACCCTTTGTCCTTCATCATGCCCACATGATGCTGTTGGCTGGATAGTTTGGGTTGGTGGACTATTCTCAGTCCAGCAGTGACACTGAGGTGTTTAAACACTCCAGCAGCACTGCTGTGTCTGATCCACTCACACCAGCACAACACACGCCCACACACCACCACCACCATGTCAGTGTCACTGCAGTGCTGCGAATGATCCACCACCAGCATAATACCTGCTCTGTGGGGGTCCTGATCACTGAAGAACAGAGTGAAAGGGGGATAACAAAGTAGCCAGAGAATCAGATGGACTACAGTCTGTAATTGTAGAACTACAAAGTGCTCCTATATGGTAAGTGGAGCTGATAAAATGGACAATCAGTGTAGACACATGGAGGTGTACCTAAATAACAGACCACAGTCTTCTCATTCTATTCCCAATTGTACAATCTCCCAGCACATGAAAGCATTAACAATCTGGACAAACAAATGGCAGTAAGTCATTCATAACTCGTGTGCAAATGTTGGTGTCAGTATCAGCCATAAAAGTGGGTTGAGCTGAAGTTCCCCTCATTACCTTTAATGAAAAACCCTCCCGACCCACCATGGGATGGCGTTTGAGTTTCCAAGAACATGATGTGTTGGGCTGATAAAATGGACAATGTGTGTAGATACAGGAGATGAACATATATACTTTATAGTGTCAGAGCAAAACCTTGTCCAAATTGGTAACATGAGAAAACACACTATACTTTTAATGTAAGTCTCTTTTTCTTTTTAATCAAAGAAATGAATTTGAGGCCATCTTGTTAGAGTAACTGTCCTTATATATGAGTACAGACCACATTATCCACCTCCAACAACTCAAGCAAAGATCAAAAGTTGACCCACGACTTCGAAAAAGGCAAAAAATAAACAGGAAGTTCAATTTCTTCTATTTACAGGTGGACAGGCCGTTATTTCATTATATTTTTATTATATTTATCTAGGCTGTCTGGTTGTGGGAGCTCTGAATCACTGGGCCTGGCATCAACGATGCTCGAGTGGTCATATGGAGGATGGAGAGGCGATGAAGCTTGCTAATGTGTCTGCGCACTGAGCAGAGTGAGCGACGAACAATCGGAAGTGATTCACCACCAGTAGGAGGTAGAAAACCTGTTGCCATGCTTGGAATCAAACCACAAATAAGGCCAATCTGCTGGGAAAGCCCTAGCTCAGGACCGCCCCTTTACAAGTCTATGTCACAAAAAGCCAAATTTTCCTCACCTAAATTAAAGAGTTTGATGCAACAAGAGTACCGTTCAGTCTACGGTTATCTCCTGCTTACCAGAAGAACACCACACAAGCTGTTTATGTGAAATTAGAGGACCTATGTCATAACATCATATAATAAAAAGAAAAAAAGAAGAAAAACAAAAAACAAAAAACAAACATTGCTGACAGACATTGTGATGTCAGCAAAGCGGGAAATGTGTGACCACAAGGAACAGTGCAGTGGCGCAATAGCAGTAAGACAACAATAACAATGAAACAGGACAACACGTGTAGATTATGCTAAGCTGCACTGTGGTTAGCTGAATGTCACACTGCAGACCCATGAGCCTATGCTTTCCATGTATAGTTTCTCCACACCAAACTTGTCAGAGCGTGTCTTTATGGACCTCGCTTTGTGCATGGGGACACAGTTATACTGCAACAGGAAATGGGCTTCCCCAAACTGCTGCCCCAAGTTGCAATATGCCTCCAAGTCTTTGTATGCTGTGGCATTAACATTACCCTTCTCTGGAACCAAGGCACTCAGACCTGGAAATACAGTGGTTGTCCATTATCCCTCCTCCACCAAACTTTACTGTTGGCACTATGCATAGGGATTGTTCTTCTGGCATCCATCCAAACTTAGATTCATCCATCAGACTGCCAGATAGCGAAGAATGATTCATTACTCCAGAGAACACGTTTCTACTGCTCCAGAGTCCCGAGGTGGTGTGCTTTATGCCACTTGTGCGTAGTGATCTTAGGCTTGTGAAACACTCAGTTGTTGTGCTGATGGTGCATCCAGAGGCAGTCTAGAAGTCTGTAGTGAGGGATGCAACAGAAGACTGGGGGTTGATTTTTAGGTGCTATGTGCTTCAGAGACTCTGCACTGTGAGTTGGTAGGGTTTTCTGCTTTCTAGCTGAGCTGTTGCTGCTTCTAGATGCTTTCATTTCACAATAATAGCACGTACAGTTGGCAGGGCAGATGTATCATGCCAGAAGTTTCACACACTAACTTGTGGCAAAGGTGGCACCCCATGACAGCACCATGTTTAAAGTCGCTGCCCTCTTTAGTACAACAAATTCTCCTGCCAGTGTTTGTCTGTTTAGGTTACAATTCTATGTACTTGATTTTGTACACCTGTCAGCAATAGGTGTAGCTGAAACACCTTGCTCTGTAATTAGGAGGGGTGTCTACATACTTCTGGCCATATAGTATAAGTATATAATCAAAGACATAAGATAAATAGGAAATACATATCCGAAAACTGTGATTACTGTCTGGTGGTAAAGTCAGAAAAAGAGTTTAGGTGCATGAAATGCACTACACTAAATCTTAATCATCTTTACAGCTTTATCGTTCCGTCAAATTTGACAGACAGAGGAAATGAAATGCATGAACGCTAAATAAAACTAGAATTAAGCCTAATGTATCCCGCAGGTTTTCAGACCTCTAGAACAAATAAAGATAATGATGCATGAGTGGTTATATGGAGGATGGAGAGCTGATGAAGCATGCTAATGTATCTACGCACTAGAGTAGAGTGAGCGACAAACTATCGGAAGTGATTCACCACCAGTAGGATGCTTGGAATCAGGCCACATATAAAGCCAATCTGCCGGGAAAGCCCTAGCTCAGGACTGCCCATTACAGACGCATGTCATGGAAAACTGAATTTGTAATGAAAGAGTTTGACTTACATGCCTAGTAACCAAGATGTTGAATTTATAAGGAATGTTTCAGTATGAACTGTCAGCTGATCAGCGGACATTTGCATAGATCAGCCTTAAAGTCACACTAACAAAAACAGCTGTTTCATTCTACACTAGGATGGAAACGTCACGTATAAATTAATTATGACCATTTTTTGGTATATAAACCCACATAAACGTTATGAGGCGCCATAACAATTAAAATTGCCCCTATAAACCAGCAGTGTGTAACCTTTAATGGCGAGGCTCTCGAGGTGGAGTGACACCGGGCCTTCTTGACGTGTCATGTGTGACAACAAACCATTCATCTTGGCGCTGACCATGGTGCTTCCACACATGGAATCGTTGGTTGTCTCCACCAAGACAAAAGCGGGACTCGTCACTGAAGATGACCCGCTGCCATTCTGAGTCACTCCCTGACAGTCTAGCATGACTCTATTGCAGTCTTTGGTGATGCTGGCGTGGTGTTAAGGGCAGTCGTCATAACGGTCTGTGTGCATGTAGACCTGTGTTGTGCAGCCATCTTCCAATGGTGCTGGCACTGACAGGATGAATATGAATATAGGATGGAGGGCATCACTGCATGTTGAATGTCCGCAATCGGGTTTGTCAGGAACAGCGATACGGTTCGTCCTTGCTTACGTCACATGCATGGCAGACCATGAAACTTCAGTCATTCGCATGTCTCACAATGTCAAACCTACCCACCAGGGTTCATTCCTGTCGGTTGATTCCTTCTGGGTGCAACTATTTGTGCAACTATTCTTTTGATGATGTGTGTATATTCAATTTTTGCTAATAGACCCCCTTGGATTTTACACACTGCTCAGTTACAGGGGTCCTTTCTCCTTTCTACAAGACATCTTACTCGTGAGTCCTTTGCAGGGCTTCCAGCTCATCTCATTAGGTTTGAGTGCATGTTTGTCAGTGAACAAAAAGAAAGGCTGTTTACCGCATCAGAGAGAAAGCCTGCTGTAGCTCTTTATCAAATTGCACATGTTTTGCTTTGCTTGCAGACACTGCGAAAGTGCACATTATAAATTTTGGATTTAAAAGGACTTTCAGAGGCATTTCCAGAGCGCTGAACAGCAGCCATGCGTAGAGACTATTTACAGTTTTTAGACACAATAATTGACGTCATCTGTTCTTGCAATTTTGTCTCCAGTTTGGAGGCTGAAGGACTCCAGCTCTGCAATATGCCATCCTGTTCAGCCCTTGCCATTCAGCAGTAGAGGATCTCCTGTTTACAAGGACCACCACACAGCTTGTTTACAAGGAATTATAGGACCACAGTCACAGTGTCAGTTAACAAAAGGAGGGACAAAAACAAACAAAAAAATAACGATTGGTTACTAAGCCACCCAGCAAGAGGCAACGTGAGGTCAGGAAAGCAAGAGGTTTTACCCACGTGAAGCTATGCAGTGGCCTAATAACAATAAGTCAACAACACCAACAAAATGATACTTAAGTTTATGCTTGATTGCATTATGATTAGTTACGCATAACAGATTTGAGACCCACTTGCCTACGGTTTGCATGCATAAGAGATGCACACTATCAGCGCCAGCATATTAAAGGCATATACTTCAGTCATGCTCATAATAATCATAAGCCAGAATATTACAGACATACATCACATGCTGCACAAGGGCGAATGCGTCACTTCCACCGCCATAAGCGCCAGAGTCATGCAGCAAATGCCAGTCGTCTCATGGTGACGCAACAAGATGCTGCCCCATGATCACCACATTAATACAAATGGAGTTTAATTAGTGGCGGAAAGGTCAGTTGAACTGATCTGAACACATTTGAAAATGTGGGACAGGAAAGAGCACCAGCTGTTTCACAGACTTTAAGATGCTCTTGGTGCTAACAGCCAAATATCAGCTGATAACTAAGAGGAATTCGGTTCTAAATTGAAAGATGATCATAGCTATGTATTGTAGTGTCCCACTAGGCTGCTACCGGCTCAGTTGGCTGTGAAGCACAGGAGACATGGCCATGTGGAGTGGTGACTGTGGAGCTTCACAGGTAGAACGGTGGCCGCAGTCAGAGAAACTTGAAACCTGTAAATTGGGACTGTAAGCTTAAAGATGTGTGAATGTGTTGCTCGTGCTATTCCGTGCTGGGCTGTTGGGCTGTTTAGTGGGGTAGATGTGTAGTGTTAGGCCTGTGGAATGTGTGGCTGTTGGCCCCCGGCTATTTCAACTGTTCATTTGCACTGTGTGGTGGTCTTCACTGCTGCTGTGTTCACTTAAAGCTTTCATCTACGGTGGAGAGACCCAACCCTGGCAGAGGACTACAAGAGAGGAGGCGGCATGATGAGATAGGCGACAAGGACAGCAGTTAAGGCGACATGATGAGGCTGAGGCTGGAGGCCGATGTTAGTGTGAGAAGGCCTGGAGACAAGGCCATTGTAAGAAAGCTCATGGCAGGAGCCGAGAAACTGGCACAAGTAGTGAGTAGCATGAGGAGATACTCAACACTGTGGAGGAGCACTCAGTGCTCAGTCTCTCTGCTCTGGAAGTTTTGGGAAGAGGACATGACCCTGAAGGAGGGCTTGCAGCTCGCATAGCCAAGATTGCATGCCTGTGGTGTGTCAGTTTACTGAGACATTGGGCACATTGTAACCCCTTTTGCACAATGACTGCAAGGAGGGACTTTTCCCGGACTTTGTGTAGTCTAGGATGCCAACTTCGGAAGACATTGAGCACAGCACTATGAAGCCAGATTCCTTTGATTTTTAAACACAGCCTCAGTAACTAAAGGACAGAAATCATCCTCTTGCAGTTTAAATGTGGCTGCAAAGATGGGCTTTGTGCTTTGTGCACAGGGCCCAGGAAAGGGTCATACTGGAACAGGAAAGGATCTTCCCCAAAATGATGATACAACAGCTGGAAGCAAATAAATGCATAGCATTAACATCGGCCTTCACTGGAACTCAAAGACCCAAACTCTAAAACACAGCCCGAGACCATTATCCCTCCTCCACCAAACTTTACTGTTGGCAGCATGCATTCCAGTAGGTAGCATTCTCTTGGCATCCACCCAAACCCAAATTCATCCATCAGACTGCCAGACAGAGAAGCACTCTCATCATTCCAGAGAACACGTTTCCAGGGGTGCTGTGCTTTATGCCACTTCAATCAATGCTTGCCTTTGCACAACAGTGATCTGAAGCTTGTGAAGCTCACACGTCTTGTGCTGATGTTGCTTCCAGAGGCAGTCTAGAACTCTATAATGAGTAATGCAACAGAGGAGTGATGATTTGATTTTTGTGAGCTATGTGCTTCCGCACTTCCGCATGATCTATCACTTTCTAGCTAAGCTGTTGTTGCTTCTAGACGCTCCCATTTCACAATAATACCACTTACAGTTGGCTGGGGCCGATGTAGCAGGGCAGAAGTTTCATACACTGACAAAGGTGGCCAAGGTGGCATCCCATGACAGTGCTATGTTTTAAGTCATTGCCCTCTTTAGTACCACAAATTTTCCTGCCAGTGTTTGTCTATGGAGACATGACATATGTGCTTGATTTGATATAATGCTAAGCAATAGGTGTATCTGAAAACACTGGCACCCAGTGATTAGGAGGGGTGTCCACATACTTTTGGACATATGGTGTAAGTAAATCATCAAAACCATAAGATGAACAAGTAAACAGATAATAAAGCGTATCTGAAACCTGTGATGGTGGTGACAGCAGAAAATGGGTTTAGGTGCGTCAGATACACTACACTAGATCTGTATCATCTTTACAGCTCTACCACTTTGTCAAACTTGACAGAGGAAGGAAACTGCATATGAATGTAATACATGAACACTAGCAACCTATAAACCAATAAAGATAAATGCATCAAGCTGTTTGTCATCATACAGTGGAACTTTCAGACAAGCTTTACCGGTTAAGTACATGTCATATCTAATGCTGTTACTAATTTATGCATCATACTGATATATATAGAGAAAGAGTAAATATATGTATATATGAATGCAGCCATAAGCTAATAAAGATATAAAGATCTTTCACTTTCAATTTCAAGCATTTCAATTATTCTTTAGCAGATAAGACAAATGTAATGTAGCAAATGTATATCATTTATACATCTCAACACTCACTCATGTCCTGTATGTTTATATTTACTCCTGCTTTGTTTCTTGTTTGTTTACGTGTCTGCATCATCAAGCTATCTAAAGGAAGCTTCAATCCTGCCAGTCGGTCCTGAGCACACTTACAAGCATGCTGTTGTCACACCCCCGCACGTTTATCCTTTAAGGAGTTAAGCCTTAATAACGTCATGGAGAAGACCTAGAAACTGCATTTAATACTGTATGTCTCTCCACTCAGTGTCCCTATTTAACACAGATCTGTTTCCACACACTCAGATTCTCTGCCTGGGAGGCTTTATTTGTTTGTCTATGAGATATGTTAAAGTAACAGACCGCAGTGTTTGGATATGTAGAGCAATAAGACCCAATATTCTCCTAGCTGGGTAAATGTTTAGTGATCACAGAGAGGAAATGTTAAACCATAAAGTGTGAAAAACTGGTTAAAAAGGCCATATTTAAGTATGTTCTGGGAATGTGTTACTTACTTTTTACTTTATAAATGGACATTCAACTAAATAAAAATAGAACAACTCAACTAAATACAGAGAAACTACAGTCCATCCCTACATTAAGACATGAGAGTCAGTTGGTTTGAAAAACTGCAAAAACTTTGATTGTATCCTCAAGGGCAGTTTCAAAAACGCTAGTTTAAAATGAGGACTGATCCAGGAAAGGAAGACTAAGAGTTACCTCTGCTGCAAAGGGTAAGTTCATCAGAGTTACCAGCCTCAGAAACCTCAGATTAGAACCCACATACATGCTTAACAGAGTTCAAGTAGCAGACACATCTCAACATCAATTGTTCTGAAGAGACTCTGAATCAGTCCTTATGTTCAAACTGCTTCAAAGAAGCCGCTGCTGAGGAGGAACAACAAGACAAAGAGACTTGCTTAGGCCAAGAAACACAAGGAGTAAACACTAGACCAGTGGAAATCTGTATTGTGGTCTGATGAGTCGAAATTTGAGATTTTTGGTTTCCCCCACCGTGCCTTTGTGAGATGCAGGAAAGGTGAGCGGATGGTTTCTACATGTGTGGTTTCTGTGTGAAGCATGGAGGAGGAGGTGTGATGGTGTGGGGTGATTTGCTGGTGACACTGTAGGTGAATTATTCAGAATTCAAAGCACATTTAAGCAGCTACCACAGCATGCTGCAGCGACATGCCATCCCATCTGGTTTTGCGCTTCGTGGGACCATCATTTGTTTATCAACAGGACAATCACCCCAAACACTCCTCCAGGCTATGTAAGGGCTATCCGACCAAAAAGGAGAGTGCTGCAATCACCCAATCTAAGCCCAGTTGAGATGGTTTGGGATGAGTTGGACAGTAGAGTGAAGGAAAAGCAGCCAGCAAGTGCTCAGGACCTCTGGGAACTATTTCAAGACTGCTGGAAAACCATTCCAGGTGATGCAGCTGACTTAGAGAATGCCAAGAGTGTGCAAAGCTGTCCTCAAAGAAAAATGTGGCTATAAAACATGTTCTGGTTTATTTAACACTTGTTTAGTTGACTACATCATTCCATACGTGTTCCTTTGTAGTTTTGATTTCCTCAGTATTAATATACAATATAGAAAAGAAAAAAACTATTGAATGAGAAGGTGTGTCCAAACACCTTTGACTGCTACTGTATGCACACATTATGTCTCTCTAAAACGCCAGTATACATTAAACGCATTAGTTGTAGTGCAGGACACTCATGCTGTGAGCCCTTATGCGCCCCTAGCAATACAGATGTTGGCTTTTGCACCTTTCACTGATAAAAGTCTGGACCATCCCTTTTATCTTTGGCACGGAGAACTTAACATCAAGGCTGAAACATGGACTCTTCTGACCACAGCACACACTTCCAATGTCTTTGAGACCATCTGAGGTGAGCTTAGGCCCTTGTGGGCTTTCTGTACAGAATCAATGTATGTCTTTCTGGTTGCGTGATAGTGTTTCAAGTTGCATTTCCTGATGCAGTGCCAGACTGTGATAAGTGACGGCGGTTTTCCGGTGCACTCCTGAGCCCGTGCAGCTATATTTAAAACAGTAGCTCCTCATGGAATGTCGGTTGAGGCCTTGAGGGTCATACCATTCAAGGGTGGTTTCCGGCCTTTCCCTATATGGACTGCAATTTCTTGTTACAGTATTATGTACGCTAGATGTGAAAGTATCACACTGAGAAAAGTTGTTGTTGCACTGTTTGATGATTCTTTCACAAAGTTTGGCACGAAGTTGTGAGGCACAACTCATCACTGCTCGCTGAGACTGAGCCTTTGATGGCTCTTTTTACACCCAGTCATGATCCTCTCACCTGATTCCAGCTCACCGGCTTATCGCATAATGTTTCAAATATATCTTCAATATCAACCAATTTATATTTTTAGTTATTTTTAGTTAATGTTTACCGTTTACAGTCAGGTTGGTCAGCCAAAACATCAAAAGTCATTTCTTTTCTCAGTTAAATAGCTGAAAACTATTCATCTTGGCACAAAGTGTGTTTTTGACGTTGAAGCATTACATTACACAGTTGTGAGCTGGAGGTTTAGGAGCATTAGCCTTGTGACTGCAAGGCCATTGGTTTGATCGTCTAAAGTGCCCTTGAGCAGGGTACCTAACCTCCGACTGCTCCCTGGGTGCTGTGGATGGGGCTGCCCACCAGCTTTCACCACATGACTTACACAGCAAAAAACATTGTATTTATTTTTATTTATTTTATTTATTTATTCATGTGCTGTGACTACTCCTCTCTGTGTATCCAAGACTCCCTTCAAATCAGAGTCCAGGAACCGTGCAAGCTTTTCTTTTGTATCAAGAGGCAAAAAAGTTTAATGTGTCTTACCGTACATTGCACGTCCTGAGTATTGCGCAAGCATGCATGTGCACATCGCAATGACAGCACTGAAACAATATATTGTGCAGCCCTGCTGCCCACTAGCTGCCCACTGTGTGTATGTGAGTGTTTCACTGCAGGGATGGGTTAAATGCAAGTACAAATAGTCAAAAATGAATAGTCATTCACAAAACTACAAATGAACATCAACAACAACAACAACAACAATAATAATAATAATAATAATAATAATAATAATAATAATAATAATAATAATAACAATATAACCGATAAGTGAATTTCCTGAAGGAAACACAGAATGTTGCAGAGCTTAAATGGTTCCAACTTCCTGCTACGCTGTGGTTGCTTTGGGAGAAATTAGGGATGAAAACAAATAGGACTTTATCGGGGGGTGGAAGAGGGATGGACAAAAAGATTTAATTTGTGCTTGGGGGTCTGCCCTGAGATGTTGTATCAGAAATGGCGTCTCTGGGTTTGAGCAGAAATACAGTACATGGGCATGCACCATTCCATTCCATTCATTCTTAATGGGAAAAAATTCTGGAAAAATCTGTTGTTATGCGGAAACCATGCATCCAATCAAAAAGCTGTATACAAGCACACCATTCCTGATCAGACTGAACAATTTGGAGATGGAACAGTGTCGGTATCTGTGGGACCAGTTAGCAGACAAAAATGTGTAATAAGAAGTATAAGTATATACAGTCGGATAACAATATACAGTATTGCGCTACATAATAATAAATTGGTTAGAAGGACTCCGGTTTGGTTCCTGACTTTTCGGTGCACTCCAGGCATTGCATGGATTTGTTACACTTCATCACATAAAGGACTGTAGCGACTGTGTATCCAAACTGCAGCAATAAATTACTAAGAAGCATATTTCATTAGCGTATTACCCCCAAAGCAAAACTCTCTTGGAACACATTAATCACAAATATCACCTGGAAAAAAAAATGCTTCTACCCTTTACATCCCAAACAAAACCAGAGAAGGTCCTCGGACATTTCTCCACAATTCATCAAGATGGCATACAAGCAAAGCTCCACATGTTTACATAGATCTTCACCTGTAATCAGTGTCTATGAGCCTGTGTACGTCATTCTGTTAATTCTGTTTTTACACCTTTAAATTTGACTTTTGAGTTTTCATTGCAAGGAAATCAAATGCTATCCTGAATGTAAAGGCATGTGATGCAATATGCTACTTCTTGAGGCCTTCTTCAAAGTGGTCTCTGGAAACTGTAACTCTAATGCCTTACAGACATAAAACCACAGTATATTGTATATTTGTGTTTGCAGCCCACATAAATGGCTTTACAGCAAGACTGTAGCCCTGTACTGTATCAGTCCACTGGAAATCTACACCCTTCCTGCAGTGCAACTCCTCCTTTTCCTGGACACTGAGCGCCCAGACTTGGCCTGCTGTTATAGCACCCTGTTTCACCCCTATACTCAGTACAGCAGGGAGGGGTTACAGACACAGTGGGTCAGCTGGGGCAGGGGAGGAGTTTTAGAAGGGGACGGCAGAGAGGCTCATGTAGCTAACAGGCAGACGGCACGCTTGTGCCCGGCCTGACGCCAACACATTTCCACATGTCTGCCTCTGCAAAAGTACAGGGGTGATGTAATGCTCATAGTTTGGGGGACAGTTTCAGCCAAGCGTCCACTCCCTTCTCTCAATTCCTCACATGCACAGCGAACACTGACGAATTACAGCCGCTTGCACAGCCCAGCAGACGCAGCTCATAAAACACAGGGCTTTGACACGACGTTTTATAAGCTGTTGTTAAAACACTCCAGTAGCTTTTACTAGGAGAGAACTTCAGCCTAGATCAAATACTAATAACAGGGCACTTAAACTGGAGAACTCTGAATGGACTGTAATCAATTTGATACTCACTTTGAATAAACCACCAATAATTTGAATGTCTGCAATGGCAGTATGTTTCTGACTTTGATGATTAAGTTTAAAGGGGACCAATTCTGCTTTTCTGTTGTTGTTTTTTTCCTTTCACTTTAGTATGTGTGTATAAAGCTCAAAGAACACTCCAGAGGGACAAACTCTCCTCCACCAAAACACCCCACTTTTCTCAGCTGCCTGCAAAACCAGCCCTTTTCTCTGTTACAAGGTGACACTTAAACTGGAGATTGCTTCAACTCTGAATGGACTGTAATCAATTTAAGACTCATGAAATAAACCTGGTGTGGAAGACAGGAACAACTGAAAGTTCACACCTGGAACTGAACTTCACTGTCATACATGAACAATGTCACGCAGCAAAGATTACAACCTAACAGTCCTGCATTAAAAAGCCGTAAAAGGAGGTGCACAGACTTTCCTCTGTACGCAGCTGAAGCTGTGCATCTTTTCCACATGTTCCAGCTGCGCAAACATTGCCAGAAGTAGACTGAAAGGCAAAACCAGGATGATGTAATGTACTTTATTCATTCATGAGCAAATGATGCATTTGAGTCAGTGCATCACTGTTTTCAGCGCGCATCTTAAAGGAACAGTGTGTAAGATTCAGGGGGACTCTATTAGCAGAAATAGAGTTGCCATATAGAAAACTATGTTTCCTTTAGTGTATAATCACCTGTAACTATGAATTATGGTGTTTGTATTGGCTTTGAATGAGGCCTTCATATCTGCATATGAGCATGCTAGCTAGTTGCTATCCCTCAAGTCTTTAGTTTCTTATGAGCAAGCGGGTGTTTTGGAATTTGAAGCTCCACTTGTGGTTAAAAGATAAAAAATGTGGCCATTTTAAAAGTGACATTCTGTCCTGTAGAGTATGTCATTTTCTAACCTGCCAAAACCGATACGCCATTATCATCGTCAGTTTTGTGCAAATTAGTTTTTTACAGTGCTCTTGGAACAAGGGCTTGGTGATAATGTCAATGCAAGCGGCTAACATTACTTCAGTAGCCACGTTAAAGATAGGACATTAATAAACCACCAATAATTTGAATGTCTGCTGTATGTTACTGGCTAAGTTTAAAGGGACCATTTATGCTTTTCTGGTTTCCTTCTTTTCCTTTAGTGGGTTATATAGCTCAGTCACGTAAACAGCCTTCAAATGCATAAAGCTCAAAGTACACATAAAAAACGTTCCACAAAAAACAAACACTTTTCTCAGCTGCCTGCAATTCCAGCCCTTTTCTCTGTTACAACGTCATCTCGTACCACAATCCTTATTGCCCGCCTACCGGCAAGCTTGGCACACACTCATACAACGCACAGAGAACTACAACAGTAAAGTCTTACCACTCTGAAATGTCCTGCTCCGGTCTAGCTTGTAAAGGGGGACCTACCAACTTGTTATACCAGACTTTCATGATCAGACTCTGACTCAAACTGATGTGGCAGGACTGACATTACTGTAAGGTTACAGTGGTGTGGGGGCAGAACTGATAGTAGGATGTTGCTCTGGCACTTGACCAAGCAGAACAGAGTGAGCGAGCTGACCAATTAGACCTTTCAGACAGAGGGTGAACACAGATGTACAGTAAATATTGTGTTGTGGGAATTTGAAGCATGTAAATGTAATCTAACAGGACCCAAAAATAAAATTATGACCACTGAAAATAAGCATAATAGGTCCTTAAGTTTCCAACTACGATCACCTATGGCTTTAAATGGTTTGGTTCTAGGTTTGCTGCAGGTGTGTGGTGATGAAGGCTGATTAGACAGCACTGTATGAGGTAACCTACATTGCACATAAGTATTCAGCTGATATAAGTCATCAGTTAGCCATTATAGCTGACTCATTTTTTAAGGTAACTCATTTTGCATTGCATAGCCACTTCCTAATGTATATGTGCTGCTGGGAGGACATGTTTTAAGCTGGGAGTATTTGCATTTACCTGTATGCTCAACAATATAGCCAATATGCTCATTATTAAACACAGTGTCATCAGACCCTTATAACTGATTGGTAACTATCCTGAAGGCAGATTTGTACTGTAAAGTGTAACTGGTGCTTATGCGACGATGGCAAATTGTCTCATTTTCCATAATGGGAAGGGCCAGAAGGGTAGGGTGGCACCGGCCACCCCAAGCCGTTGCCTCCGATTCAGCTTTGATTCAAAGGTCTTGATTCTAAATCAGGCAATGTCAAAGTGTTTGAGGGCCCAACCTGACCTCTTAAAGGAGGTGTGGTCACCTGTAAAATAATATTGTTGGATTCCATGTGCAAAAATTTATACAAAAGATACATTAACATAAAGGTGTCAAAAAGGGTTCTTTGAGGTGAAGCTATAGAAAAACCCTTTGTTGTTTCCCTAAAGAACCTTTCTATGGACGATTCAGATGTGTGATGTGCTGACGATATCATAGAACTGGGGTTCTCAACCTTTTCAACGTCATCACCCACCTGTTTATAAATAGGAAGCATAACAGCCCACCAGAAAACAAAACTCAACTTTCCCTGTGAAATTGTTTTTGTCTTTTATTTCCCAAGTGCTCACATCAGTTGACTCATCTCGCGGCACAGCCAGCCGCATCAATTCCTCAGCAATCATAACAGCTTTTTTACTCAGGGCAACATGTACGGCTAGGAGGTAGCAAGTTTTCAGGGCATACTTGAACTGTGTTATGGTTTTAGCGCTTCATTTGAAAGAGGTTTAATTAGCTTGAACTTGCACTACCTCTGTGATATATTTTTATTTGTTTGATTTTATTAATGTTTATATAATGACTTTATATAATGTTTGCAGTTTTTCACTTATATCTTTATTACCAGCCCACTGTGGACTACTGCCTCCCCCTGAGGATGAGCCTGTGAACCACTGGAGAGTGATTTACAGCCTACTGGTGGTCTGCAGCCAACAGCTTGAGAAACCCTGCCATAAAATTCATTTATTCAGCATTTTAGGTTGTTCTCTGATGTCTACATAGAAGGTATATGATCAGGGTGAAAAATGCCCAGATGTGGTTTTACATGCCCATTTACTCCCTATTATTTGGCCCTAGAATGAAAGAAGTGGGTTTCCTTTTTTTGGTGAGCTCTGCTAATGATCTAATAAGCTCTGCTCTGATTAGGTGGTTCACAGTGAGACACTGCGATAATCACATAGAAGAAACACATCAAAACACAGGCAGGAAAATAAAACGAACCTCGAAATCAGCACACAGTAAACTAAAGTTGTTCTTCACTATGAAACTTTCAGTCTAAGATGATCTGCTTTAACCAGCAAACAGTGGACAACAGCACACAGCATGGCTGCTACTTACAGGTAGCTGTTGGAGATGTGATGCTAGCAAAGGTGGAGCTGCTCCTCTCCTCCCCTCTCTTCACTGGCTCAATATTGTCCAAGGTTTGAGAAACGGACTGAAACGTGCAGAGCAAACAAAGATCTTGGAATTTAAAGCTGTCCAGGATCTTATTAAAGATGTGTGTGTGTGTTGGGGGGTGGCTTCATGTTTACCAGCTTGCTTTGTGGATGCAACTCAGCAGCTAACAACACATTCCTCTCACAGCGGCCCATTAACTACTCTTCTCTGACTCAGCTCACACTCTTGGATAATGACGGTAATGAGTGATGGGGAGAGGGCTGCTGTAAGTGCTGTAGGCACTGAGTTAGCTAAATTAGGCCAGGCGGATGTCAGTGGAGCTGATATCCTGCTGATACCATTGAACAACGAGAGGCGAAGTTTGCGTCACTCTCTCACCAGACTTCTGTGGGCATAACAGCAGTACGTCAGATTCCAACGCCCAGGAATAGCACCTGGCACCCCTACTGGAAAACAGACATTTAAAAGCCCTCCAAAATGATCTCACAAGTCGCCTTCCCGTAATGGATTTTTCCAGACAGACAGGAATGTTGTCTCAGTGGAGCTGTTTAGCATGAGCTTGTACTGAGAGGAGAGTTTGTGTGTGTTTTCATGGGCATTTGGCAGCCTGATTTAGTGGAGAATTACAACTGCTTTTTATTCATGCATAATTGTTAATTGTGACAAAGTCGTTCAGAGTGGTGCAACGTTCATTGCAGAGACTAAAAGGGAACACTGAATCCTTGACTATGTAGGTTTTGGGATTTTGGAGGCTCCTCTGTTTGGACCTGTTTCTCAGAATGGGAGGAATCTGATACTGCGAGCATGTTGACAGAGTATTCAAAGATCCACAGTGCCTTCTGAGGATATACTCTACTGTTGTTCATCATGCACTCGTCATCAAAAGAATAGTTGCATATATAGCTGCACCCAGAAGGAATCAGCCGACAGGAATGAAACATGGTGGGTAGGTTTGACATTGTAAGACATGGTTTAAGTTTCACGCTCAGCCGCAGGCAAGGATGGGCCTTAACGATGTACCTGACTGACCCAACAGCCACGAGTGCAAACATTCAGCGAGCAGTGATGCCCTCCATGAGACATCCTGCTAGTGCCAGCACCATTGATAGACAACATGCACGTAGGCTGTTATGATAACTGCCCTTAACAGCACGTCAGTGTCAGCAAAGACTACAATGGTGTTGTGCCATACTGTCATAAGGTGACTCAGAATGGCAGCGGGTCATCTTCAGTGACGAATCTCGCTTTTGTCTTGGTGGAGATGACCAATGAATCCATGTATGGAGGCACCGTGGTCAGTACAAAGATGAACGGTTTGTTGTCTCGCGTCACAGGTCCAGAAGGCCTGGTGTCACTCCACCTCCACCCCTACCACACAATCTGCAGGAACTGAGTGAGAATATTAGAGCTGCATGAGATGGATTATCACAGGACACCATTAGGATCCTCTACAACTCCATGCCGAGACATGTGACATGTTGTGTTAGTAAACATGGCGGCCCGAAACCATACTGAGAGACACTACTTCTGTATGTGTAGCTCAGTAAATATTCCCCATATCAGTCTAAATTTATCATCATTTATTGTTCCTGGTAACCTTTATCTTCCTTCCCCATAGCACTGCAATCCCACACTTCCTTCTGGGTATAATGAGTGTATAATATTAATTTTGAAAGGTTTATAAATGAACCTTTTGAGCATAAGCTTGTGACATTAATGTCTGACTTTGTCTGCAGATGGTCTGAGCCACAACCATCAGCTTGAAACAACTGGTACTGTGACTCATTGGACTGCTCCATATGTTGCCAGTCCTTCAGGGCCACAACCTCACAAGCACTGTGTCTGCTGCTGTGGTGTTAACAAAGTCACTATGCTGGGTTTTCTGCCCCCATATACCATGGAAGCTAAAGAACGCTGCACTGACCTGTGGGATATGCATGTGGGGCCTCCTGCATTGATGTGATTTCCTCCAGAGTCGCTTATCTGTTTGCATGGACAATTCTAGCCAGATGCTGTTGGTCACGAACATTAAGCACGGTAGGTGATAATGCTTCCTACGGTGTATTCCTGGTACACACATGACACTGTGGATCATGGAATGCCACACAACTTCGGAAATGGAATGTCCCATCCGTCAGGCACCCACTATCATGTACGTTTGACCTCTGATAATTCATGCCGTCTTGCCATGAGCATGTTGGCCAACGTTCAAAGTCAATTACAAGATAAGACCTCACAGCTTGTAAAGGTGTGGGTGTTTCCAAGCCATCTCCTGAGGCAACACCACTTCATAACCAATTTGCATACTGCTATCCCATGACTTTTGGCAATACAATCACGGCAGAGAGGCACATTAAAATAAAAATACCACTATTTTACTATCATCAGCATTACATATTAAACTCTGGATACACATAAATAAATACACATCACTTTTGGACAGTAAATAAAACAGTTATATATGTGTTGTTCTGCCACTGTCTAATTACTCTACAAGACAGGGTTTCACATCAGCATGCTGTGAGTCACATCTTAGCGATTGCAGAAATTTTGAAACCTGCCCAAATGAGCCTTTTACACCAAGCAGTGGCCCGTATTTATTAAACAAAGTGCGCTGATGATTCGTCTGAAAGCAGTGACTCAGAAGGATTTCTGCCATAGTGAGCCGAGCGAGGTGCTTCCGCTCAACACCCACCTAATGCTGACCGTCTTGCCCACCATCACACTTTCTCTGTCCACAGCCTAATTCCAAATCCCAGCGAGACTACAAGTGTTAAAGTCAGCCTAAAATAAAAGAGGCCCTTTTGAGCTTGTTAGTTCCTGTCCTTGCTCATACATTGCGTCATTACAATAAGCCTCGATTCTTATTCTTATTTTCTACAAGTGTAAAACCACATGCACTAAAATACAGTAATACCCAGCAATATGTTCCATCTCCCTCTGACACTCCATCTCCCCACCACACTTCCCCCTAACCTATTCAGTGAATACAGCTCAGAGACTCTTTCTGATACTGCCTTTCAGTCACAAATACAGGGAGTGTTATGAAAGCATGAGTTATGAAAGCATGAGTTATAAAAGAATGAGTTATGACTTGAAAAGTCTCATTTAACAGAAAAAACTGACAGTTTTGAGACAAACAGGAATTTGACAGGGTATTCATGTTGAACTGTACCGTTCACTCTCCAGTCCACATATGGACACACATCTGAATTTGTGATGTCACAAAAACCAACAAGTCAAGTCAAATCGAGTTTTATTTATGCAGCACCTTTTACAACAGGTGTTTTCACAAAGCAGCTTTACAGAGAACCCAGCTCCAAAGCCTCCAATGAGCAAGGCAAGGGCCAAGTGGCAAGGAAAAACTCCCTCAGAGCAAGAGGAAGAAACCTGGAGAGGAACCAAGACTCAACAGGGGAACCCATCCTTCTCAGGTCAACACACACATATATTCAGCCTACAGTAGATTAGCTCCGCCCACATACACTGAAGTTATAAGGAGTGTTTCAGCTTGGACTGATTTCAGAAGGGGTCACAATACAGGACAGCCAATCACAATAGACATCATTTACACAAATGAGTAAATGTCTGCGTGTGAACGTAAACTATATGCCCAAAAGTCTGTAGACACCTGCTTATCCAGTGTTTCGTCTGAGGGGTAGATAGATAGATAGATAGATAGATAGATAGATAGATAGATAGATAGATAGATAGATAGATACTTTATTGATCCCAGAGGGAAATTCAGACATCCAGTAGCAGATATACAAAGTTCACAGAAGGTTTGGGAAGGCTTTACACTAGATATCAGAACATTGCTCTAAGGATTTGAGGTCATGTACTTACATTAGAACTCCAGTATTGGTATTGGATGGAGCTCAATCACTCCAGACATTTTAGCTGCACTTGCAGTTGGGGGCCTTCATTCCCTTCTAGCTGACACTGGGCACTGGGCACTGGGCATGATGACCTTATAAGCTTATGTGTGGCTGCTCCAGAATGCTCCCTTCAACTGGCAGTACTTTTCTACGGAGATTATGCAATGCAATCACAATTGATCACCCGTGTCAACAACTCATTGCACCTTAAAGCACAAAAATTCACACATTAAAAGTAGTGTCCACTGACCATATAGGAGCACTTTGTAGTTCTACAATTACAGACTGTAGTCCATCTGCTTCTCTGCTTACTTTGTTGTGTGTGTGAGTGGATCAGAGACAGCAGTGCTGCTGGAGTGTTTAAACACTGTGTCCACTCACTGTCCACTCTATTAGACACTCCTACCTTTTGCTCCACTTTGGTAGATAAAGGTAGGTAATGTCAGAGACGGCAGCTCATCTGTTGCAGCCCAGTTTGTGTTGGTCATCCTCTAGTACTTCATCAGTGGTCATAGGATGCTGTTGGCTGGATTGTTTAGGTTGGTGTTCTGTTCTCAGCCACGCAGTGACACTGACTCCAAAAGCACTGCTGTGTCTGATCCACTCACACCATGAATGATCCACCACCATACTAATACCTGCTTTGTTGGGGCACTGACCATTAATGGGTTAAAGCAAGCTAATAAAGTATGCAGAGAAACAGATGGACTACAGTCTGTAATTGCAGAACTGCAAAGTGCACCTATATGATAAGTGGAGCTGATAAAAGGGACAATGAGTGCTGACACAAGTGCTCAGTGAGTGTATATATGTCCTAATGACATTTTTAAAGACAGTAGTTACTGGTGCACTGTGCTTGTGCATGTGAGCATGATGCATGAGTGTTACTGCAGATTCTCAAGGAAAGCCTGTCAAGGGTTAATTGCCATTCTCCAGGACCATTGGAAGAAATGGAAGCATTCTTTACCATCTGCTGTTGTTTGCTGCTCCTGTTTTTCAGATTCATCTGCTCTGCACAAACGGCATCCAGTTTATGCAAGCATCTTTTAGTGTGCACAGAGAAATTACATTGCAAGCAATGCAGTATACGCCTTGTGTTCAATCATTAAACCATCTAGAACCCAACAACACATCTTCATAAAGCGCACTACTCTAATGAGCAACTCTGAGACAGATGGTTCCATAGTTCTGCTCTGGCAGGGACTGACTACGCGTAGGCTGGGTTTATTCAACACTGGTAATTTACTACAACAGTGCATTAAAAAAAACGTTCTTCAAAATGACAGATCACGGCGGCCAAGAGTGCTGCGCAAGCAGTTGTTCAGCCTCTGGACTTGCACAGTCCAAGAACATTTTGTTCCCCAGACTGGGAGCATGGCCTGCACCTAAGGTATTCACGAAACTTGATTAAACAAATGCAAATGCTGTTTCCTGTGGGGAAATGAGGCTATAGCCATAGCAGAGCAGAACACAGAACAGGATGAATATACCTAATTATGTATATGTACTACACAAACACAACAAACTGCAGAGACAACATTGACTGAAACGTTAACATCCAAACAAGTATGGGCTGTGGAGCATTGGACTTGCATGATGAACATGGTCAAGTACTGAATATGCATATGTGCAAAACAATCAGCGGTACATTATATGTCCAAAAGCGTCCAGATACCCCTCTAATTAGTGCATCTGCTTTAAATCTGCACTCATTGCTGACCCAGGTATAAAGTCTGTGGCTGAATGCAATCAAATCCTCACAACAATGTTCCTGCATCCAATGTGAAGCCTTTGCCAGAGAAGTAAAGACTGTTGCTGCAGCAAAAGAGGAACCAACACATTATTAATACCATGTCAGAGGAAACTGAATAAGCAGGTGTCCACAAACTTCTGGACACATACTGTTTAAAGCTGATATTAGTCATTTTGTTCTACTGTTCATTCTCAGCAGCTGCGAGCAGGATATAATGCTGAGGCACTGTGGAGTCTAATGATGGATGAGATGTCAGATGAAGGTTCAGGAATGTTCTCCAGGCCTACCCTGCTAGAAAAGCCAGCACAGATCAGCACTGCTGGTCACAAGTTAAACCAGCAAATCGCTGCTGTTGGAACAAAACGTGGAATGGTTGCCCCGAGAAGGAAGTGTCAGACTGCAATGCTATTGGGAAGGAAGATTAGAGAAGATTTGGGAAGGTTACCAGGAACAATAAACGATGATAAATTTAGACTGATAAGGGCAATATTTATTGAGCTACACATACAGAAGTAGTGTCTCTCACTATGGCATTTTGGGCCGCCATGTTTACTAACGCAACATGCCAGACATTTCAGCATGGAGTTGTAGAGGTTCCTAATGGTGTCCTGCAATAATCCATCTCATGCAGCTTTAATATTCTCACACAGTTCCTGCAGATTGTGCGGTAGGGGTGGAGGTGGAGTGACACGAGGCCTTCTGGACGTGTGACAACAAACTGTTCATCTTGGCGTTGACCAAGGTGGCTCCACACAGGGGTTCGTTGGTCCTCCCCACCAAGACAAAAGTGGGACTCGTCACTGAAGATGACCTGCTGCCATTCTGAGCCACTCCATGACAGTCTGGCACGACACCATTGCAGTCTTTGGTGACATTGACATGGGTTTAAGGACAGTTGTCGTAACAGTCTACGTGCATCCTGCGTCGTACAGCCGTCTGGTGCTGGCACTAGCAGGATGACTCATGGAGGCCATCACTGACTCACTGACTGTCCACAATAGTGGCACATCAATAAGGCCTGTCCTTGCTTACGTCACATGCGCAGCGTGAAATTTGAATCATATGCATGTCTCATGATGTCAAACCTACCCACCAAGTTTTATTCCTGTCAGTTGATTCCTTCTTGGTCCAACTATTTGTGCAACTATTCTTTTGACGATGAGTAATTTGAAGCCACCTGTTGCCCTTTACATTGTGTGCACATTTCATGATGAACGGATCACATGGAATATCCCAAAATTATAGGGGCCCAAAAACGTCTGGTTCCATTGACTTGCATTAATGACAAAGTGTGTTTTTTCCTTCTCCTGTCAAGTTATCATTTTTAGATAGGAGTGATGTGTTTTGGATGCTGGTATTCCGGTCAGCAGCACTGTAAACTGATAAACTGATCACCACCAAAACTAGCACGTGTTGTGTTTTGGATGCTGACATGCTGGTCAACCATCACGACCAGGCTGGGGTGACCAGCTAAACCAACACCAGACCAGCATAATTTCTTCAGCAGGGCAGGCATTAAAAAATAACCCTCATCCAAACTTAGATGTGTGGAGAGCAGACTACTGTTGCAAAACGCAGTGCAGTTCCGCGCGTACAGCCACCACATTGACTTACACACACTTGTATAACCGTTTGTATAACACGCCGTCGTGCTCGGCTTCCCTGGACCAACCGCTCTCCTCCCTCACCACAGCTTCATTCACCCGCTCGCTTCCCCTACGTACTGATTTGCCCGCACGGCTCGCACGCCGTCACTGGCCATGGGGTTTCCACGTGAGGCGTATGCTAGCCTTACATAAAGAGACTGGCGGCGCTTTTAGCCAATGGGAGCCCGGGCTCCGTCGTTGCCACGCGCTCGCTATGGAAACACGATGCCTGCAGCCGGCCGTGATTGGCCGCAGCAAGGCGTGGAGGGCGGAGCCTGAATTGAGGTCATACTGAGAGCCGGAGATTCAGGGCAGCAGTGTGAGAGGAGCATTGAGCGAAAGCGAGTGCAGTGTGTCAGCAGGTACCGGTGAGCTGTACGCCGCTATTCGGGAATATTCCTAAGTGTGTCTTCAACACTACGCTGGGATAAGACAGAGCTCCCCTCGGACGCTTTCTCTGAACGAGTCGGCGCCGGTTGAAGAGTTAGGTAGGTCTGCGTTTCAGTTTGTGTAACTGGCGGCTGTTCAGTGTTCAGCGGTTGTATAACAGTGAAATGCCATTGACTGCAATGCGCGGCAGCACAGTTTCCTTCTATGGACGCCACATTAGTGATATCAGCGTCGTTTTCTCGCAGTCTCACTCTGAACATTATATAAACTCTCTGAAACGTGTCTAACCGGCACTGTCGTAGGTTTAAGCATGCGCGTTGCATAACTGTGTCACGGAATAGGTCACGGCCGGTCACCGGTCTAGTGCTGGCCCTGCCCACAGTTATTTCAGGAGGCGGGTATTTCACAAGAGGAGGCGTTACCTAACTTTGCAACTCTTTGCACAAAGTCATCATCAGCTTTTACTGCGAGCGTAAAAACTATCTACTGGCTTTAACCCAAAGCCACTGGTTGCGTGCTCGCGCTTTCTCGACTTTCTCATAACTCAGGCTTGCGGGTGCGTGACCTACACTGCAGACGGTGCAGACTGAAAGCCCCGCTGCACAAACCATGCCTTCCATGCCGGTCCATTATGGTCATGCTGCTTGACCTGCATACCAGTGTCAGAACAGAACACATGCTGGTTTTGGTGTTGATCAGATGATAAACTTCCTTTGCTGCTGACCAGTAAACCAGCATCCAAAGCTCAGCATATGCTGGGTTGACTGGTCTGTGTTGGTTTGGCTAGCAGGGAAGGTGTTGCAAATGTCCCATAAAGTTGCAGCTGAAACTTTGCACTCATTCCTGATGATGAGTGTCGCCTCGTGTCCCTTTGCAGTGGAGTTTGCACTCTGTAGTCTGAAACCGGTCCAGGTGAAAGTGCTTTTGATTTTGCGTTCACGCTGCTGAAAAAAATCAGCACAGAGAGCATGCATTCCATTCTGATATCAGCTGGTCTGTGCTGGTTCCTGCTGGTCTGCGCTGGTTCCAGATGTTCTAGGGCTGGTCTATGCTGGTTTAAGATGATCTAGTGCTGTTTTATGATGTCCTAGTGTGGGTCTATGCTGGTTTAAGTTGGTCTATTCTGGTTTAAAATAGTCCAGTGCTGCTCTGGTGTTGGTTTAGCAGATCACTCAGCTCAGTCATGCTGGTTGACCATCCTGGTTTTGGTGGTGATCAGCTTCCATATCGACTTCCATTTATGCTGACCAGTATACTAACACACATAACACAACATTTGTTGGTTTTTCTAGCAGGGATCATGTTCCTGAAATGCCCACATGTAAGCAAATAAAGATGTCAAATGAAGTTGCAGTTGAAACTCTGCACTCACTCCTGATGGTGGGTGTTGCTTTGGTTCCTTTACAGTGGAGTTTGCACTGTGTACCCTAAAACCTGTTTAGGTAAAAGTGCTTTTGTCTCCATATGCTGCTGATATGCGTTGGTGGCACTCAGAGTATGACATTAAACACAGAGGCTGCAAAGCCTGCAAATGTTTCTGCATTTGGAGAGGTATTTTAAACAGTTGAAATGGAATTGCATTCACGCTGCTGGAAAAGATCAGCACAGAGAGCATGCATTCCATTCTGGTTTCAGCTGGTCTGTGCCGGTATCAACTGGTCCTTAAAATAGACATATAAAGTTATACTGTCCGTTAGCCAAAATAGGCACTCAAGCATGAATTTAAGCAAAGGTCATTGTTTAGCTGCTTCACCCCCAAACAGCTTCTGTCTTGAAAATATAACTAGAGGTGTCAAACTGCTTCAATTGTTACACTTTTATTAAACCCGGTGACAGAGGAGGAGATGCATGAGATCTTAGTTAGTGCGTGGAGGAGCTCATTACCAAACTAGAAAAGAGCATTTTCAGAAGAAGAACTGTAGCCAGCATCAGTGGGGAGTGAGTAGGCAGCCAGCCAACACTGGAGCTGCCAGCCAACAAGGGAATAATTCACGCACTGGTGAGATGATTCATCATAGAGAAACTTACAGTGGTGGTAATAGAAAGTGGGGGTTGCCAAGTCCTCAACGCAAATATAGCTGTTTAATAAGCTATGCAAAACGACCAGTGAACCTGCATGTATGGCATGCTCATAATGTTAAAAAAGTGGTAAGTGACAAAAAATAAGTTTTCCCTGGGAACTATTTTGCCATGCAATGCCTCCATGTATCTCTCCACCTTGAATATGTGGTGTCAGGGCATGCTTAGGCTCACATGATGCTGTGCTCACGCTTAGCCAGGCTTTATTTACACCTTAAAACTGTAAATAAAGGTTTCCGCTTGTACTTTAAAGTGTGTGAGGTCAATGTCTACAGGTTACGTGAACACTGGAGCAGCTCGGGTACTGTATGTACCGTATATGGACGTCCAGATTTGGGTCCTCATTTTGTAACCCCTTGCAGGATTTTGTTGCAGGCTGCTGCGTGCTACATGTTTACAGAACCTGCTTCCCTCTGAAAAATAAGAGCAATTCTTCTGTCTTGTATTCTGGCTGCTGTGTAGGGTAGAGCTACGTTATGGACATGAACTTCGAGGTGTTGAAACATCCCCCGCACTACAGTGGTGTCAGAAGTGGCATAAAGGCAGTGTGGTACCAGAGCACACTTTGGCTTCCGTGATGCTTTGCTTTCCATAGCAGGGCTGTATTTAGTTCTCTAAACAGTGTGTAGGCCTAAAGGTTTTCGAGTGCATTTTATAAAGTATGCAATGTTAATGCGCACAGGTTATGTGAACCCTGGAGCAGTTCGGATGTGTGGGAGTGTTAGCTACCTTCATCCAGTCGTGATTCACAACACCCAGTGGGATTTTTGTAGCAGGCTAAGGCCATGCTAGAGCTTTAAAGAGCATATTCCTACTTTGGAAAGCAACTGTTTTTCTCTTTTGCACTCTGGCTGCCGATACCCGCTTTGGTTCCTTGCTCATGCTTGGCCAGGCTGTATGTAGTTCCTAAAACAGTATGTAGACCTAAATGAAGCATCGTGGGCATGAACTTCATGGGCATGAGTTGCCCAAGCTTCTTCAATACATCCCCCACACTACAATGCTGCAGGCAACTTTCTTCTGTGGGAAAGCCTTTAAAGGCATTTAAAGGTTTTGGACGTCAGGTTCCTATAACCACCACTGTGAACACTTCTGACTTGGTAAGTTTTGCTGGAGCAGAATCACTCTGAATGACTTGGTTTACATCTTGATCATTCAAATATACAGGTATTTGGAGAAATCGATGTATGGAATTTACCTTGGGCTGTGTGTTTGCATATCTCTGTCTTGGTTAGAATGTGTGGTTGATGATGCGTGTGTGTGTGTGTGTGTGTGTGTGTGTGTGTGTGTCTTGACTCTTGTGAGCTTGTTATTAAAACTGACCTAGATGACGTGCTCTAAATACCTTAATCTGGCTTGAATGTATTGAGCACACCAAACTGTGCGCTGTTGTTTTCGAAACTAGTTGTGCATCACTTCTGCTTTCTAGTAATTTCAATAGTAGCTCTAGGTCAGTTCTCTTCACTGTTTTCTATTGATTTTAAATGTAAAAGAATGTTAAACTTTCAGGTTTACTCCAGGCTTAATTAACTCAGTAACTACAAGAACAACAAAGCAAAACTGGGTGATGTATTCCTAAAGGCCCCTATTGTGGAAGCCTAAATCTCCTCACTTTTCTAAACAAAAGAGTTTGATAAAGCGTTAAAATATGCCGTTCACGCCTCAGTCCATACAGTCATATGCAGAATCTAAGCTGTAAAAATTCACTGTTTCCGTGATGTCATGAAAATCAAGCCTGTTCACCCGGTTGCAGGGATGAGTCTGAATATTTTAATAGTTGCAAAAACTTCAATAAATGGAATAGTGAATTGCAATGTTCAGTCTTGTGCAGATTAGCTTTTCTAACAGTAAAGGACATGCAGTGTCTGATCTGTACTCCACCTGAGTGTGCTGTAAAACATACATTTTGGTCAGAGGCTGTAGCCTGTAGTCAAAAAAATCATTGCATCGTTTTTCGGCCCAAGGCACAACCCTGTGATGTCCACTACCGCTGTAGTTAAACATCCCTAGAACCCAAAATGCAAGACCTTTCAGCTTCCAGCAGCAGTGCTAATGTGGACGTGAACCTGAACCGGCATATCCAGATTAACATTTATTTCATTCAGTGCTCTGGCAAAGGTTGGAAGTCCAGTTTAAGTTTTTCTGTGTGTGTGGGTGTGTGTGTGTGTGTGTGTGTGTGTGTGTGTGTGTGTGTTTTAAGATCATCCATTAATCTTCTGAAGATGAGCAGAGCATGCAGAGTAGGTGAATAAGGTCAAATAAGACAGAAAGAAATAAAGGATGGGCTTATTTTTGTGGTAATGAATAGCCATTTTGGCTAAGTGCATGCCCACACACTGCATTTACGTAGATGATGGTGGGGCTGCATCTGGTTTTGTCTCAAAGCACAGATGATCTCACTTCCCAGCACTCTGTCATCTTAAAGCTTTGTTGATTCAAATGGTACTGCTGGTGGTCCTGTGTGTGCAGCTGAATGGCCAATGTGCCCTCATATGTGACTCATAGGCGAAAGTACGGTGGAAAATTGTCAGTACCTTGACCATGAGCATGAGGGCTGTGAGCATCCTTAATTAATGTTGTGACAGTTCATCAGTTTAAACGATGCATTTCTTTCTTTACACTACAAACTACATTCTTAGCATTGAAACGTTAACTAATTGGAAATTCTGTTTTCAGTCAGTATCCAGTGTAAAGATCAATGCTATTTGTAGCAGAGTACTTTAAGTATTACTCAATCATTTCCAGAGCTATTCTCATAACTGCTTTCCTTTAACTTAGCTTACTAATAAGCGGTGTAGGCATCGCAGTGTTCCGTCTCGTCATTTTCTGAAAACTTACTGGGTTAAAATTTAGGTTACTTCAGGTTTAGGTTACAGGCGTGACTAGTTAGCTTGCTGGTTAGTTGGTTAGCCAAAGGTACCTTTATGCATTTGGAGGTCAGCCATGCCATGGGCACTGATGCCCCCTGTACCCTGATGTTGGCTTTTGCATCTTTCACTGATAAAAGTCTGGATTGTCCCTTTTATCTTTAGTACAGATAACTCAGCGTCTCAGCTTGTCTCAATGGACTCATCTGACCACAGAACACATTTCCACAGTCTTTCAAACCATCTGAGATGACCTCAGGACCAGAGAACTTGGCAGCGTTTCTGCATAGAACTGATGTCTGGCTTTTTCCTTGAGTAACAGAGTTAAAATTGCATTTCCTGGTGCAGCGTTGGATTGTGTTCACTGACAGTGGTTTTCCAGAGTACTCTCAAGCTGGTGTGGATATATTCAACACTGTAGCATGATGGTTTGTCATGCAGTGCCCTTTGAGGACTTGGACATCATGTACATTCATCAGTGGTTTCCGGCCACAGACTGAGATTTTAATCCTTGAAGGGACTGTATGAGGTAAAAGACCTGAATTTGAGTCTTGCATGTTCCTTTTGCACTGTTTTACAAATGAAGTTTGACACACAGTAGTGACTGGGCCTTTGGTGGTTCCTTTTATACCCAGTCATGATCCCATCACCTGTTACCAGCTTCACCTGCTTATTGTGGAATGTTTCAAAACGGTGTAACTTGAGTATTCTATAAACTTTGTGTGGTGATCAAATTCCACATTGGTTTATATGGACAAAATACAATCAAGCTGGTCAACCAAAACATTCATTTCGTATATCGTCACTGTCCAAAGAAAAACAAGTATCTCCAAAATGGTAATTTTACAGGAGAGGGCAAAAACCTAACTTAATTTAATTATAAACCAATGGAACCAGACGTATTTCCAAGCAGTTTTGGGACATTTCTGTTGGTCCATTAATCATGAAATTGTCATGCCATGTAAACAGCAGCTGCTATGTTCACATGAGGCATCAAGGTACAAATTGACAAAAATGGAGATACATGTTTTTTTATTGGACAGTGACGATATAGTGCAATGGCCTGCATCATGCGTGTTGTGAGTAGTGTATGAGATCTCCACTGCTTTACATCATTTACATTACTATGATGTTTGATTATGAACAGTAATAATAACAGAAATTGCCATTCAGTACAATAACATTGGTGAATTGCATTGCATTGCATCATTGATGAGACTGCTTGATCATTGATCAGTAAAGCACTCTCCTTTTTATTCTCCTCTTTGTGAAGATTTTTGGACAATTTTAGATTTGTGGTTGAGATAAAGACTTCCTGTTGCAATCTCAGGATCCTGTGACGCATTTAAAGCCTCATATCTCATTGTGTGTCTTTTCGGTCACTTGCTCCAAGAAGGCTGTTAGAGACACGTTGAGGCAGTAGATTTGGCGAGCCGCCCAGGATTGGTTGCTATGTTGTTGCATACCACAGCTACAACAGAGTAACCAAGGCGTGGAGAAGCGGAACAATGACGCAAATGGAGACCAGACTTAGACGAATGTTTAACTTTGTGCGAGAGGACACACACTCACGCAAGGCTTGCACACACCTTCTATTCAGCAGAATGAATTCTCTACTGCTGCTCTTCCAAAGACGGTTTTAAAGGCTGTAAAATGTGCCTGGAAATAAAATGATCATGCAGTAAAATGTCACCGTAAATCAGTACACTTATTTATAGCTGTGGGCAACTTTTTAAGCTTTTCAGAATGATCTGTATTTTTACATGGATGACTCTAAAATGTGTTCTGATCATCATGAAAGTATGCACAGGGTCTTTAATGCACTCCATACGCCACTCGAATAGAGCACCAAAAACTGCTTAAGTGCAAGTAGCGCCCTCTACTTGAGAACCCTGTGGATTACAAGCCAGGTCCCGTGTTCCTAGCTTTTATCTTATCTGCTCTGTCACCACGATAACTCCAATTAGGACTGAATATAGGACAGAAGCTGAAGCAGAACATAGTGTTCCTGCACGGATACGTTATCCATTAACTCCAGATAGGCAAACAGTATTACAGAATAAATTAGCAGAATTTGCTAGATCATGTCCTCACTTTAAGACAACCCCCAAAGTGTCCTAAATGGTCCAACCTTCTATATCTGTAGTTTTAAAATGTGCTGTGATGGGCAGTACAGGTCACTATAACTAGCTTAATGACTTTATGTACAATAATGTATCTACAGTGCAAAATGGTGCTTTCACTTGTGAGATGATTTTTTAAATCTAATTTTTTTTTTAAAAATCAGCAGACATGATCTCCACCGCCCCCTCTCAATACCCTTGTGTGTTAGTGTTGATGAAAACTCATCAGATAAAATATTACAGTGATGGTGCTGAACACTGAGTAAAGATATTGAGTTAAATGTGTGGCTGTTTATTAGGAGGCATAATGTTAGCACGGCTGCAATGGACTGGTGGCCTGTTCAGGGTGTTTCCTGCTTTCTGCTCAGTGAGTGCTGGAAATGGCTCTAGCAATCCCCACCGACCCAGAACAATAAGCAGCTTAGAAGATGAATGAATGAATGAACGAGTGAGTGAGTGAATGTTAGCATGGTCAACTGAGCGACAACACTCCGATAAGCAGCACAGTGCGCTCTCGCAATATTCATAACTTCCAGTTTAACATACTTTAGTTTCTACAGTGGTAACAGTAGCTGTCTGGGTAACTAACTTACACTTTTAATATTATTTTGATTACGTGTTTATGTTTCAGCTGGGCACATATGGTCAGTTGCTTGGATTGTTGATTTCAGTTGTATCTTTTAGGATTTCGAGCATCAGATAAGATGCTGTAAGATAAAATTCAGTTCCAAACTAAAATAAGATTTGCTTACAAATTTGTGCAAGAAATCTTATCTTGACCTTTCAGATCTTAACTTGAGATATAAAGATGGGAAGTTTCTACAGTACAGGTTCTGCATCATCTGATAAAAATGCTGTCTTATTGAATAAATAATACACAGCTTTTTACTGTAATGTATTATTCTTGATTTAAACAACCCTTGATTAACAGTGATTGATGGTCTACAGTCAAGCAGGCATACACATGGATCAGCAGCGTTGATGCTGGCCCTAGATGTTGCCCTCTGACAGAGATCAGACCATACCGTCTCCAGCCAATGCCAGACTAAGATCTGCAGATATCTCTTGCACTCGATAAAGGTTACGTTCTTTAAACTACCATAGGAGACACACTGAACATGTTTCATATTTACAGTGGTGATCCAGGGCAAAGTTGTGCAGACAGATAAAACGGTAGCCTGTGAAGCATGATGGAGGGAGTATAATAGGATGGTGCTGCTTTGTTACCTCAGTCTGGGTGGATGGAGAACAAAAATAAAACATCCTGAAACATTTTTATCTTATGCCATGTATGTATAGGTATCACAGTGTTCACTTCTTTGTAGTGTACATATTCATATAATAATGGCTGTTATCTCTTTTCACAGGATAGAGGAACACCTGTCGAGAGAGGCTAGCCATAATTAGTGGAATCATGGAAACAGTTATAATGGTAGCTAATTTTAGCATAATATCAGGTAGATTCCATCTACCAGTGGAACCACTGGAGTTGAGCAGTGCGAACGGAGTGGGAGATAACTCGTTTTAATCAGCCTCCACTTCCAGGAAGGGTTTCCCCAGCACACTTCCATTCAGTCTCTCCTGCATGATTTTATTCTAGGTAAAGGAAATCCCGGGACAGGTTTCCTCTCGACTGGAGAGAGGGTGGGGTATTGAGTAGTCTCCACGGAAGTCTGTGTTTAAATTGCCTCTCAGGACTGATGATCTATTACTGATAACATCTGGGCTGATAATAATAACCATCAACTCCTTTTTGGGGCTGATCCAGGTAGCAACACCTGAAAACCTATATGTGTAATGCAGTGCGGATAGGGCAGGTTAAAACTCTAAACATGGATCACTCATCATATTTACTTAGCCTTAAATTAGATTAGATTAGATTAGATTAGATTAGATTCAACTTCACTGTCATTGTGCAGAGTACAGGTACAGAGCCAATGAAATTCAGTTAGCAGCTAACCAGAAGCGCATTATCAGACAGAACAAACATTGTATACATTGAGGTTTTTGGCAGATCAACCTGTCCAGAGCAACTTACAGTGGTAGGCGAGTGTAGCAATAAGGGCTCTTACTGTGGAAGTCCCACAGACCTTTAGTCTTCTGTCTTCTGCATGCACTGTTGTTGTGTTATCCACTGTGCTCATTGCAATATTGGTCTAAAAAAATTGCAATTATATATTTTGCCGAAATCATTCAGCCCTACATCTTGGGCATGTCCTTGATGTGCCCTTGGTGACATTCCTACGTTATGACGTTTATGTTCCATGATAGCAAAATGTAATACCATATGCATACTTAGAAATCATCTGTACACTTTTTTCCATCTTTCTGAAATAAAATGAATAGAAATACACAAGAAATGATTTTAGTATTCAAACAGTGGCACCTCAAACGGTTATTCAGTGCTCTAGTATCCATACGCATCCCTGTCACATTTATTCTATTCTTTTATCTAAGCTGGTTGAAAACCAGACACTGTCCATGTAACCACCACGCGACGAGATGCAGCATTCACCAAGTACGTCTTATATGGGCTAACCACATGGAATAACCACAAAGTGTGTCCCACAACAATGTCTTGAGGTGTTGTGTAAGTGTGATGGTCCCATTAACTACTTAAGCAATGTCAGTGCAGTGGGCAGTGCAGTGAACATTTTGCGGTGTTAATCAGTTCTTTGGCTTAATGGTGTTTCAATGTATGAATAATTAGCTCAGTGTCAGACAAAGTTAACTCTTTCTTGTCTGATGTTACTTTGAAATTATGCAAGTCCTTATGTAAAGGCAGGCACTGGACTGTTTGTGTGCTCACGTAATGGCTCTGTATTCAATTACATAAATGTCTGCAACTTGATGCTTAGTTATAAAAGACCCTGCTAAGTTAATTGGAAGGATTATTTATTTGATAGTAAACAGTGACACAAGGCTTAGATGCCATTTATAGCATTTAGTGTTTCTATAAGCTATTATTATTGGGCCGTGCTGCTGTGGGGGGCGTAGACTTGCAAAGTGGCTCTTCGGTTGCGCCACATTCCCCTTTTAAAAAGGGCAATTGTTGTTGTTGTTGTTGTTGTTGTTGTTGTTGTTGTTGTTGTTGTTGTGTTTGGTGAATTGTGCCTGAGGATTTATATCTGCCCCAACACTAATAATGATTATTGTGATAATCTACCTGGGTTGAATGATGCTATTTGGAAAACCTTGCATCTCTATAAAGTAACTTTACAGGAGAAGGAAAAAATCTTTTGGAGTGTTCAGTGTTAATCTAATGTTTAATTCTGCATCGTTTTGGATTGTTCCTATTGACCATAATGGAGATTTGTTCCAACAGATTTGATGTTTGTTCTTAGAAGCTGATTGCTTCTGAAATCAAGTTTATTAATTGAGATTAATTGAGCACTTGATAATCTGCAGAAACTGCAGTAAATCAGTACTCAAAAATCCTTTCAATGCATTTACAGGCACTTTGGTAATCAGATAATGAGTCAGGCAATTATTAAATTTTTGCTTTGCAATCAGCCAATAAGCTCCCAGAATAAGTCTTGATGTTAACATAATGTAAACTCTAAACTAAATATTCTAATTCAAGCATGTAGGTTTCAGCATCGCTCCAAAAGTGTTTTGTTGCCATTTTACGCTTACTGCATTGAGCGCTGCTTGCTACTTCCGGGACAGCACTTTGTTTGCACACACGTGCAGACTAAAAAAAAAATACAGAAATAAAAATAGGAGTATACGTGTGCTGAAAAACCTAATTACTGAGCTAAAATCAAGCTCTCTATTGGATTTCTAGGTGTTAAACCGATCTAAGAGTTTCCTGTTTACACTTGAATGATCTGATAAGTGTAGAAATCCAATTCTGATCCTATTATTAAGTGCATGTAAACAGACTCAATGTTGGTCCTTGCTGCAGTAACTACCTCTACTCATCTTTGAGGGCTTTCCACTAGATGCTAGAACATTCGAGGATTGTAAGGATTTGATTGTATTCTGCTATAGGACCATTAGTGAGGTAGGGTACTGATATTGGATGATTAGTTCTAGAACACTCCAGAACTCATCCCAGAGGTATTGGTTGGAGTTCTCTATCACTCCAGGGAACACAGTTCCACAGTTTCACAGCCCAGTGCTGGAGGGCTTTATGCCCCTCTACTCAAGGCTACCAGGCTTTATGGCAGGCTACAAATGTTCTTAATCTTATTTCTCTGCACTTGATGAGTTGGTGCTGGCTGTAACCCTGTTAAAGAGCAATGTTCTTCTGTATTGACCTTAAGGGAGCAAATTACCCCAGAAGTAGCCTGCTGCCTGCTTGCGTCGTCGGAAGCACATAAGTTCCCATTTACTATGTGCCGGGGCATATGGCTGTCAAGAAATTTAATTACAGGGCATACAGCTGGACACGTGACACTTTTTCACAGCTTCAACTCAAGTTTTCTCTTGAAAAAAAAAGAATTAGCCAAGTCAATCGTGCTGTGCTTGAAAGATCAGGATAAACCTTATTTATTGGGTGCTGGAAAGAATGAGTGTTAGGAGAATAGAGAGAGTAGGATGATAGAAATGTTAGGATTGGACAGTGTGTGAAATGATGCTTGGGGGAGCCCTATATTGGCTCCACTCGCTGATTGGTTTATCTGTTCTCCCTCTGGAAAAGCCCTTTCTAGATTGGTTGTGCTGGTTTTGATGGCCCTGATTCTTCAGTGGTAGAGTAGAAGAGGTGATGTCCAGTGAGGGGTGAGCTCTTATTTTGTTGGTGTGCTTTATCACCCTGTTGTTGTTGTCCTGAAGCATTGGCAAGCTATTTCCAGTGATCCTCTCTGCCGTCCTGATGATGCGCTGGAGTTTAGCTTGTTCGTGCACGGTGAAGGAACCTAACAAGGTGGTTACGCATGATGTGAGGATGAACTGATGTGTAGAACTGGATCAGCAGGCTCTGTGGCAGGTTGAATTTCTTCAGCTGTCTCAGGGTATTTTACCCATGACGGTGTTTTGATTTGGATATTTTGCCAGCTAAGCCTGTATTGCTGTAACAGAAGTAAGCCAGTATTAGCTTCTGTAGAGACTGGCATGGATTGACCAGGACTGGAGAAATGATTTAGATTTTTCAGACCAAAAAAAAAACAACCCCCCCCAAACAGCTACAACCTTTATAACTTACAATGCATAAGGGTGGAGCAAAAATTTGGACTGTCTGGAGGGCACGAGGACCGGTTCAATGACCTCTGGTCTAAGGGTCACAGAGAGGTTACTCATAAATGAATTATGACGATATAACTTTCTAGTGAACTTCACTTTCATAAACTTTGCTGACTCAATCTATGAAAAGATCAACGTCTCTGGAAAGGTCATGTGGCTAATGGTACGTATTTATGTAAGCAGATTATGCTCACACTAAACAATACATAACGTTCAAATTAGTAGATTCATATATCAGATAATGTTCCGCGTTCCATCTGAGTCATGATTTTTGTCTTTAGCTGCACAAACAATTCTTTTTTTCACCAGAGCAGAAGGTTCCAATGGTCAAACCTAAATCCAACAAGGGGACAAAAACAACTTAAGAGAGTTCTTTTTGAGTCACAGAAGATCCACTTTTCCATAAAGAACCTTTCAAAGGCTTGTGCATTGAAAACCACAGGGTTCAGAGTGCATCAAGCTAATGCAAATGTTCTCTGCCAGCTTTCGAGTGCGATGAACTCCAGTCCATGAACTCTTCAGGAAGCTGTTCTTTTTTTTTTTTTACACCAGTGTCCTCAGCTGAACTCTGCTGAGTTGCAAAATCTGTTGAAGCTGCGCATTGCTCTGGCCTTCCAGGACGGGATATTTGTTGTTCCTTTGTCCTCTGGGTTACTAGGTTACTCTGGACTTTGGCCAGCCACGTCCTCTTTTACCGGCATAATCACTCAGCACATTGTTTGAGCTGTATAAGCTGCAGTGGTTTACCTTTCAGCCACACACAAGAAAAAGAATTGCACCTCACGTGAAGCAGACACCGGGCGAGTGAGTCATTTGTACTTTCGGAGGGGTGTGTTTCATGAGGGCGTTTAATTATTGTGTAACTTGTCTACATTCCTCCATCGCTATGTGAGAATCGGGGAGTAGAGAATAGGGGAGGAACGAGCATGTCTGGATCTGTACCAAAAGTTAGAAGATGAACGTTGGCATGGAGAATTTTGATGTGACAGATTGACTTATGCTGACCTAGATTCAGCAAGCAACTTTTTGTTAAATTGTTTTCCTGTAAGTTAGGTCTGTCACATGATGAGTGTAATGCTTTAATTAAACTTGTCCCTCCAATCACAGTCTGCAAATTGAATTTAGCTTATCGGAATCAGCATTAAAACACCTCACTTCTCCAGTCATCTATGCAAGTTCAGTGCAAGTTCAATGCAAGTTGACAGAATGCAAGGCTTGCGTCCGCTTGCCCCACAGTCAGATTACTAGCTTCTGTTTGCCTTGGCAGTGAACTCTGCCAAGCCTTAGGAATCTTCACTGAAGGTGTCTTTCCTTAATTTGGCCAAGCTTGAGTCCTGGCCAGGAAACCTTGCTTAATTAAGTCTATTTGAACCGAAGACCTGATTTATTTTAGTTAATCCTATCACTTGGCCATCGTGGAAGACTTGTAGAGGGCCATTGGAAGCAGCTCCAAGGTATTAGTTTGTAGGCTTCCGCTTGCGCTGCTGTTGACCTAATTATAGCCTATCCGTTCCAGTAGATGTGGCTGGGAGATGTGTTATCGGACCAGGCCAAGTCTTTGCTGTTGATAGCATTTATACCAAATGTTACTGAATACATTAAAATAATCATTTCACCGATGAAGTGATATGCTTTAGGTCATGAACCCTTCCTTTTTTAACTTAAGAAAAAAATGCACAGTTTGATAGAAGGGCTCCAAAACAAGCAGACATTTTGGACTCATATGGGAAAAAGCAGTATGTTTTGGCCTTTGTGGTCATTTTCTGTAGACTGAGATTTGGTTTTCTGTAGCTTGCCATGCCCTTACGCAGCTGAAGGTTTACTATGGTAACTCTGAGATCTGTAAGACCTGTTGTAGACCAAAGTAGAAGTGGCTGGAAGATGTGTTATCGGACCGGGTCAAGTCTTTGTTGTTGATTGCATTTATGCTTAATGTTACTGACTACATACAGATAATCAAAAGCACATTTATGACTTGTTTAATGCTCTTTCTTAGCATGTCTCTGATATATCATATAATAGTCTAGTAAAAGATTATATGCTGCATCTGGCAAAAGTTGTCAAAAGGATTTTCAGGGATCCCCAAAACGCCCACGAAAAAACATCAGCAGACCAAATCCGGTTCAAGCCTGTTGATTCCCAGTCTTTTTATGTCTCATGCAAGAGAGTAGGGCAAGGAGGATTCTCTGAAAGGGTAAGCAGAGCCCCTGGGAGATGAAACACGAGGTCTGTCTGGCCTGCAAGTCAGCAGAACCTGTTGAGAGACCTCCAGCAAAGCTAAAGGGCAGAGTACACAGCTACAGAGGCTGGACCCCAGGATCGGACACCTTTGAAGGCCCCGATGGTGGTCCTTGAGCAGATAGAGCAGAGGCGAGCCCTGAGACCAATGCCCAGAGCTTAGCTAAACTGGCTTCTAGCTTTGATGTTCTAGCTCTGTGAGCTTCTGTTTTAAGAAGGGCACCAGACAGACACTGCCCTTTAAGATCACGCTTTGAACATAAACATCTAAGTCGTGGTATATATGTCCAGAGAAATAGTTTTACAGATTTTGTGTATAAGTTTTTTGCTATCAAATGTACTTGAAGTGGGCAAATCTGAGCTGTTCTGTGTTCTAAAGCTGTTATAGCAGCTCTGGGGTACTGACCTGTTTCTGCAAGCCAGTGGACAGTGATTCAATGTTTGCAATTTTGTCTCTTCAGACCACCATAATGGATTTGAAATGAGCCAACCAAGTGTAGACTTTCAGCTATTTGGATGAAAATCATTTACAGTCAGTGAATACCTGGAAGGACATCACCAAATGCTGAGTTTCCTTCTTTGAGATGATTTGCCATGCCTTTAATGCAACCGCCTTCAGTTGCTGCTTTTTTGTGGGTCTTTCTGCCTTCAGTTCTCTCCTCGGTAGGCTGAGGTCAAGTGACTGACCCGGCCATTTGCTTCTTAGATTGCTTAGCCGTATGCTTTGGGTCATAATCCACCTGTAAAGTGCAGTGGCATCCTATCACTTTTGCAGTACAGACTAAATCTGAGCATCAAGTATTGCTCTTCACACTTCAGAATTCATCCTGCTACTTCTACCAGCAGCCACATCATCAATAAACACCAGTGACTCAGTTCCATTGACTGCCTCCATCATGTTTCACAGATGAAGTGATATGCTTCAGGTCATGAGTCTTTCCTTCCTTTCTCCATATCCTTCTCTTCATATCATTCTAGTACAAGTTAGTCTTGGTTTCATCTGTCCGAAGAATATTGTTCCAGAACTGGACAGGCTTTTTAAGATGCTTTCAAGCTAAGTCCAATCAGGCCTTTCTGTTCTTAAGTGTTATCAGTGTTTTGCATCTTAATCTTCCGCATTTACTTTCTTGAAGAAGTCTCTTGATTATAGACTCCCTAGTCTACGTCAGTGTCCTTGACGTGATTACATGTTGTAAAGGGTTTTCTTGACCACAGAAAAAAGAAATCTGTGAACTTCCTCTACAGTTGTCTGTTGTGGTGATGCTGAGCTCGACAGTGCATTGCTTTCTCCAAAGAATGTATCATATAATTAATTTGGTGACTCCTAAAGATTTTGCTGTCTTTCTAAAAGGTTTATTTAGTTTTCAGTTTTTAGTCTAATGATGGTGCCCTTCTTTTGCACCTCTTCAGATGGCATTCAGCTGTTCAAGGTCCCATGAACAGCTGCCAAATGTTTATTCAACATTTATAATTAACTCCAGAGTTTTTATATGCTTACTTTGTCGTGAAATGATGAGGAAGCAGGCCGCACTTGGTAATAAAACTATTTATGAGTCAACTGTCCAATTATGGTTGAGCCTGAGGGAATATGTAAAGAATGGCTGTAATTCCTAAATGGTTAATGCAGTATTTTTTTAACCCTTTGAATTAAAGCTGAAGTCTACACTTGGGTCACATCTTGATTGCTCATTTAAATCCATCGTGGTGGGGAAATTACAAAACACCTACAAAAGTGCTTGAGAAAAAGAAATCGTAATTGGATTGAGGGAAATAGCTTTTTTTGGCTAATGTGGGAAAACGCATTATGTGGGAAAAAGCATTATTATTTTGGCCTTTGTGGTCATTTTCTGTAGACTGAGATTTGGTTTTCTGTAGCTTACCATGCCCCTACGCAGCTGAAGGTTTACTATGGTAACTCTTGTTATAGACCAAGGTATCTTATTCGTTTTCTAGCTTTTCCTTGAAATTGTATTTTGATCAAAACTCAACCCAAATTGTTGTCCAAAGTTTGTTTCTTCAGTTTTGCATTGCAGCTATAAGACTAATGTAGCTAACAATTATCAGAAGCTTATAATCCCCCCTGTAACGTTGTGTTAACTGCATGTCTAAAGACCCCTGAAGTGATCTGAAATAGACATGTTTATCTTTCACACTATAACATACATTTACCTTAAAAATGAGGCGCTATGATGGCTACTGTATTGCAGCATCTCTGACTCATGTTTTCGTGTTTCTGTCTTCTCTAGGTTTAATCCATGTTTAATTTGATTCACTTTCTTCACGTCCCCTCCATGAAGATGGGGTAATTTTCTTGACCTCTACATCAACGCAAGGGAACCATCGCCATGTCTGAAGACTCAGACTCCAAACCATACCTGTTCTCCTCTCTGGAGGGACAGGACCAGGCCGCCGGCTGTAGTTCCATGGCAACACTCCGTCGAATGAGCGGTTTCGCAGAGGGCAGGGAGCTCGGCCTGGCCTCCGAATGCAGTGACAGCAGCAGTCAAGATCCACCTGCATCACCTCATAGTGACCACAAGATGGCGCACTCCTTGCACGAGGACGTGGAGATGAAGAGTAGCGGATCAAGTGGTAGTGGGACTGAATCGCATGGCAACGAGTCACATGGCAACGAATCGCATGGAAACGAGTCGCATGGCAATGAGTCAACCGGAAGTTCCAATAGCAACAGCAAGGACTCAGCCCTCTTAGAGTCATCAGGGAGCAACAAGAGGTAAGAAGAGTATTATTGCTACCATACTATAGCTAGCAGTACAGAACGTGTGAAAAGTTAGGGGCCACCTAGTCTCCACCCCTCAGACGCGCCGCCCACACATATGTGTGATGGCTAGCTACAGTTATGGGGGTTTTGTCAGTTGTATCATATAGTTACTAATAAGAATTGAATAGCTAGTAAATGTTATATTGTCACGTTTTCCATATCATTCCACTTTTTACTGTTTCCCCCTTTCGAAAAGTCAATTATTCCAACAAAAGAAAGAGTTGGGTTTAGCTATTTTGTATGTCAGTCGAATGTCAATATTCTTTCCAAGAAGGCAATTCTTGGCCATGTTACGCCACTATATGCAGCAGACTTTGACACCAGCTAGAAGTTTGGCTTGCGAGGCTACAATCCACCCAGACCAGATGATCTCATTTTTACCATAATACATCAGACCAGCAGTTAACACCCATGCTACAATACGTAGTGGAAATGATGAGATCAATTTAACGTGTCCTACAGATATTTGGGTGGTTCCTGAATTTTGACTCGCCCTGCATTTATTACATGAAGGTTTTTTTGCAGGTGTTTCAGTTCCAGCAAGTCAATGAACTTTACTACTTCACTACTGAGTTGTTCAAAAGCTAATTCAGCCACATTTCTGTTTGCTGTTTATTCTCATGGCCCAGTAAATGAGAGATGTATACTCTTCACCCAATGTTTTATGTTAAATATGCTTATATAAGCGAATAAAGCAGGTAGGGTGTACTTTGTTCAGATGGGTAATGGGGCTTCACATATGGACATGTCATATGGCACTGTAAAGCCTGAGAAACGGTCAGCATTCCCTACAGATACAAATAAATTAACTACTTTACTAGTTTAATTCCCAAACACATTAAATACCAACAATATTCATGACATATGTCATTCAGTAGATTTACATATACAAGGTGTTGATGCTACATTATCATACCTTTTAATCTTTAATGGAGAAAAGATGGTTTTTTAAAGTGTTGTGACAGTAGCCTTTGCTGCCTCAGTAAGAATGATCTTCATAGTATGCATTTTCACAGGCTTGTCAAAGACATTTCGGTGAATGATAAAGGCGTGTGCTTTCAGAGAGCAGGGTTCAAGCTGATTGCACGAAAGCACTTGTTGCACCTGCCAATCTACTTGCGTCACTATGGCGCTGCACATGTCAGATCATTTGATCTGTTCTTTCATTGCAGCCATTAACAATGTGTTTATCGCCAAATTCAGTGTCGTAATAACAATAAACATGTATGCTTTGTCGTGCAACCATCAAGTAAACCACATCCTAACATTCTAATTGTCAGGGAATAAGAGAAATTATGCAAGCCGAGCCTTTGAACAGCCCCTGTCTCAATAAAGACAAACAGTAAGAGTTTATAAACAGTTAAATGATTATTATCCATTAACTCTGAATGGTTAAATATAGGCATTCAAATATATTCTTAATATCGTCCTGCATTACACAGCAGTACACACAAATGCCAATAAACACATAAACCCTAAACACTGACCCCCACATTACAAAATCCAGACAGAAATCTCACCCCTATCTCATTACCTTCACCCACAGAACACACTGAAGTCATCAAACAGGGAACTGGCCAAATACAGAGAACTTATCTTTGACACCCTGTACTTGTTAAACTCCCTAACATCTTTATAATCAAGTCAAGATGGGTAGAAGGGCAGCTGCGGTAAAGCTGGACACCTGCCTTGCCGCATGACGCCGACAGGGCTCATTCAGAGACAGCATATTCTCCAAACCTGTCATCAACAGTTGCTGTTTGTCTGGTCGTCCTCTCCGTCCCCATTCATCCTGATGAGGGCTCTAGTTTGCTTTTAGGACTTTGAGGGGGTGTAACAATAGGAGCTCTTGAGAGAGGTGCCATGATAAACGTCACGATCATTAGCGGACAAGGGCTCAACACTTAAATTAGCAAAAAAGCAAGCTGAGGGGGTTTTTAGGTTAAGGGTTTTCTTTTAAATATAGTTTTTCTATTGTTATCCTCCTTTCCATTTCCGTTTCACCACAGTCATGAAAAGCGCTCTTGACCAGACCTTCAGTGCGTCAGAGGAAGACTGACCATTAGTTTCATTGGACTAGCTCAGTCAAAATTGGCTAAGAGTGAAACTTGTGTGACCTTGCTAACTGTGGGTTTTCCTATATCCAGTCTGTTAGCCATGTTAGCATCTTACCAAAGTAGCGCCTTAAGAGTTCTGTCAAGCTTTATACTCTCTGACAGAGAAGAATCATAACCAGAAACAGATGGAAAGTAGCCATCATTGTTTAAGCTGCTAATATGACAAAAAACCAAAGAAAACTGGCATGACCATGCTAACTTTTTTCTCTTACCAAATTAACACCTTAAATTAGGTTTAGCCAGACTTCATGGAGTAATTTCCCTGCAAGGAAACAACCAGAAACGAATGAATTGACCATGTTGTTAAAACTGGTAACGAATCAACACTAGCATGACCATGTTAGGTTTCTGTGCATCCAATTGCTAGGTACCATAGCAGTTCAGCAAACTCTTCATTTAAGTAATCTGAGCAATTTTGTGGGCTTTGTAAAATGATTCTCTGACGGAGATGAGATTAGAACCACAGATGGACAGCTGCCATTGTTTAAATTGGTATAAAGACAAATAGAAAAACGAAACTAGTAGAAAACTTCAGAAACACCCAGGACCAGAAACAAATACACCACTGGCAACCGGAAACTAGCATAGCCAAGCTAACCATTGTTTTTCTGTACCTGTTCACTATTAGTCATGTTCGCATTTCAGCATTTTGAGCACATTTGCAGCCTTTATACAATGGCCTAACCATTGTAACTTTTTAGAATCATTATTTAAAATGAGGATATGACAAACAAAAGGAAATTAGCATACTAACTGGTGATTTTTGAGTCGTAGCATTTAGTCAAACTCTCCCTTTACGTAATCTGAGCACTTTTCCAGACCTCGTAAACAAGTAAGCCGTTGTGGCGTCGTGGGCGCCGTTGTCCTAATCAGTTTCACGAAATGTTTGCAGATTCATAAGTTCAGCGAGTATTGGGTAACTGCGATATTCTGGAAAGAGCAGGAAAAGGTAATATGTGTTTGATAGGAGAAGAAAGACTTTAATCCTCACTAATCTCCTACTGATTGATGCCTCCCAGGGTCAGGTGGAAAACTTTCTCTACCCACGCACTCAGACATATTTCCATGCCAACGTGTTGTTTGTGTATGAGTACATGAGATGCACAGAGCCTACTAATATTCTCCACATTCCCATCTGTATTTGTGTTTATGTCTCTGTACTGATATCGTCTGGTTCACTACATCCCAAGCTTTGTTTCTCTGTCGTTCGGCTTTCTCTCTCCTCATTCTTCTGTCCGATGCAGTCATTCACCTTTTTTTTTTGTCTTGATCAGTGAGGCCTGCTGTCTTTCGGATCTGTGCCGCTTATTCTTCCCATTTTTTACCTGTCTCTCAGTATTTCTTTCTTGAGTTTCATACGTTCTTGATGCTTCTTTCTTTGAATTATATTTTATACAAAATCATATCATTCTTTCATGCTCAATCCCTTAAACAGAGTGCTTTGTCGAGCCTATATGGAGTTTTAACCTCATAATAAAGACAACCTAAAACTGACCTCTTTGGAAGATATGTTATTAATAACGGTATAAAAAATATCGTTTTTCATGGTATCAACACACCATTTTTGAGCAAAAATTTGAAAAGTATGTGACACAAATGTCTGTGACTAATAAGCAGGATCTTCAGGAGGGCCAGCGCCATTCAGGCAAGCTTTCCACATAGTACTAGACAGCAGGAAGCTCCATGGAGAGTAAACTGGTCCAGATTGCAGGCAAGCAGAGGCACTCGGTCAAGGAAGATGAAACAGCAGCATCAGACTGCACAGGATGAGAGGTTGTTATGCTCAGCCTAGAAACACAGTTAGTTTGTTATCGGTGACTGAGAACAGTATATGATATGATGAAAGCCAGTTTTGTTAGAGGGATATAAATGTGTTGTCCACTATACATCAGCTGTTATTCTTCTTAAAAACATGTGCCAAATGGATCAAGAGCTCTGTTGCAATGACACACTTCAAGTGGTCATCACAACATGTCTATATATACACATGTGGACAGGTTTAGTTTACATAATTAGCTCACACTAACTGCTTAGAGCTGCTATTTGCAGACACCTTTTCTATTCTAAGCTCCTTTGAGACTATTTATACCCATGCATGTGGCCTTCAAGGAGCCTAAAATGTCACCTGCACCTGCACAGGGGCTTTCTCTAGTACTTACCGCACTAAGCTGAAAGGACACAGCAGTGGCCCAGACACATGCACACACGTACACACACTCAGATAGCTGTAGTGGTGAAATCCCATAATACTTATCTGTAATGGGAGCTTGTCCTGTTCTCACAGTCCAAAAGACATAGTGGTTCGCCAAGGACAGAGTACCTTAATTCTAATAGATAGCTTTTATTTTCCTAATAGGAACGGTTGTGGCTGGTTGTGTATGAAGGGAGAACGTTTAATGAAATTAAATGATAAATGAATTAAATGATATTATCAGATATCACTGTGTAAAGGTTTTGGAACAGCCAACCATACCCGTCTATTACTTAATTCGTCAAATTAACTCTGCCTCTGTGTCACCAGGCTTTTTTCAACAAAATAAACACATCCAATTAGAATAAAGGCATGGCATGTATTAATATTTCTAGAGTGTATGAGAGAGAGAGAGAGAGAGAGAGAGAGAGAGAGATCAGCTAATAGGGAATCATTTACGGAGTCAGAATTGCTCAGTGTGGAAAAGTCAGTTAATGGAGAATCATTTACAGAGTCGGAATTGCTTGCAGTGGAAAATTCAGTTACTGAGGAATCATTTACAGAATCAAAATTGTTCACTGTGGTGGTGAGAGAAACCCAACATGTGAAGCATTTAATGCCTCTAAAAGTTCAATCACAGGCAGCTATTACATAAAATGGTTACGTATATGCTGCCTGATACCCGGGTCTTGTTTTACATCTTCAAAGAAAACTTTGCCAGCGGACCGATATATGCTCGCTATCTGGGTAGTACAGCTAACTTCACTTTGGATGCTTGTTGGTAAGCCCACCATGCAGGAAAAAGACTGTAGACTTGAATCCTTCTTGTTCTTGCTGTGATAAAAAAGCATGTAGATCTGACAGATTTATTTCACCTTTACTGCAACTTTTTCACTCTAAGTTAAAGGTCATGTTATACATCACATGTCATACACTCATGTATCACCTTGAACCCCCAGTTCTACGTAATGCACAAATAGGAAAATGGATATTTCCCAGTTTCCGATACCAATTGCAGCAGTATTAGTTCTGTAGTAGATTATCCTCTTACAAGTCAGGTCAAGTTGCTTGCATTTTCTGTAAGAGTGATTGCAGTTTTTCCTTTTGCCTACCTAATAGTTCTGAACACTTCAGGCAGAAGTCTAGGCCTTTCCTTCTTCCCTGTAATAGTTTTCAGTTACAGCCCCTAAACTCATTACTGAAGTAATCATGGAAATGGCTGTAACATAACAATGGAAATAATGACCCGTGTATCAGCAGTCTAGTCCAGATGGATTTCTTTCAGTCAGCCTGTGTTAGAATTATTTTTCATCTGTCGTCTGAATTACATGACAGCTAGAAAGTAACAGTAGACCTTCACTAATTTAACCATGGGGAAAGTAAACCCATGATTGAATTTGCCTCATTTGGCTTCCAATTTTTCACATTTTCAGCATAATTCAATTATAGAGATGGGAACAAAGTCATTCAGAGTGGTTTGAGGTGGTTCATTGTTGACTCAGTTATTGACTCAGTGGTGCTGATTGGAACCGGGGGTATGATGTCCACAACACAAATACCGCCATTTTATTAACTATCCAAAATGACCAGTGAATTTTTATGTGCACAGCTGGTAAAAGAGTGGTAAATTCCCACTAGTTTGTCTTACATGCAGGGACATGTTTTAGGGCAAAACCTTACAATAAACATATCAAAACAATATCTCAGGCAACTTTCTGTAAGGTAGATAAATGCATCATGATTCTTATTCTCCTCTAAACCCCATGTGGTGTCAACATGGAACTAGGTCAGTGTTTCTTGACCCTGGAAGCACCCTATCCCGTGTGTTTTAGTGAATTCCCTGCTTTAGCACACCCCCTGCAACTCCGAAGGGCTTGTTAAGGAGCTGATTAGTTGAATCAGGTGTGCTGTGAGCAGGGAAAGCACTAAAATGTGCAGGGCAGGGTGCTTCCAGGACCAGGGCTGAGAATCACTGAACTAGTTAACTGACTTGTGCTCACAATTAGTTACTAAAAATAAGACTCTGTACGGATCGTGTAACAGTTCCTAATGCTTTTTATGACCTCCAGAACACAGCTCTCTTGGCATTAGGGGTCCTATAACACATGGCAACCTTCTTTCAAAGAAAGCATGCAGTGACACATGGCTTCTTTCTTGTGCAGAAATTGAGGCCATAGCGAGGGTTATGTGATTGACTGCCTGAGAGAGGAAAAGATAGCCAAGTCAGACTGACTCTGTTAAAAAAGAGGTCTTCATCTTTTCTGAGGTATAAAAGTTAATGATGGTGTGAAACTAGATGGTGCCCCCATTAGTGTGGCGTTCTTATTTTCTTCTGCACCGAGAAGTAGAATCTGGCCTAAGTAGAATCAGAAAATGACTGGCTTAATAAACAAACGTCTCCTAATATGCTGGTTTGATTATTTGATCTAAATCTGTAGTAGTAATGCTGAACTGGACATCTTCTTGCAGTCTGTATGACACAGCATTGCCATTGTCAATAACAAAGCTGTTTCTGAGAATCCACTCATCCTGTCACGTCAAACCATAACTTTAGTGGTTTCTAGAGGTCAGAGGAGACAAAAACAACAATGGAATCTCCCTGTCACATTTATACCTGAGAACCTGCAACCCTGGCTGATCGTTTGTCTGAGTTGGCTATTAGTACTGTTTGTCAGTGATGTACCTACTATAACATTAAAGCGAGTCTTTGTTGTGTCTAATGTAATGATGTAGTTTGTGCCGTGCTCATTCAGAAATGTGCCAAAATAAAAATGTTCTTTTATTTTGTTTGTTTTGCTTTGCAGCTCCAACTCACACAGTCCCTCACCTCCCAGCAGCTCCAATGCCTTCAGTCTACTGAGTGCCAGTTCTGAACAGGACAACCCGTCCACCAGCGGCTGCAGGTATGAACGCATACGCCAGATATGTAGGCGTATATACAGTAGTGTTGTGCAAACATCCGAGACCATTCCGTGATTAATTTCATTTCCACTCAAAATGACCATTACGTTATTAATTTGTCAGCATCAGACAAAAAAGCAAGAAACTAATATTTAACAGGAAACTGCACAGAAGCCTCATTAAACTAGATAATAAAAAAAAAATAATAACATCAGATGCTTAAGTATTTCATGCGTCCAAACTTTTCCTTTATTATAGCTTCTATTTCAGGAGACCCACTTTCACTTTCACAAATCTGCGGCCATACCTCCAAAGTTCAGTCTTAGAAGTTGGTTGCATGTTCTGCTTCTCACGACCCATATAATCTTAAACACAACATTCACTGATGTTGAGGCTCTGATATCTTTTACTCAGTGAGGAGCTTCTTGACAGCTGTACATCCTGTCAAACCCATAGTGTTGAGTGGTCTGCTCACAGTGGAAGGATGGACAGAAACACCTTCAGATGTTTTCAGAATGTTTTGGAACTTGATTTTCATCTCTCTCAGAGATGAAAGCTTTAAATGCTGTTATCTGATGTGGATCATTTTGGTGGTCTGCCAGATCTAGAGGCCCATTTTCTGTATATAGATGAGTCATATTTTGAGCTCTAGTTTTGGAAACTTTTTTTTCCAGCTTATGCAAGTGGACTGTCATATCTAAACGCACATCAATGTCATCAAATGGTCATCAGACCGTTTTCCAGCTGTTTATCGCAACACTCAATTTAGGAAATTCTTGCTTCCACCATCACAATCACTACAGTACTTGCAGTTTATGCTGATGACACCTATACACCTGTTTCTCAAGTATGTTTTTGCACTGACATGTTTTTTTTGTGTTCGGTGCACTTGCAGTAGTGAAGAGTCTGCCAAGGCAAAGACACAAAAGGAGCTGATTAAAACACTCAAGGAACTGAAGCTCCATTTGCCGGCAGAGAAGAGGAACAAGGGCAGCAAGTCAACAACACTGAACACCCTCAAATATGCTCTGCGCTGTGTTAAACAGGTTGAAGGTAAGTGGACCAGGTTTTAACCAGTTCATCACAAAAAAACTGAGTGAGCTTTTCACAGAAATGGCTTTTTATTCACAGAAATTACGGTTTATACATCACATATCTTCACAAATATCTCTGCAAACCACAAAGATGCTGAAGTGAGCTGACCACTAGTGGTTAAATCACACTCCAGCAAAGCCAACAGGCTGGATGTCCTGCAACATTAACCCCAATATGGCCTGATAATGAACCTGCAGAAGTTCACCAAGCTAATCAGGAAGTTTAAGGACCATAAAGACAGGATGAAATGGCAGTAAAAAACAGATTTGCATATTAAGACACTGGTATTCGTGACAGCGCATGTGCTATCACATCATTGTAGCTTTGGTGTGGTGAGTATTGAGAGTATAATCCTACAAGAAAAGGCCCCGGCACATAAGATGTTGATTTGGGACTTAGGCAAGGGTTTCCTATTCTAATGCTGAGTAGTTGTTAGAAGTTACATTTTCTGGAATACTGGGTGTTCAATACCATGATCATCTCCTATTTTGCTGGCATCCACCTGACTCTTAAACGGCCAATCAAACTGTGGCGCCATCAACACAGAAGCTGAAATAAGAAGGGTTTTAACATTGTCAGAAGCAGACTGACAAGCCATGGTTCAAAAAACCTGACTTCTATAAACCACTGAGAGATTCCAGTACTGCTGAAAATCTTTCACAACTATTCCAACCAAGTACAACAAGGGAAAACCTCTACCCTACCAAGGGAAAACCTCTACCCTACCAAGGG
>CM067493.1:6406477-6453271 GCA_034552555.1 Semaprochilodus insignis | reverse complement strand
TATATATATATATATATATACACACACTGCAGGTTAATACCAAATGGATAGCAGAAATTCTAGCATTTCACGTTTTGGTCCACGCTGGCTGTGCTGTCCTGTCACTGTCAAATCCACATGCTGTTTTCATGATTGCAGCAAAACCCCATAGAAATCCACTCTCCTTTTCACAGGGTTCTAAACTACACAGGGTTCTAAACTACACAGGGTTCTAAACTACATTCAGAATAATAATTTACTAAACACTTTGACACCAACCACACTGAAAAACAGTTTTTTCTCCACCTGAATCAGTTACACGATAAAACCAATTAAGAGACATGATTGTGCTGTGCTTACATGACACTGATGTGTCACATCCTGGAACAGTGCTCAGATAAGGATCACTAGGTTCTACAAACTTGTCGTGCCTCCATACGAGAATCCGAGTATTCAGGTCATTCAGGCCGTATGTCTAACTTATAAGCAAGTCGTATATCTGTTACAAAGGTTTTATGAAGTCTTTAAATGAACTAAATTCAAAGTTCCAGTTTGGATTAATTCTGTCTTTTTGTGTTTTATAGCCAATGAGGAATACTACCAGCTGCTCATGATCAATGACAGCCAGCCGTCTGGCCTGGATGTGTCCTCATATACCATAGAGGAGATCGACAGCATCACGTCAGAATTCACTCTCAAAAATACAGTGAGTTTTAGTCTGGTGGTGTTTATTTTGCGTAACTGTTGTTAAAACATGTACATACATTTCCTACAAGTTTATTTGAGTTTCATACAATGTTGTAACATGATCTTATTTATTTTAATGGTGTATTACACTATAACACCTGGTGTTGTTTTAAGAACTTGTCAATGGGGTCTATTTTCTGTGGGTATTATGAGTCAATTATAGCTTTCAAATAGATAATTAAAGTAATTTATCAGATCACTGTATTTATATGCGCTGTATTGGATATGTCAATATATAAGATGTCTTTAATGAGCCGTTTGTTTCTTTAAAAGGTCTTTGCCAAGTGTTCTGTATTAACATACGGTCATATGCAAAAGCTTGAACACCCTGCTTTTGTTGAGTGACCAAAGCAAACACATCCTCTACATGGGCCATAACTTTTGCATAGGCCACATTTTATATTGTATTTATTTTTTATCCAGTTTGTTCAATTCAAATAAGCAGTGCTAGTTCATTAAAATGTGTGTAGAGAATGTGTTAACTTGTACTCACTTAGAACATCGACAGAACATGTCAAGAGGGGCGCCAGACTTCATGTGTTCATGTGTCTGTGTAGTTTTGCATACCTGCTTTAAACATGACGAATGAGCAGTGGGTAAATGTACAGGCTGCTAATGACCCCTGACGCTGACTGTGTGTAGGATATCTTTGCGGTGGCGGTGTCCCTGATCACGGGGAAGATTGTGTACATCTCAGATCAGGCAGCAACCATTCTCAACTGCAAGCGGGACGTGTTCAAGAACGCCAAGTTTGTGGAATTCCTAACGCCACAGGACGTCAGCGTGTTCTACAGCTTCACCACTCCCTACAGGCTGCCCTCCTGGAGCGTGTGCACCGGAGCAGGTACAATCCACAACACAACTTACCCACAGATAGTATACTAGTACAGTGCAAAAGTCAGAGTCTGTCCTGATCTGAAAAACAAGTTACAGCTGTGTCCTCCCAACAAAAGCTACTCCCAGATGAGTCACTGACATTATGTTCCTTTCAAAGAGACATTCCCACAAGCAGCAACCCACGTAGTCACATAGGTCTGAAAGAGATGCTTCCGTTGAGATGAGATGTAAGATGATCCACTTGCATAATGAAGTAAAAGGAAGTAAAAGAAGTAAAACTGGAGTTCCAAAAACGATTAACAACTGTGCAAGACCTGGCTAAGGGTCTGAAAGGACGTGTAGGTGTCAAGAAGCTGGTACTAAGAGAAGGAGGTCAACAAAAAAGATGATGATGGTCTGAGACGTCTAGAGTCTACATTTCTATTTGGAATTACTTGGATTGTAGGTAGCAGGAAGTGCAGCTTCTAAGAATGGACTTTGGAAGCTGTAATAAAGGTAAAACGTGGACACTCTAAAAACGCAAGATATTAGGTGTAGTTGTTGAAGCTTCTGTTGGAGTTTGAGTGAAAATGAGTAACTTATTTGTACTTACTGGCTGTTTTGAGCGGCAATAAAATTAATGAAATGACTTTTGCACAGTACTGTATACGTCCGCACATCAACACGTGGGCGTCCGTGATTGACGCACACGCATCCATGATACACATGCTCACACACGGCCCTTGATATATAAAAATGAACCGAGCACGCAGATGCTCTTTCACAAGCCACCCTCACAAGCACTTCACACATCAGCCCACGGTAGTGTTGATTCATTCTCTGGGATTTCCAATCCCCACTGCAAACAAGTGCGTCATTCTTTCACGATTCCCTCACTTCCACGGCCAACTCTTTCCTCTAGCGCTGAAGCAAAAGTCGTTTTTAGAACGCAGGGAGACGCAGAGCCACGAACCTGCCTGGTTCCGGAACCGGATTCACTGTAGTGTTAAGTGGCTTTGAAAGGTCACAGGGATTCAGAGATTATTCCGTGGAAAAAAAAGAGGTAAAACAATTATTTGAGAGGTATTTTCACTCATGAATATATATACTCTGCCTGTGTTTCCAGAGCGCACGCGTGTACACACTTATTCATTAAATCGGGCAGAGCCAGGTTGGATCATGTATTCATGTTATTCTGTCTGCTCCTTTGTTCCTCACTGTCGGGTCCGTCCTTTCAGCCTCAAACAGCTGCAACCAGAATTGCCTCTTACTAATGACCTCATGAGTGCGCTCAGTGCAGAGGTATCTCATGTTTACTCCTGCCTGTTGAATTAACAGCTAGTTGGTCTGTTTTCTTTCCTCCATACAGAATCCTCACCTTCTGACTGCATGCAAGAGAAGTCCTTCTTTTGTCGCATCAGGTGAGTGTATATACATACGGTATATGTCCAAACGTTTGTAGACACCAACTCATCCGATGTTTCTTCTGAAATCGAGGGCAGTAAAATGGAGTTTATCCCTCTTTGCTGCAGTAACAACCTCTATCTCTTCTGTCTGGGAAGACCTTACACTAGTTGGAACATTGCTGTGAGCATTGGATTGCATTCTGCCACAAAAGCTTTAGTGAGATCAGGTGCCGATGTTGGTTCTGGATCACAAACTGCACTCAGTCTCATCCCAAAGACAGTGGTTGGAGCTTCATCACTCTGGAGCGCCCAGTTCCACTGCTCCACAGCTCCATGCAGGGTAGTTTTATACCCCTCTAGCAGGCTCTTGGCCCTTGAGCATGATGACTTTATGCTTTGTTAACATAATGCCGGTAAATAGACATCAGCAAACTAGATATTCCATTCTTTTAAGAGAGCAGCAAAGGAACATTCCGACCACCACTTGTGCTGAGAACAGCATACCGCAGCGGTCAGCAGAATGCTCTCTCAAGACCTCAGCTTTCCCAGCTTTTCGAGACCACAAGACTACTTGAGTTAAGATTAAGACCTGGACACATTGAGTCCAGTCCAGTTCAGACCAAGACACCTGTAGTAGGCTAGTCCAAGTCAAGTTGAACATTTTTAGAATATTAAAATAAAAAGAGGAAATGAACTCATTCATGTTCTTATATTATACATTACATAAAAACCTTTATTAAAACACCCTAACCCAAGTCCTACAACACCAGCACCCAGCGTTATACAACCTATAGTGAAAAGAGTACAGAATGTTCTCCTCCACTTTTTCCTACTTAGCATGATGACTGTGACAGTGGTTTCACCCTGTCACCATAACACTGGTGAAGTTTCCATGGTTGCGTGCCGCTGTTGTTGGTGAAACAAATAAACACAGCGTTAGGCACATGTGTGGTTGCTCCAGAGCGCCCCATTATGGTACCAGTGCTTTTCTATGGTTTTCTAAATTCCCCAAGCTCCACAATCTGCGTGCATCAACCTGTACTCCTCTATCCTCTAACAAGTGCACCTTAGAGTAGCTGGTGTCTAGATACTTTTGGACATGTAGTTCATTTATGTATATGAATGTGTGTGCAAGCTTGAGTCCGTCTAGACTAGACCACACTGTCCATACCGCCTGCACCTGCGTCTGGTGCAGCGTGATTGATTCATGTGCTCTTTCCTTTCTGGATAAGCTCAGTGTAATTAGCTCACAGAGTGCCGGGTAAACAGGAATAGACAAATCATTATACACCTGCCATTTCCACAGGAACAGTGCTCACTCCAGCTCTCGCCTCTTGGATTTGATGATGCTGTAGTAAGCTGCGTTACAAAGTGATTATGGTGATCATCATTCAAATTTCCTCATTCAAATTTAGTTCAAAATGTCGCAAGAATATTGAATAGCGAGCATGGAATTTTGAATCCGATTGAACTGCTGACTGAGGGTCTCGTTATGCCCTTAAGGAACGAGTATGTTTTCTTTTCCAGTAACTTAAACACAAAACCACAAAACCAAGGGAACAACTGACGAAAGTGCACCCTTTTTAGAGGGGAACGATGAACAAAATTCTAATTTTGGTTCAATACGCATACGGTGGTGTCCTGATTCGGTGCATGTTTTTAACACAGCAAAAACAAAGAGCACTTGGAAATGGTTATAATGGTGATATGTCTTTAGAACATTCAGCATTATAAATGTACCAACTTGGAGCCTTTCTCACAGCACTGTGGAATTTTGCCTGATCCAATTAGACTGGTTTCTTACCAGCGTAGATACAAGTGAAGACACTGTGCATGTTCAGTATTATTCATCATCATATTCGTCAAAGAGTCTTCTTCGGTGTGAAGAGCAGGTTTTGCCTAAATAATGATTTGACTGTTATTTTCCAAACTATTCCAAACGCATACTGAAAATCCTTTGGCTCAAAGGTGGTTTATACACCTGGGAGATCAGATTGTTGTTGACATCACAACAATGCCATTGTTCCCAGTGTAGGCTTTATAAAGCTTTCTACATAATGTGAAATGTTATTGCAGATAGACAAAGCTAAGGGTACTCAAACTTCTTCTGGCAGGCACTGTGCGTGTCTTTGTGTGCACTAACTTCTTTCTATTCCCCGTCACAGCGGCGGTAAGGAGTGCGAGGGAGATTTGCAGTATTACCCATTTCGGATGACTCCCTACCTGATGAAGGTGCAGGATACAGACCACACTGAAGATCAGTTCTGCTGCCTCCTGCTGGCTGAAAGAGTGCACTCAGGCTATGAAGGTCAGCAAGCATGTTTCTCAACCAGCTGTGGGCTTTAAGCCTCAGAATCTATACTATTATACCATTACTATACCGTATACTCTACACAGATAACTTCTGACTTGTTTTTCAATGTCAAGAAAATGTGAAAAAATGCAAAGATTTTTTTTTTATTCAGCAATAACTTCACCAAACTCAACTCATAAAATGATATCTCCTCTACTCACAAGTAGGCACGCACAATGGCTTCAGAAACATAGTTGCACCAGCAGATTTCCTTTAAAAAAGTTTTTTGGTTAAAAAGAAAAAAAGGCCAACAACCCCCCCCCCCAGCAATACCACCATGACCCACCAGGGGACAGCAGCACACAGGTTGACTTTCAGTTTCTGGGTCATGAAATATTCCAGCCCAGTCTCTCCACCGAAATATGAAATGTCTGCCAAAAGACTGTGATTGACACAAATGTGTTACTGTAACTCCAGCAGCATTAACTCATAGGTGTTTGATCCTTCAGCTCCGAGGATCCCCCCTGACAAGCGCATCTTCACCACCACACACACCCCCAGCTGTGTGTTTCAGGACGTGGACGAGAGGTGAGAGCTTCCTGGGTTTTTGTTTTTTATTCTATTAGGGTACGGCCCTCAGGTTTGTTTTTGTTTTTCTAGTTGCTTCCTTTCAATCCAGATGTGTCCGCCAGTCCACAGTGTCAACTACTGTTTGATTTCATTTTCAAGTCTTTTTTTTTTTTTGTCATTTTCAAGTCAAATGAGTTCACTGGCAGATCTACTGCTGAATAAAGGAGCTTAGGCAATGAATGACTCAGGCAACATGATATGTTATTGTTATCATGACAAATTACATGGTGACATGTTTTTGTCTTAGAAATACCATGGATATGATCAATACTTCATACCAAACTAACAGCATGTGTCATACAGATGGTTCTAATACACTAACAGTTAATACAGAAACCGTGCAGTAAACAGTAGCTGATTAGACTGCAGGTTATTATGCTGTCATCTTATTTTATTGTGCTACATTTCTACTAGTTGTTGTATGTCTTTCTTATTATTGCTCATGCTCCTTTTAAGTGGTATTATTGTGTTACTGGTGCATTTTATACTTACATTTGCTTATAGGTGCACAAGGAATAAGCTGTAGTTAAATCTACCTCTGCACCATCATTTTGCCACAGTCAGTAATGAAGACAGTGTTTTTGTCCTCAGGACTTCAGCATTTGAGTGAAGGAGTTTTTTTTCCGTCTCAGGGCTGTTCCATTACTAGGATACCTGCCGCAGGATCTTATTGGTACACCAGTGCTCCTGCACCTGCACCCAAACGATCGACCAATCATGCTGGGGATTCACAGGAAGAGTGAGTGTTACCATGTTGATTGTTTGGATAACTTAAATGGGTCTAGTATATAGTAATTACAGGTCGTTAAAGTCCTGATGGCTGCTGGAGCAGTACCTCTATATGCACCTTTTTACAATAACATGAGTTACATTGCATTATTCATGTCCTACACTTTAAACATGGTGTCATTCTTATACTTTACTGTACTGGATTTCTCTTGACTGTGTGAACTGGTTTGTCAATAGACATTGGTCCTTGTTTGATTTGCTCTTCCATTTTTTTTCTTCCCTAGTCCTTCAGTATGCTGGTCAGCCATTTGACCACTCATCCATCCGGTTCTGTACACGGAATGGAGAGTACGTCACCATAGACACCAGCTGGTCCAGCTTCGTCAACCCCTGGAGCCGCAAAGTATCCTTCGTCATTGGACGACACAAAGTCCGCATGTGAGTATGCAACCTGTTTCATCAGCCAGATGTGCCCGCTGGACTCTTTGGTCCCCTTGAACCTTTGCAATAGCTTAGACTCTTAGGCTGTTTCGGTCTTTAAAGGTGTCTGTTGCACTGTATATGACTTACAAACACATACATTTACAATACATTTATAATTACAATACATATCAAATCATTTCTGTTATTTCCCCCAGTGTTTAAAATAGAATAAGTGTAATCTCATGAGTACCTTCTTCAGTTTCAATAACATGAGCCCAGTAAATAGATAATGGGTACTGTAATTAGAGTTAAATCTCTGAGCAGACTGTTTATGGTGAAGGCAACAGCTGACGGTCATTTGTTTAATGAGGGTGATGATTTTGCCTCAGGGGCCCCGTGAACGAGGATGTGTTCGCAGCTCCAGAAACAGCAGAGGGCAAAGTAATGGACTCAGACATCCAGGAAATCACTGAGCAGATACATCGGCTACTGCTACAGGTCAGTCAGCAGACAGGAAGAGAGAGAAGACATTCTGAGGAATTCTAAAAGTTCACACGAGTTATTATAAATATTAAGGTCCTATTGTTTTATTGATGGTCCACTGTAGATGTTTATTGGGCATTCTTTCCTATAACTGGCATTCAGCTAAATCTGTGTTACATTGGCCTTTTCTAAAATCCTTAACACTAAAGCCTAACCCTGGTCTTAATTCTAAACCAAAACCCTCATCAGTGGACTTTGAGCAGGTAGTATGTTATTAATCTGCTCTAAAGGAGACCAACCAAAAAATATCATGTGTCCATTAGAATGACTGCATGACCTAAACTAAATTTAGAGACTAGAATCACCAACTGTAGTCCCTGTATCTGTGTCTGTGTCATTGTAGCCAGTACATAATAACGGCTCGAGCGGCTACGGCAGCCTAGGCAGTAACGATCATCTGATGAGCGTGGCTTCGTCCAGCGAGAGCAACGGTAACGGAACCCGTCCACGTGCCGAGGACGAGGAGGGCAGCAGAGCCAAACCTGTGAGTCACATGAACACTCCCTCATTCTGTCACATGGCTTCTGACTGACGTTGTTCATCATTCATAGTCCTTCCAATTTATAACTAAGATCCATCTAAACAGCGCTGGTGAATGTACACTAGTTTTGCCTGGAGACTTCAATTGGTTTTTAAGCACATTAGAACCATTTGGTGGTGTAAATGAACATACTTTCAGGAGATTTGATCATTGGGCATGATTGAAACATCCTCTGCAGAAGTTTGAACATTACTCAACACTGCCCTCTAAAGGAGTTATAGTCTGAACTTTTGTTGTTTTCATAAGACCCGTGACACATTTAATAAAAATGTACTCAGTTCACAGTTCTGCTTGTTGCGGCATAAACATGTTTGTGAATGCTAACAACTGTGCTTAAATAATGACAGTTTGGTGATTAGGGGATGATTGTGACAAGCCTACAGTCCAAGCCAAAAAAAAAACAAGAACTTTTATTTTGAAGAAACCATCCTGACCTAACTTTGGATAAATAAGTCCTCTGGGCTTGAACGGTCACAAGCTATTAAATCTGCATATTAACTGATCACTTTCTCAGACCACATTGTACAGGTACTATATAAACGTGCGTGCTTGTTTCCCACAGAGAACCTTTCAGGAGATCTGCAAGGGTGTTCATATGCAGAAAAACCAGGAGCAGCAGTCCAAAAAGAATTCAGGCAGTAAGTACCGTCTATCAGGCATATTCATTTTGACTAATTTTTAATTTTGAGTAGCCGTAAGAGTTAATGAACGGATAATTTGTGAACTACAGGAAGTCTTTGGCAATGCATTTTCACATAAATTGTACCATAACATCCTTACTCAAGCAGAAACCTGACAGTTTACAGTCCTGTTAAAACATGCAGTTGGTGTTTAAATTGTTAGTCTGTATATTTTCCTGTGATGAAACTCAACATTAATATTGTCCCCAAATATTGGTTTCAGGGCTCAAATACTGACAACTCGGTTAACAAGGTTAACCGAGCAGGCATAGACATTACGTGTGTGTGTGTGTGTGTGTGTGTGTGTGTGTGCTTGAGTGGTTGTGTGGGCAAGTAACCCAGAATGTGAACATCTCCCTATTTCTCTAGCAGAGTCGCTCCAAAAGAGCCCAGTGGTTCGACCCAAAGACTCCGCTTACCCAGTGAACTGGAGAGAGAATGTCAATGTGCAGCAAACCACTGCACATGAGGAGCTCGCCTTTAAAGACCAGACCGTCTACTCTTACCAGCAGATCAGCTGCCTGGACAGCGTCATAAGGTACAAATGCTCTGAACCCTCATTTCTGCCTGTCCTGCTAGAAAGTTTTTTAAGACAACGTGTTGATAAGTGAGCTGAGAAAGTGAACTGAGTGATGAATTTACTTAATAAAATGCTCGTGCTTGCTGTATGTAAAATATATACTGCATTTAACTACGTATTGTAGTCCTGCAAGTTTGACTGTTAAGATTTGGATGGAAACAAAAGGGTTCAATTACCCAAAGTGTCCAATGGAACACTGGCTCTGTGCCAGGATTTGTTTGTCTGCTATAGATATCCCTGTAAACTGCTAGAAAGTTGTCACTCATAATCTGTCAGTTATGAGTTTCCCATAAATCATAACTTCAAAGCTTCAAATGCTCATCTTGTATTGGAAAAAATGTTCACCTAAATCACTGTTGGCCTAATTCTCTACATGCTACTAGAATCCTATATGGACATTAGTAGGAGTGAAATTTAATAAGCACAGTTCAGCACGGGATTTAACCTCATAAGTCAGTAAAGTCAAGTCAAAGTCAAAAGTCAGCTTCATTGTGATTAGCAGTGGGGCAATAGTAAGTACAGTTAAACTTACTCATGCCTTATAAAGCAGCATTCCTAATTCCTGTCACAGAGGTCTGTAAAAACTCTCTCTCTCTCTCTCTCTCTGTGTCTGTCTCTCTCTATCTCTATCTCAGGTATCTAGAGAGCTGCAATTTGCCTATCACTGTGAAAAGGAAGTGCCAGTCGTCCTCCAACACCACTTCCTCAAACTCAGACGAGGACAAGCAGAAGGCTGCTGAGAGCTCAATGCAAGTGGCTCAAGGTACCAAATACAACACACTCGCAGTTAACCATTAACCCCAAATGCTTCACAAGTGCTGGCTGGCTGATTGATTAAGGTGTTTACATAGTGTAGCAAATCAAATACTCCAGACAAGCTGAGGCATTCTAATATTGATCTAATAGAACTGATAAAATGCGCTTCTGGAAACCTGAGCAGTAGGGTAGCAGTGACCATGTTTAGTAGTGATTAATGATTAACATTATCATATGATTCACTTTCTCTAAAATTCATAAATGATAATTAATTAAATGATTGTGGGTTTTAACCCACTTGGATGGATGCCAACACATAGATTAATTGTTCTACTCTAACTGCTGTAAATTACCAGTGGACCTTCAATGGGCAAATTACAGAAGGTGGATCAGTCCCAAATATAGGTGTATAGCGTGGCCCGTTATATTTGCAATATTGCAGTGAAACTCAGTGTACATAGCTCTAGAAATGCCCCTGCGTGGTTCTGTCGACTAATGCCTAAGCAAGTAAATATACAAAAATAAACCTGTAAAAAACGGTCTTCTCTTTTCCTGTCTTTCAGAGTCTGGTCACCTGAAGCCTCAAGCAGGACTCTCGTCTCTGGATGTGTCGGAGAAGCCGACTGGCTCAGGTGTAGTGGGTACCTCGCTGACCCCACTGGCTCTGCCTAGTAAAGCTGAGAGTGTGGTGTCCATCACCAGCCAGTGTAGCTACAGCAGCACCATCGTACATGTGGGGGATAAGAAACTCCAACCAGAGTCAGGTATACTGAACTATGTAATAAGCATTACAAAACAGGAAATTAATACACTATTAAACAGAAGTTGATTAAAAAATAGTTTGATGTGTTCTAGGCAGGTAAGTGTCAGTGGAAATCATTGTACACTTTGTTCCTTCTTATTTTCACCTTCTAAACAGACTGGTGTTTACAGTCTAAGGTCGAAAAGACCCGAGGCTTGTTTTGCAAGTTGGCTGCTATGCTTATGGGGGTAGTACACAAGTGATGATGCCTTCATTCATAATTAGCTTGGCTTTAGTACAAGTGCAGCTGCAGGCTTTGCGGCTGAAGATCAGCACAAATTAAATCTGGAGCCTATTGCTCCAAAACTGAGTTTAAAGAGCAAATTAAAGATGTAGAGAAAATGGGTCTTCTGAGAACTGTGCAAAGCCTGGTAGATAAACAGTACTTTGATAAACAGCACTTAAAGCTTTTATCTTTGGGGGAGATGAGAAAATTAAGTTTGCTTCAGGTCTGAAAACATTCACAAGTGTTTCTATCCATCCTTCCACTGTGAGACAACTCCACACTGTGGGGCTGAAAGGACGTGTGCCTGAAGTCCTAAGAAGGCCATACTGAGAAACTAAAAGAAAGAGTCCAAACCTGAACATCACTGAATCTGTTACTTTGATCATGAAGATTACATAACCTGTAGTAAAACCTATAGCCATTCTCAGAGAGGCTGCTCATAGTGTAATCATCATCATGAGTCATCTCATTCTCTATAGAAGCATATCTTCTCTGTATGATTTATGAACATGGTCCTGTTTTCCACACACAGAGATCATTGAGGATGGTCCTAGTGCTGGAGACACAGCAGAGGCCCCTGCTCCGGCCGCCCCCGCTTCTGCAGTTTCACCACCCAGCCAGGAAAGGGAGGCCTATAAGAAGCTGGGTCTAACCAAGCAGGTGCTGGCAGCACACACTCAGAAAGAGGAGCAGGCCTTCCTCAGCCGCTTCAGGGAGCTGAGGGGAGTTCATGCTTTCAAAGCAGACTGCACCCTGTACTTGGAGAGGCAGAAAGGACAGGTCACATCTGAAGGTGAGTAAAACAACGTTTAGGTCAGTTTAGTCCAGTTCAGTTTAGAGGCTGTTCACTTACCTAAACTCAAGGGTTCCACACTTGAGTGCCTTATTCTCTTAACCACTCTGCATATATATATACATATATAAGCTTTGCAGTCGTAACAAAAATATAGTAGTTACTGAATAATAAGCGTGCACTTTAAAGCCCCCATAACCTACATTTCACTCATGACATTTGCATGGTTTTATGCAATTGTCATTCCTGCGCCTTTAAGACTGATGCATGTACATGACGTCTTCTGATTGGCTGCTTTGTGTTTGACCTCATTTAAAAGTAGATCTGTTTACATACTACGTCACACATGAATTATGTATGATGCATGATATAGACTCTTCAAAGTGCTCATTAATTTCAGCTGTACCAACAGAAAATGAACAGCACTTAGCAGGTACTTTTCATACTCTGCTAAAAACTGCGTAGAAAGTGATGGGAATTTTAGTAAGAGATGCGATTTTCAGCAAAAACTCATGAAATGCTTGGAAGAAAATGTCAGTGATGAGTACATTCTGAGCCCACGTACCAGTAAAAGAGTAGGAGTGGGAGAACTGCAATCCTGGCAACGTAAGTGCTGACTCAACCAACTGAATCGCACGTTGACTGTTAATTTGCCAAAATTTTATTTCCCATGACAGATACCGAGTAAAGTGAGATAAAAAGATGACGGGATTCCAGCTCTGTAAAAGGATGTTATAGTAGAAATTCACTAAACCTGACAGAAAATGTATTAAACAACAAATGTGTGTAGCTGGATGACTGTGGTTAAGTTACATAGTGAAAACTGACAGCCCGTAACATTTCTCGAGATGTTAAGGTTGTGAAAATTACCTTCAAATAATTATTTCTCAAGGCGTGTGACCAAGCTTAACCATTTCATTAGAATTGTGATTTAATGTGGTATGATATATACAGTAAATGCAGTTACATAGCTACAAAATGAATTACATAGTTAATTGATGATTGTATAAAATGTATTTATCTAAGTTTCAAATACCTTTGAGTTTTTCCCATTTTTCAATGTCAGTGACAAAAACAAATCCAAATATAAAGTACAAAATGACTGCACAATAATAAATTCTGCTATTCTACTTGTGAGCAAGAATGTGCACATTTGTTACGATTGATCAGAATTTAACACATTGTGACTACAAGTGACAAATAATTACCATACAATTACGGTTATGTGTTTGTTTCTGCTGGCAACTTGTGACATTAATAGTGATTCACAGAGAAGAATATGTCTAAGAAATGTAATCAGCTCTCATAAAGCAGCCATCATAGTACAGCTACCCCATTCCCCAGTAGTCTTAACGAAGTTCTCTCTCTTCCTCCTTCTCTCCTTCTCTCTTTCGAACAGCTGGCCCACCTCGTGTGGGCAAGCAGGGAGGCGTCACGGAACCCGCCGCTCGCCGAGGGGGCCGCAACAAGAAGACAAAGTCCAAGCGCGTCAAGCAGAATGAGTCATCCGATAGCACTGTCTCGCACAGGAAGCAGCTGTCCAGGCAAGAGCTACAGGGTCTGAACCAAACCTCCTGGTCTCCATCAGAGACCTCGCAGTCCACCTATCCCATCGCGTACCCAACTATGATGCCCGCATACCCGCTTCAGGTTTACCCAGGGACCAACACCATGACCCCCCGGGTGGATCCCACACTCTCAGGATTTGGGGACAGCCAGTGCAGCCAAGACCCACGCTGCCCAGTCCAGCCACCTTTTTCAGCCCCTCTGGTCACGCCCATGGTGGCACTGGTGCTCCCGAACTATATGTTTCCACAGGTAGGAAGTGCCCCTCGGCAGCCTTTCTACCCTGAGCAAGGGGCCTTCCCTGCCCAGACGTCATTTCCCCCACAGACTGTTTACCCTCCGCAAGCTCCGTTCCAGCCCCAGACGACATTTCCTGTACAGACTCAGTTCACCACACAAAATCCCTTCCCCCCACCCACGTCCTTCCCCACCCAACCCTTCCCCACCCAACCCTTCCCCTACACCCTCCCAGGCGACCCGCCGAAGCCCGCAGAGCCGGAGCTCAGGGAGGGCCAATCACGAAGCTCCACCCCTCAGTCAGGGGGTGGAAGGGACCAGTCTTCTCCGCCCCTCTTTCAGTCTCGATGTAGTTCGCCACTGCAGCTCAACCTGCTACAGCTGGAGGAGAGCCAGCGATCGGTGGAGAGACAGGACAGCTCAGCGCCCTCTTCTGGACCTCAAGGGAACTGCGCCGTTGCAGCTGAGAAAGGAGGGAATGCAGGCACGCAGAGCAAAACTGACAAAGAACAGGTATGGTCTTCACGAATCGGCTGTATTCCAAATGTCTCCCTGTTGAACTTTACACAATGAAACCTTCATGCAACTAGTTGTGAGTTGCCTGCAACATAATCTCCACACATCGTGACACATAGATGAAGCAGTTCTAATACAAAGTTGCCCAGAAGACATTCAGTCATGTTAGCTAAATTAACAGCGCATTCTTCTGATACATCGTTCGCTATAAAGTAACGTGCAAGGTTTGATTGTCATATCTGACAGTATTTAACCTTATGTCTATATCTTTATTTATTTATCTAGGGCTCTGTACTGTATGTTTGGGTTTTTGCCAGGGGCTCTAGCATCTGAAAGTTAATGTTCCAGTAGCCACTATTATAGCCTACTTAATCGCTAACTTATCCTGTCCTAGAGGCCTTCCAGGTGCATCATGGACCACATCTAACAATCCCTTTCCGTAGTAATGTTCATCCTTTGGATCTCAAATGAACCTGAGCTCTGTGTCAAAGTATAAGGGCATCACAAGAAGAGAAAATGAATATGGCTGCACAGATCACAATTACAGCAGGCTAAAGAAAAGCAAACAGTGGCACAAGCTGCCTCTACTAACTGATGTTAGTGTTAGCAGGCTACTTAATGCTGCTGGTTACAGAAACCTTAGCTGTGAGAAACCTGTGTGTCATGGCTTGGGAAAGTGACAAAACCACTCAGTGGTTTGAAAGTGTCACTCGACTTGATTACGTGATGCATCTCTAGAGTTTCGATTCGCTGTTTCGTGAGAACCTGTTTCGCTTGTGCAGCTGTTGCGGCTGAGTTTCAAATGAGTTGCAGGACACTTTGCACTGTGCGACTCAGGTACTTGCAGGTTTTCGGCTCCAGTTAAAAAATGATAAATGGAAGTGTCACCATGTAAAGCCAGCCTCAGACAGTTGCATAGGCCATTGTTTAAGGACTGTATAGTGCACTGCACAGGTGGCAGGGAACTATCTGTGATTGTATCTCTTTCTCTCCCACTTGGTCCTTTTTTCCTTCACTCGCTCTCCCACTGCATCTCGCCACCAGGTGGCAGTGTTATGCATCACACCAAATCGGGGTGATTTCTTTATTCTTCTCCTTTTTTTTGCTCCGTCTGGCCGCACTGGATAGACGCTGTTTTTTCACACTGATCTGATCTCCTGACTTTAATTGGAGAGACTTCACCCTTGTGATCAGCTCTACCAAGTTGACCTTCATTGTGTTGGTCTGATATTCTTCACTGCTGTCCCATAAATGTCATGATATGGGCACATCTTGAATTCGTAATCCTTATTACTGATTGTAACCCGATGATTTTTTTGTCCCATGTCCCATTCTGAGTGTTTACAGTGCTATCTGAAATGTGATGAAACACAGTAGTGAAAAAGAGTAATAGTAATGTCAGTGCTAACCCCTTGTGTCCCTTGCACCTTTTAGCTGTCATTCTTTTGGGCTGGTCCAGTAGGGGCCAGATACGGGCCAGGGCATCCTCTGGTCCCACCCCCACGAGGCCCCCAGTTGTCCGGGGAGCAAGAAAAAGATGGAGAGGGTTTATCATGGGACAGAGTTTTCTATAAACTCAGATGTCCCAGTGACGAGGTAGGCCCATCACTTAACCAAATCCTCCCTTACTGATCCTCTCCTACTTCTGACCTCCTGCCATCTTATTGGAGCAAAGCAACTGCTCGCCTTTTATTTTGCTTGATTATTTTTGACCCTTTTTTTTTTTATAAGTTGGTGATGGTGTCCCAAACCTATGGCCTGTTCGGACCCCCTGTGCCATGGGTTTATTTATTTTTTCCCCCCCAAGGTTTTCTTTTTCACCTACCGCCTTAATGTATGCACATGATGGGGGTTAGCATGTGTTAACCTCTTTCAAGGCAGTGGACAGTGAGCGAAGTGTAACAACCCCTTCTTCCATTATGTTGTTACACTTGCCATTTCCATTACATGCTGTGTTATTTCTGGCGAAAAGGCTGCATGCAGACCAGCAAATCAAAAATGCACATTTGTGTTGCAAAAGTGTCACACACTCGCAAGATGTGTTTGTGTGTCTGCAATCATTTCTGCCAGTGCTTTGTGACAGCATGGACTTCCCTCTGTCCGAATATATGATAGGGTTCACCGCTATTAACAGACACAAAATAAGGGCTAACTATATACATGTTTACAGCCTATCAAAGTCCTTCACCCTTTATCTGCTCAGTTCTGTTGAGTACACATGTTCTGGGTCAGTACCATGCAGTTACTGGATGCAGTTACTAAACAAAGGTTTGGTCACCTTGGTCAAATTGCATGTTTTGTTGGTTTTCAGAGTGATATAGAGGTTCCTCTGCAGAGAACACATTTCTCCACATCTTAAAGCACAGTTACTGTTTATCTACTGTGTTACACGCATTGGGGAAAAAATAAAACATGCGGCCTGTGCAAAAGTTATGGCACGTTTTATATTTTACGTTGTATTTTTTCTCCAATATGTGAAATTCAGAAAATAAGTATAGAAGTTGTACACATCATTTGTAGACATTTCATAAATATGTTTGTCCTCTGCTTAGAAAAACAATAAAACATGTCATATTTACTCTTTTATAACTCTTATATTACTCTTTATATAACTTTTACAGTGTAAATAAAAATACAAAAAAAACAATGTTCAATATTTCAGGGTTTTTTGGGAGCACCAAGATATTTAAAATGACAAAACTGTAGTAATTTCTTGAAAGATCACATTAAGTACCCGCTTTCAAATTTGAGACATTCTGAATTTCATTTGAACGATAGCATTCAGCAGCTCAATCATCTGCAGCTTTCTCAGTTATTATGGGATCATCTATAGCTCTGGTTCTTCATTCTGTACACATCCAACATTCTTCAGCTTGCTACAAATGGATTATATTGATTTTGAGCATCTTATTCTGTAAATGTGTCTTAAATAAATTGTTGACATTTATTTCTGTAGGATTACAAATGTAGTAGAGTGAATAAAATGTACACGTTTCAGCACAGTACTGCAACATTACCTAAACATTCTATTCCTCTGGAGTTTAATAAAAAACGTATGAAATATTGGTCAAATTTAAATGTCTGATGCTGATAAATAATAATGTGCCAGTACCAATATGATTCCAATCTGAACATGCAGCACTAGTTTTCAGTTTAAGCTTAGGTTAAATTATAATGATTTATTAGGATTATTTATTCATTTGGAATTGAGTATGAGAATTAAGTAGGAGAAAATTCAGACTTTTCAAACATTCCGTTGGTCAATTCATCACGAAATGTTCAGTTTGGTGTAGAGGTGTAACAAAAACAGCTATTATACAGTGATGAGTGTACTTATAATATGGTTGATAACCCTTCCTGATTTCCCTCTGGTTTTGCAGGATGAAGGTTTGGCAGGGGACGCCCTCTCATCATCTAGCGACCTGCTGGACATCCTGCTGCTGGAGGACTCCCGTTCTGGGACAGGTTCTGCCACTTCCGGGTCCATGGGCTCTGGTTCTAATGGCTCCAGGACCTCCGCTTGTGGGACATCTGCCAGTGGTGGATCTGCGAGTGGAACCGGTGCGTTTGACATTTTGCTCTCTGGATTCCCTTTGAACAGACCATTTGTTTTTTTCTGCTGCAGGTTTGCGTCCATAATAACTTATCCAGGCACAAAGTGGCTACCATCATTTTGAAGCGCTTATCTCTAAAACAAATAGATTTTAGGAAGCGTAACCTTCCTTGACGTCTAACAATGGTTTAAGTGTCCAAATACTGTTTGTGGCTGTAGTATATGTAGATGTAGGCATAGAAACTGAACAAAAGCATACACATAGCTGAAGCATTTAAGGGGGCTATTGATGGTATAACTATACGCAATTGCAGTTGGCAGCTCTCCAAACTGAATCCATGGTGCACAACAAGCCTTTTCCTGGTGCAGGGGTGTCCAGTCATATCCCACTTGTTCAGTTGGTTGGTCTCAGTCTATAAACGGTTGATCTCCTTTGTTGGAATAAAAACCTTCAGCCCCACCTGCCACTTGCAGATAAGATTGCACACCGCTACTTTAGGATAACTCGCACCAGGCTACTGTTATCTACATGTGCAGGTACAATAGTTGAACAGAAACATTCTGCAAGCTTTAACTTCTTTGAATATCATAGCCTAAAACACCAAACAGTCTGAGAACCTCTTGCAATAATGTAATAGCACTGGTCTGCATAAGCAAAACTGCTACACCCATATAAAACAAATCTGTTTTTTAATTGGATTTAATTGGATGGTTTAGACACTATGATTTGAAGCAAGAACTGACCACCATCTGGCCTCTGGGTACAGACTGTAAGTGGTTCATTCTAACGGCTGAAGATTGTAGCCAGTGTCCTGTCTGCCAAAACATGAGCCTTACAATTCATTTTTGGTCTAGTAGTAATTTTTTCATCTTCTTCTTAAATTGAAATGTGGGCTGTGATGATATGTTATCATTATCATAATTAAAAAAAGATACGTTTGTTTCTGAGAGGATCTCCCGAATGAGTATATGATGGGTGGCATCTAAATGTACAGCGTCTTGTGTTATAAAAACCTTGTTAAGTCATTCATGTCAGTGGAACCACGATTTTGCTGCATTTTGTCCACATCACCCCGTAAACCTAAAAACTCAGTATCGTGATACATATCATGTATGGTGAAATGTTTTCAAGGTTTGTTTGCTTTTTGTCATATGACCCATGTTTCTTGCTTAAGATCCTATACTGCTCATAAAGGCTGATCCTTTATCTCTATATCATTCTCTCTCACAGGCTGCAGCCACACCAGTAATAACAGCAGTAACTACTTTGGCAGCGTGGACTCCTCACAGAAGTCCCATAAGGCCAAGGGGCCGGGCGGTGGCATTTCAGGGCCCATGGAGATGGAGGAGAACGAGAGCCTGATAAAGTATGTACTGCAGGATCCTCTTTGGCTCCTCACAGCCAACGTAGACGAGGCTGTTATGATGACGTACCAGCTGCCCTCTCGGTGAGTGGGAGGAGAGAGGAGAACACAAAACCCGTCCCCTTACCCCTACCCTTAGGACCCCATGGGCTTAGTTTCACTGTGACCCTGCCCATCGCTGTCCCTGTGTTCACTGGACATCCACCAACTACTAGTCCAAACTTTCATATGACCACCCCCACCTAAATTGCAACATAGTGTGCCCATATAGTAAAAAGCAATCACCTTTAATCTATGTTCACATCTCCTTTTGGGGTTAAAGGGCATTAACACCAGCTTCTACTGACGCTCAAATCGCACCCCAGCCATAACAGCCACCTCTCCCTTTCCTCTCCTCACTGTCCAGCATGGAAATACAAGCATTCACAGCTGCGTTTTTTTTTTTTTGTTCTTGAGTTTTGTCTGCAGTTGCACAGTGATGTCCACTAGAGGGCACCGGCGTACTCTTCTTAGCGTGTGTGTGCTTGTGTGCTTATTAAGCAGCAGTGTAGTAAAGAGGAAACATAGCTCACCAATTAGCATGCATGAACACTTCACAGACAGCCTTGACATCTGTTTATCTGCCTCATAATGTAGCTGATCAATGATGAGGGTTTTCGAAGGGATCCTAAAGTTAATGTTAAAGTAAGTTAATGAGTGGCATGATGTGCCAGTCAGCTGACCCACAGGCACTGCCTTCCTACCCTCTCTTGTGACTATCACCGTTGCCCATGGGTCAGGCGACTGGCACACATGAATAAAGAGCATCACCGTGTACATTGGTGAGTACATACAGTACTGTGAAAGAGTCTAAGCAGATTGTTTGAAAGCATTCGTCTCAGCAGTATGTGTGACTGTGAACGTAAGAAGAATATGAAATAAATACAATTCAGAGTAAATACAAACAAACATGAATGCAGTAAAAAGCCAAAATAATTTCTTGATCAAAGAAGACTGAGGCTGTTGTGAGCTAGTTATACGAATAGAGTGTAGTTCCATTAATCTCGCCAGTGCCATCACATGGATTTGTCCAGTCCCACCAGCAACATTCCTGATTTAACTTACTAAGGGAATGAGGTAATTCATGGGATGATAACAGCAAAGAATACTGGGCTTCCTGGAGGGAACGTTGGTAATGATTAAGTGAACATTGACTAACCTTATTATATGGACCTTATACAAATTTATCCCTTACTCAGAATCAGAATCAAGCTTTACTGGCCAAGTATGTTCACACGTACAAGCAATTTGCCTTTGGTTACATTAGCTCACAGTGCACAGAGAGTGACAATGTTCCTAACACACATGTACACAAATACACAATGCCTTACATACTTGTAAACCTTACATTGTGCCGAGCTGTACATGTATGTTTAAGTCCTGAGTGCGGAAGTCCGGATGTAGAGGCAGATTAAGGCTTATAAAAGTAGAAGAAGCACCAATCTGAGACGGTCAGTACAGAGGACGAAGTGTTGTGTGAAACTGTTAGTAAGATAAATAATAAGTGCAATACAAGAAGAACATGAAGTGAGAAAACTGTCCCGAATGCGGATCATATTGTTCAGTGTAGTGCTCAGCTGTTCATGTTCCTGATCAGAAATGTAGGTTTTTCTAATGATCCGATTATCTCAGGAGCTTTTGCACAGTACTGCATTACTCTGAATTTGTGTATTGAGAATCTTTTTGAAATAAATCTGAATCACAACAAAAGAATTGAATCTAATGATTCGTGATGCATTGAATCCCTTCCTAAACAGTCATGATCTAATCAAATGATCAGGTTGGAGACCTACGCCTTTAATGATGGCGTCTGTTTATCCTCGCTCATATCTATTTGTCTTTACGTGTGTCTCTTTAGTGATATCCAGCGAGTGTTGCGAGAGGACCGTGAGAAGCTGAGGCAGATGCAGAAGAGTCAGCCACGGTTCTCTGAGGAGCAGAAGAGAGAGCTGGCAGAGGTTCATCCTTGGATGAGGAGAGGGGGTCTGCCCAAAGCCATTGATGTCAAGGTGAGCATCCAAACCATAGTAAATCAGTCAGTGGATGTATGTACACTTGGGGCACTTTCACATCTACCTAGTCAGTAGTTTGGTTAGTTTTGATAGATATCCACATAAATGAACTGTGGTCCACCAAAATTCCTGGATCTCAGTCTGCTTCCTAGTGAGCTCCAGTTCATTTCACTGCATGCAGAAACACATTTTATCATAGATGGTTCACATCAAACAAGGGAATTCCGCCTCAGAGCATGTGACTCGATTTGTTGCATTTAAATTGACAAACCAGTCGATTATAAAGAAGCAGAGATCAAGTAAAGATTTTATTATTGCTTTGATTGTGAAACATGTCAACATTGTAACTGTTGAGAAAATATATTTGAGGGATATAGATTTTATACCAAGACAGACAAGTGAAAGATCGTTTTGAGGCACTGATGGTTTGGCAGATATCCAAATTCGGTACCAGTCAGTAATCACCAATGTTTACAATGCGGCACACTTGAACCGTTGCATAATACAATGAACCAAACCCAAAAGAAAAGATACATCACAAAATCCCTTTAGCAGAATAACTAAAGATAATCTGGAAGCAGTGGAGTTTATTTTACCGATATTCCCGAGGACTCAAGTCCCGCTCATCGTTTATGTGCATTTAATCCTAGACTGCTTTTTGAATGATGCACAGTACAGAGAGCGGCCAATCAGAGCTCATTTACATAATCTTATAGTCACATCAGTTACATCAGTCTTAAAGTCACAGTAACAATTACAGGCCGTTTAATTTTAAGGGATGAGGAAAGGCTAGCACGTGGTCATGTAAAAATAAGTTATGGCTGTTTTTGGTACATAACAACACAAAACAGTGGTAATGCATAAAATGGCCCTTTTCATTGTAAATAGAAAATGTAATTTTAAAGAAAATGTTTCTTAAAGTTCAGAATCACTTCTCATGTTAATCAGTTTAGTGGTTTTGTTCTTCATGTAATAGATGTAAATATTATAAATAAAACACATTAACTGTAAAGTTTGTTAAATTGTTTATTCAGTATGAGGCATTCTCAATATAAGTCTTATTATAAATTAATTATTTGTTAGCAGCTTTCTCACTCATTTTAGAATCTGTAGCTCTGTTCATTCAAAAAACATCTCAACTTCAATAATCAGTCTTAACTTTTCTTAACTATTTACAGCTTCCAGGGCAATATTTGTAACATGAAGAGCTGTAGAGAGTTACCATCATAAAAAAGTCATTGTATGCATGCAAAACTGTTTTAATATCATAAAAAAACATGATTCCAAAACTTTGAACACTAGCCCCTCAGCTTTACTACTTTCCTTCTGACTAATCCTGCTTCATTATTATTTTAGTTCAATGTACGCATCAAAAGTGGTGGGTCAAATTTATTGGTTTGGGGGGAAAAACACGCTGAAGGAATCACGACTGACAACTGGGTCATTGATTCATCATTGACAAAAACTAAATTTTATGATAAATGGACCAATAGAAATGCTCCAGAGTCACTTCTATAAAACCTCTTTGCATTAACTTTCATTACACATGAAGAACATTTCTGCCAGTTCCTGTAAAGATGCCATTTTGAAGATGTTTCCTTTGGAAAACCTCTATATGACTAAAATGTCACATTAAACCCTATTCATAAAGTGTCCGTTTTAACTGTGCAGGTTTCACATCAGTCTGTGGAAAAGTCTGCTAGCAAACAGCTCTGAAAAACATCAAAAGCTCACTTTAGCAAAGCAGCAGTAAGAAACACTGACACTGACCTTTAGTGAATTTCACACAGTGAGGTAACATAAACGGTGACCAGGCTCATGTATTACAGTAAAAGCATTGATACTGGATCAGTGAGCTCCAGCTGCTTTCTCACGGAATGTAAAATTACAAAGTTGTTTATGAAGATGTTTACGAACATCTTATGAAGTTTCATTATTTGAGAAATTCCCTGCCCCACAGCTGAAACTTGAAAGATCCTGAACTACAGCAAAAACTAGTGGTGTGTTGCCTCAGTACTGTTGTATGTGTTTTACTATTAGATTTTTATAGTATATGACATACGATATGCTGTGATTGTAGCTGATAACTCCTGTAAGCACACTGTAAGACCGAACTGAGCACTGTTTGTTATGTGTTGTACAGGCGTGTGTCGGCTGTGAGGGAGTGACGGAAGCGCTGGTTGAAGATGAACTCCCAGACCTGCATATGGGGGAGTCTGAAAGTAGTGACGTCACAGTGACCCCATCAAACCGGGACCAGTGAAAAAAACTCCTATACGCACAACCTAAACAATTTCTATGGTCCTTACGTGTCAGTGTTGGGGACGCTGTTCATATGCTCTCAGAGTGTGTATTTGGGGGCCATTTGAAGCCTCAGTAGAATTCACTGAGTGCTTTTACACGCACTTAATAATGAATACATTTCTATTATGTGATTTCCTGAATAAATGTGAACGTTTTGAACGAATTACTTACAAAAGGATGATTTCCTGCACTTGTCAGATTATTAAGTGCATGAAAACGCACTCACTGTCACAGAGTTTTCCAGCTTGGACTCTTTTTAGACTTCCTGTCCTTGTATTGTAAACTTGAAGATAAATGTTTCTTGCATATTAATATTCTCGTTCTTTGTCGTCATAGTAAGAGAGTTTTTGTGTTTTTACTTTGCTGGTTTTCCGCTGTTATTGTTAGTTTTATTTTTATTCTTATTTCTTTTTCTTCAAATTGATGTTCAGGACTTTTGCCATGTGCCACATTGTGTTGTAGAACTGCAGTCTACATTTTTTCTTTTTTGTTCTCCGGAGTAAATGAGAGGAGAGGTGTAGCTTGTGTGTGAAAAGTGGGTCAGTGGGGGCGGGGGCTTCTGCTGAAGGAAGTTACAAATATTTTTATATATATTTAAGTAATAATAATAAAAATAATAAAAATAACTGTATATAGGTTTCTACCAGCTAAATTATTTATTAGGCCAGAGCAGTAGATAAAGAGAAAAACAGGAGAAGTGTATGTGGACCAAGCTTCAGCTTTTGGGATGGGGTTAGATTTGTACTGAGAACTTTCTTGAATGTGCAATAAAAAAAATAGTGAAATATTATAAATTATTATCTGACCTCTTATGGCTGGAGAGGGTTATAGACAAAAGTGTTTGAACTATGAAATAGAACCCTCAAGAAACATTCAGCACTTCACATACAGGGTAAGACAATCCCTTCAGTTGAGGGTGATTTATAATTCAGAACAGGTCTATAAGGCTGCCTTAAGAGATTTTGTAGGAGTTTTGTTCGAGTTTTGACTGTTCTTTCCTCTTTCCTCTGTCCTGTCGCTCAGCTGTGCCATTGCCGAATGTCTGCACTGGGAAACAGGTAGCTTTTGGGGGAATCTGGCTTTGCAAAGTGCTAGAGCTAGTTTTGGGGAAGATATTTTACTTTAGTCTTAATAAGGCTGCAGTTAGGAAGTGTGTGCACTCTAAATGTTACTTTTTGGTAAATGTTCATCGTATACCAAATGTGTTTATTGTTATGATTACATAACATTTGTTTTGAATAAAAGTTTATTTTTTAGAAAAAACAATGACTTGGAGTTGTGGATTTGTTGATTAAGGGTTTGAGTGGAAACGTGTAATTAAAATAGTCGAAATACACATTTAACATACGTAACATACAAGCTTATGTGTAATAATACTGCAATCACTCCTCTGTAATATTCCTGTAGTACTGTACGTATAACGCGTGTGTGTGTGTAGATATATAAATTCAGGGAGCTGCTGTCTGGACAGAAGCTTGCATCTCATTTTAAAAGATTTTTGAATGTTTGAATGTTGTTTCAAATAATAAAATGACCAACAGAAATTTGCCAAAATAACTTGGAAACAATTTCTCCGGTTAAGATTCTATAAAAGATGAGAAGAATGTTTTTCCTTGTACTGTACATTATCATTTCAGTGCTATGAGGTTTTGTTCCAGCAGCAATGATATAGATAATATTAGTGTTGTATCTTGTAGTATAATACACAAGTGCATGCAAAAGTTTGGGTGCAACAGTCAAATTACATGTTGAATTTCTTTGTTTGTTTGTTTGTTTGTTTGTTTTCATTTGCATTTTTCAATGTCATTTGAGCTCATCTGCTGTTTCACACTGTGTGAAAATGTAGAAACAGATATCGTCACTGTCCAAATAAAAACATGCATCTCCGCTTATCTAAAAGTAGAAGATGTTAGAGGATCTTTTATTTAGAAGATCACCTGTAAAGGTAACATTTTGGAGATGCATGCTTATCCTATTTCCAGTATATTAACCACAGAAGAAACTGGAAATTTAGCACTTGCAACATATATTCAATATATATATACATATTAGTGTAAGTTACTGTAAAGAGATTTCATTTCAATCAATTCTAAAGCGCTTGTGATAAAAGTACCGACCCACTAACGTCATAATGTTTACAGCATGCTGCACTTATAGATTTGTATGTAAGAAAACAGCTTTATAACATCACACAGTGATCCCAAATGTGGGACTCATTGTTACATATCTAGTGAATTCAATGCTGGAAAGAAGTGTCAGCAGTTCAGTTAGATCCTCCAGTCTGGACATGGCAGGAAAATCTGATACATATAAAAAGCACAGTGAAAGCTGCCAAAATGCCATTCTGTATATATATATTCATGCTGTATATGTGCTGATATATATATTTCACTGCTGTCCAACGAAAAACATCTCCTATCTTCCTATCTATCCTACAGGAAAGGGCAAAAACCTAACTGAATTGTAATGTAACTCATATATATATAGTGCCTTAAAGGAAGTGTTCTGACTTTTGCATATGACTGTATTAAACAGCCCACATGTGCTGTACGGTTCCTACAGCTACCCTGTAATACTCCTACATGTCTTCTTTATTAATGCAGGGTCTTGGCGGTCTGTATGTGTACAGTATGTACTCAGTGTACATCCCCCCCACACGCTCCAGTTCCTCCAGTAATGAGGGTCTGTCACAGACCGGCCGTTGGAAACCGTGAGGAGCCAATTTCAGGGCCATATGCTCCAAATCAAACGGCTCGTTTCTGGCGCTCCTGTTCGCTGTTTCTTCTTTTACAACACACATCCGATGTCCAGCCTCTCCCTGCCTTTGGTGGCCCTTCCATGTGGCCGAGGTGCAGACTTGTACGTGCTGTGGGAAGGAGGACGCTGCCTTTGATGAAGGCGACCGGAGCCGTTCACACCTCCACCAATTTAAAGAGGAGGTGTTAAAGTCTCCGGACAAGACCCCCCTCGACCTCCCATCCAAAACAGCACCTAACAGACGCCACTGAAAGCAGAGGAGTCCCGACGCCCCCCTCTACCCCAACCCCCCTCTTTACAAGCCGACAACAGCCCGCGAAGTTCAAATGTGGATTTGGAAATGATTAATACGGTTTTATTCGGCTCTTGAACGCAGCATTATCGTTCTTATGGCCGCGTTCATCAAACGCCGGGGTGTGGATTGAATGGACAGGTGCAGGACTGATCAAGCCCTCAACACAGTTAATGTCCTTCACTGACATAACATAAGCACACCGAGCCGACCATACGGCCACTTTTCACAATAAAAGTCTTTTAATAAGGACTTCTATTTTAAACAAGCGTGATTGCTCTGCTGAAAAACAGAACATGATGCTGGTCGTTTTGAGCACATTTATGCTGGTCAACCCAGCATAAACCAGCATGGACCAGCAAGAATCCCATGCTGGCCCAAGCTCATTTCAGCAGGGTGTGCATGGAAGTAGTGAAAGAACATGAAGTAGGATTAACTGGGAAATAAAAACCGCTGCTGAAGGTTCATTCAAGCTCATGTAATTTCACTTCACTGACCACTCTGAACAAATTATGTGGCATTTTGCTTACCAGACTATGACCATTTGTTGTACATTAAAGGGTTAATGGTGTGCAAAATTGTGCTTTTAATTACATTTTCCCACCATGTCCAGACTGAACTGATGACACTTCTTTCCCATGTTGAATTCACTAGATAAGTATGTAACAATGAATCCCACATTTGAGTTATCGCTGTGTGGTGTTATAAAGCTACTTTCTCATATACAACTCCACAAGTGCAGCTTACTGTATATATTATGGTTTTAGTGGGTTAGTACTTTTATCACAAGTGCTTCAGAATTGTTTGAAATGACATCTCTTACAGTAACTTACACTAAAGGTAGAGGACTTTTGCCGTCTCCTGTAAAGTTAACATTTTGCAGATGCTGGACAATATTTGCATCTACAGTTACTATTTATATGCTTATGACAATGACAAGATATACATATGTATATTATTGCTGTCCAAAGAAAAAACAAGTATCTCCAAAATGGAAACTTTACAGGAGAGGGCAAAAACCTACATTAAAGTCAATGGAACCAGACATTTCCGCTTGTTCATTCATTATTAAAATTTCACACAGTGTAAACAGCAGCTGTTGTGTTCAAATAATGCATTACAGTAAAAATCAACAAAATGGAAATACATGTTTTTCATTGGACAGCGACTATATATACATTTCATTGATTTTATGCACACACACACACACACAGGTCACTACTTTTATCAAAAGTGCAAATTTTTAACAGCAAAAACCCAAGCTTGATCTATTCTTAATGGTCCTTGCCTCACTCTTAACTTTAGTAAACAACAATATCAGTAGGAAATCTGTCAAATAAATCAACTAAAGTAATAAGGCTCTGGAGGCCACTCATTGATTTTTATCACAGACAAGGGGGTTTCAGGCGCCCCGCTTCGGGAAGTGTATGGCTTTTATAAAACGGCGGCCAACATAAAATATTTTACAATTTAAGTTATTATGAATAGTAGTCGAGATAAACAATTGTTCCGCCATGAAATGTAGTTCCTTTAGCGTATGGTTTAATTGCCAAGCCAAGCCAATGACGGAGCTGTTTAGCATGTTATAGCCTGTTAGCTAGCTGACCAGCCTAGACAGCCGGTCAGTTTAAACAAAAACGTGTTCCTACTTCTTCTTCAGTTCACTCGGGGGTCCTGCGAGCTGCATTAGAGTCGAATACTAGTCTATAAACATCATAACATTTTTGTGAGGTGGCGCAGTAATACAGAATTCAGGTTGTTGTGAGGCGGTCATACCTGCGCGCACTTCGTGCACTTCACAACGGTTTCGAGCGCGGCTCAGCCAATCAGATTTTAGGACCGGAACTATCCGTTTAATAAGCTTCCTTTAAGTGTAAATATACATACGTATACTGTTTAATTTCTTTATGTACCGTACCTAAAGAAAAGTAAGACAAGTCNCCCGTCAGTTTAAACAAAAACGTATTCCTACTTCTTCTTCAGCTCACTCGGGGATCCTGCGAGCCGCATTAGAGTCCTTAAATATCACAACATTTTCGTGAGGTGGCGCAGTAATACAGAATTCAGTTTGCTGTGAGGCGGTCATACCTGCGCGCACTTCTTGTACTTCACAACGGTTTCGAGCGCGGCTCAGCCAATCAGATTTTAGGACCGGAACTATCCGTTTAATAAGCTTCCTTTAAGTGTAAATATACATACGTATACTGTTTAATTTCTTTATGTACCGTACCTAAAGAAAAGTAAGACAAGTCCAAAGTTATGAGTTATGAGGTTTTAGTGGTGAGTTTCAGTACTTTCCATTCAACGCAAAACTAAGGCAAGTCTACGAGTATAAAACACTGGGCTATTGACAGTTCAGACGTTGCTACCTAGCTAAATAGCTAACGCTTGCTACTTGCTTGGAGAGATGTCCATCGTAGCCTCCTTAAATTATACAGTCGGGAACATTTTCAAAGCTAAAGAACCTAGAAATGCTGCATCTAAGCCTTTATACACCGAGAAAATAAAACTAGCTAGCTGTCTGTCCGGCAGCATGACAGCTCAGGTTGTCAGGTCCAGGCTAACAACCATCAAGGGTGTCAACTTTGACACCTCTTAGACCCCGAGTACAAAAGAGGCACTCCAATAGCAGGACCTTCTCACTTTCAAATAGCCTTAACAGCCCACACAGGCGAGATGTGCCAGGATGGCCTCCGTGCTGTATGTGTCTGGTGATTTGAGTTGTTAATTTTTCCCCTCGCTGAGAGGTTGGATGTAGCGGTTGAGCTCAGTGGCGCCCAGACTACGTGCTTTAATATGGTGACATTTTAGTCTAGTCAGGCTGATAACAGTGGTCAGGTATCAGCCAGAATAATTATTCATAAGCATGTAAGTATGATTCCAATGATTGCTTCAAATGAAACATCCAGTCCCAGTGCTTGGGTAATCACTGCTTTTTATTGATTATTATTATTAACGAATGGAACAACTTGCACTTCATCAATATCTACAGCAACAACAATGAAATATTTACATTCTCCTCTACAACAATACGATACAAATAAGCACTTCCTAGAAATACTCATTATAACAGTGTAGTCTTAATTTAGCTTATACAAAACTTTTAAATATAAAGATGCTGAGATATAAAAACAACAAAAACAAAACATCATTTCTGTGTTACTGGGTTGAAATGTGGTTGCTACACCAAGAAGAGCTTTATATTATACAACACAACTGTTACAGACATCCCCAGCTAGAATCTCAGAAGCCTACATGGCCAATGTCCAGTGTTATAGACTATACACATGGCTTATGGCCCAGTTCTATAGTCTACACACATTGTCATTTGCCTGGTGGAGCTTACACCAGTGTTTCCCAACCCTCATTTCTGTAGGTCCAAAGTGCACTGTGCAGTTTCCCGCTTTCCCTGATTCTGATTTAGTCCAAAAAGGACTTGCTAACAAGCTAATGAAAGCTTTCAAGCACAGGGAAAACTAGAAATGGAAGCAAGTGCCCATTGGCTTCTATTATAAGTGTGACTTGAGACAGTGGTTTTCATTGTCCGTTGTAATATGCTACATGGCAGGTTTTGGTTGAAAAACGCTGGAGTATTCCTTTCAGGGTAACAGTTCGAGAATAACCCTAAAGTTTAAGAGGTTAAAACTGATGATTGTCCAGAAAACAATAGGAATTCCCCTTAGCTCTCCTCCAAGTGGACCCAATCTCATGACTCTGGGTAACTGCTTTGTGAAATGGTGAGGACCAAAGGTGAGAAACTGGTCTATGCACGCTGCCTATGGCTTTGCGTACGCACACCCCCCCCCCCCCTCCATGGTCCAGTGTTGTTGCAGGACAGGGCCCCACAAGCTCTACCAGGGCCTCCACACGGCCTTGGAGTAGTAGCTGGTGGGCAGGTCTCTCACATCCCGGGCATCGGGCACCTGGTCATGGCCACGCTCGCTCTCTGTGTCCTCACCATCCGAGCTCAGGTCGTCACTGGACGTGGCGGAGGGGGACAGGGACAGATCAGACGGACTCCCTTCTCTTCCTCCTCCTCCTCCTCCTTCGCCACAACCGAGCCCTCCAGGGGACTCGCTCGGCCAGTGGCCGTAGTGGCCTGGCTCGGTTAGCAGGTCGGTCAGCACGTCCTGGAAGCGCTGTTCCCCGTTCAGAGGCATGCACTCCAACAGGTGGTTCAACAGGTCGGCCGCCACGGCCGCATCGATGCCCGGACAGCTTGACACGAACGTGTGGACCTCGTGCATGCACTGGATGTAGCCCGCCGCAAAGCGCTCACTCGCCTCCCGGTTCATGCTGTCAGCTGCTGAAGTACACAGAAAACATGGACACAATGTCAGCATCAACCAATACTCCCAATGCCCAGTTTGTCCAGCTTTCAGCTTCAAAGTGGTGAAAGTCATTGAAAAGCCTTTTTGGATCAGGATTTTCTATCACATCAAACCAACTATGAACGATTAGATTTGACAAACCAAGGTGTCTTGGGCTATAAATTTTGGTTTTACGGTGGACTGCCCCTTTAACGTGAGGGGAGAATGAATGCTAGCGTGAATGCTCACCTTTAGCTCTGTTTTGAAGAATGCTTTCAACGCGCTTCACGGTCATTTCCAGCACTTCTGCGTTCTCCATCTTGGTCTGTGCCTGAGGGGGGGACACGAAATACGTTAGGGTGACCACTCACAGTCGTATTTTGGGAGTTAGCACTTGATTAGTGGTCCCAAAGTTGAGCTGACTTACGTCCGAGTCAGTTAGCAGTAGCCGCAGCTCCTGTAAACTTTCGTTAATGCGGGCTCGTCGCTTCTTCTCCACCAACGGCTTTCTCGTCTGCACAAGAAGAAGAGGCAGAAAAAGAAAGGGGTTACTGAGTGCCGTGTAGACCCCCAAACAAGAAAGCTGAAGAAGAGAAGTAATGATATACAGAGCTGATGTTGGCTTCCCATTCGCCAGCTTCTTGTTCGAATTGTCTCGTTCCACCTTAAATGGTTCTGAATGGAACTGCTGCATCATTTAAGGTGGAACGGGGAAACAGATAAAACCTCGTACCTTTCTGTCTCCCTTGATGCCGTAGCAGTCATCCTCACTTCTGCCCGGTCCACTCCTGCCGTTACGAGAGGCCGGGGCCATGTTTGCTGTGCAAAGAGAAACTCCTCAAAGCGCCGTTAGGACCCCTCTCAATGGGGCAGATGGTCGGCGAGCCCGGGCTGGAACAAAAGGGATCTCTCCAAATACACGGCGCTAACGAGCGAGGCGTGTTTTGTGCACAGAGCCAGAGGAGTGAGTGAGGGGCATTTATGGGCTCCGATTTACATGTGAATGAGGAGCAGGGCTCTGCGCGGACAGGTGACGGAGGACTCCGGGGAGCAGCGGCCAATCAGCAGCCTCGCCTTTGTCTGGCCTTTGTAAACCAACCCGCCCTGAGGAGAGGAGTTTTTTAGTGGAGGAGAACAACTTTTAGGGCTGTCTGGCTCACACCAGCACTGTACACGCTGTTCCCATCAGCTGGGAGTAGACTAAACAACACCATGAACTCATTCTGTTACTACTACTGCTGCTGCTTCTGTTATGTCTTACTATGTCTACTATAGGGGCAAAAACAGCACTAATACACAATAACTAATACATAATAAAGACAGAAATAATACTAACACACAATAACAGTGCTGCTGGTGTCTACAGTTATATCAGGTTACTGTAGTTGTAAAGACAGAAACAATACTAATACACAATAACAGTGCTGCTGCTGTCACTACTGCTACAGTTATATCATGTTACTGTAGTAATAAAGACAGAAATAATACTAATACACAATAACTACTACATAATAAAGACAGAAATAATACTAGTACACAATAACAGTGCTGCTGGTGTCTACAGTTATATCAGGTTACTGTAGTTGTAAAGACAGAAACAATACTAATACACAATAACAGTGCTGCTGCTGTCACTACTGCTACAGTTATATCATGTTACTGTAGTAATAAAGACAGAAAATAATACTAGTACACAATAACAGTGCTGCTGGTGTCTACAGTTATATCAGGTTACTGTAGTTGTAAAGACAGAAACAATACTAATACACAATAACAGTGCTGCTGCTGTCACTACTGCTACAGTTATATCATGTTACTGTAGTAATAAAGACAGAAAATAATACTAGTACACAATAACAGTGCTGCTGGTGTCTACAGTTATATCAGGTTACTGTAGTTGTAAAGACAGAAACAATACTAATACACAATAACAGTGCTGCTGCTGTCACTACTGCTACAGTTATATCATGTTACTGTAGTAATAAAGACAGAAAATAATACTAGTACACAATAACAGTGCTGCTGGTGTCTACAGTTATATCAGGTTACTGTAGTTGTAAAGACAGAAACAATACTAATACACAATAACAGTGCTGCTGCTGTCACTACTGCTACAGTTATATCATGTTACTGTAGTAATAAAGACAGAAAATAATACTAGTACACAATAACAGTGCTGCTGGTGTCTACAGTTATATCAGGTTACTGTAGTTGTAAAGACAGAAACAATACTAATACACAATAACAGTGCTGCTGCTGTCACTACTGCTACAGTTATATCATGTTACTGTAGTAATAAAGACAGAAAATAATACTAGTACACAATAACAGTGCTGTTGGTATCTACAGTTATATCAGGTTACTGTAGTTGTAAAGACAGAAACAATACTAATACACAATAACAGTGCTGCTGCTGTGACTACTGCTACTACTACAGTTATATCATGTTACTGTAGTAATAAACTAAATAATAAAAAGCAATACTAATACACAACAGTATTGCTACTATCATTACTGCTATTCCTACTACTACTACACTTATATCATACTACAAAGCAATAATAACAATAACATTACTGCTACTATCACTACTGCTAAATTTACAGTTCATTTTCAACAATACTAATACATACTAATGGAAAACTGGCTACCACACCAACAGTTAGACCTTGTGATGTCAGTAACAGTTAATTACGTGGATTTTGTGTGAGTATTTAAATGAAAGTTTTATATTAAACAAATATATTTTGTGTCAGTGTGTTAACAGATATATACATACAGTTGCACACGTCCAGTAAAAAATCCATGGTTGGTTTTCTAAATTCTAATAATAAATAATGTTAAATTCAGCAAATAAAATTAAAACAAGTTGTGTTCTCTGTAGAGGACGTGCAATGTTATTTTTTTTTACCCAGGTTGTTTTTACAATGTCCATTATGCTTCCAACAACAATTTGAAAAGTCGACTAGTCAAACCAAAGCACACGTTTCCACTTTGCGGCAGTCCATTTCAGATTAGCTTTAGCCCACAGAAAAATGTGTCGTTTCTGGATGATGTTGATATATGACTTTCACTTTGTGTTGAAGAGGATTGACTTGCATTTGTGGGTGCAGAAACTAACAGTGCTTACTGATATGTGTTTTCTGAGGTATTCTCAAACCGATGTAGTTGTATTCATCACAGAAGCATGCTGGTGCTGGTGTCATGTGTGGGATTCAAAGGCTCCTCTTACACTCATGCATCACCTGTTTCACCCATGCAAGATGTTTTTTGGAACATTTCGCAACATTTCTAATCTTAAACTGCCCCGTCCCAATTTTTTTGGAACATGTTACAAGCGTCGGTCTCAGATTAAGTGTATATTTACAAGACATAATAAAAATTGAAAGTTAAAATATTACAAATCTTGCATTTATACTGTTTTTGTTTAAATAAAGATCAATATGAACTTACAAATTAGTGCTTTTTTTCTTTTTTTTTCTATCTACTTGCATTTTACTTAGTACAACTGCTGTATTAGTATTAATATTATTATACATTATAGAATGTTTTAACTTATTTGGATGTTACATGGCATTTTAACCAGGGATAAATATGCTAGAACTTGATTTTCATTACTTGACACTTCTAAAATATTTGTACTCAAAAAACAAAAGTCCTGGATGTCTCTGTGTATGATCTATTTGAAGAGCACATCACTGAATAAATGTTTGCTAGGTGTATATCAGCATATGTCAATAGGCTTATCAGCTGCTTGTAGTCTAATATCAACACTATAAAACTAATAACATGAATTGTGATCTATAAGTTTTCACAGGGAGGAAGAATGTTTGAACCTGTAAAATGAATCATTAATACCAAAAAAAAAAGGCAAATTAAGTTCAGGGAACAGGGATAACATTCCCACATACCAGCCCACCCCATCAGACAGAGCAGAATATTTCATGGAACACTGGCTCCCACATCAACTGTTAGACATTGTAATGTCGGTAACAGTAAATTACATGAATTTTGTGCATGAGTGCAAGAATTTAAACACCCCTGGTCAAATTCCATTATCTGTTTGTTTTCTGAATGAAAATAAGAAGACATAAAAACATGTTCTCTAAAGAGAATAAACTTAAATATGGCATTTTGGTGTACATTTGAATGTACACATACTATTTATTTGCTACATTTAAGATGCTGGAAATTCAACAAATAAACAATATGTGCAACTTTTGTCAAAAAAGTTGTGTTTAACCACACAAACATTCATACAGCTGTATATAAGCTGGTCTAGGCTGGTACAGTGCTGGTCTGGTGCTGGTTTAGCTGGTCACCCACATGATCATTTTTAACACAAAATTAATTAGAAGCTCAACCAGCACACCAGCATCCAAAACATGTCTTTGTAGTCCAATGAAGTACATGTATCTCCTATTTTATCAATTTTTACTTTTATTTGTTATTTGAACATACCAGCTGTTGTTTACACCGAGTGAAAATTTCATGGTGAATAAACCAACGTAAACGGTCCTAAATTGCTTGGGGAAAAGTCTTGTTCCATTGACTTTCACATTAAAATTCAATTAGGTTTTTGCCCTCTCCTGTAAAGTTACCATTCTGGAGATATCAGTTTTTCTTTGGATAGGACAATATGCAGTCTATGCTGGCTTTCTACCAGGATCTCACAACAAGTTTAATTTAGTACAAGGCTATGTTATAAAAACATACTGTTGTCATTTACAATAAAAATTGTTCATATATTGTGTTAATGATGAATGAATACACACACACACACCTTTGAGCCGAGTTTTGTCCCTTATACAGTATGTACACTCTTTCATTCGAATGACTCAGGACTAAACTGTGGCTACAAGCCCAGAGATAACACTCGACTTCAGCTGGACTTCCAGTGTAACCGTGGCTTTGTCCAAAACCGCACACATACTAAACAGCGCGTGCACTAAATGGACTCATGAGCAGGTCGGTAGTTGCAGTATGTGGTTTTGGACACCGCCTGTGAATGTGCTGGTTTAGCGCGCCCCCTGCTGGAGCGGTTTCACCTCACAGCTTTCTGCGGCAGCATCCTTTTATTCGACGAGCTCCCCTGTCAGTAATACACAATACAATACCTGACGATAAAGCAGTATTACAAACACACCAGCTCACGACCAGAAAGGCGTTTATTAAGGACTGAGAAGCATTAGATTTGTAATATGGCCAAATATAATGTTTACTCAGCATGACCTTTTAATGCTTCCTGACTTCCATATAATTCCAGTAATCCTGGATCTGGATATCGCCCCTCAGTTTAATGAATACCTCATATACGCTATTGCTAATAAATAAGCAGAATTAGCCTCCAGTATTAGCATACAACCAGGCATTTAGCACCGGCAGACCTGCATCCCCATCTGAGAACCACCTGTTTTCCTATTCCTGCCTCTTTCCCCCTTTTCATTATGAAAACTGAACCGGACGTTTTCTGAGTCTCTCTTTCCCAAACCGAGACTGACGAGGGCGATTACACGCTATCAGACTAACAGCCCTGGTTTAGATATCCAGCGGAGCTTCATGATCTTTCACACACGGCTTCAAAGCCTCGTTCTCTGATTAGCTGGATGATGGGGGATCTCATGGATTCGCACGCCACCTCACAGCGATTATTCCATATTTCCATATAAAGTATGATTGCATGTTAGGCTATTTATTGACTTCCGGAGAGCTGATGCAAATCAGAATGCGTATTTGATCGTAAATGGCTAAAATAAGACTCGGAAGGCGCAACCATTTCAGGCGGATTTCATCTTAAAAGCCCTGCTCGTGGAAGGGTGGCAGATGGCAAAGCTTGCCTCAGCACCTCCAGTGTGAATGAGGACCAGTCAGAGCAGGAGTGCAGACTTCTCATCGTCTGGGAATGTGTTTTATAACATTACACAATATTTAGTTACAAGAAAGCAAAGGATAAATTAATAAATTATACACTAGCAATATTATTAATGATGGCCTTTATTTCATTCAGTAATAATTAAATAGTATAGGTTCAAATATTAAGAACCAGACACCTAAAGGTATTTTAAGATGCTTCATACAACATTCCAAATTGGGAAAATAATAATCCTGCTGAGAAAAAAATAATCATAGAAACCATTAAAAGTCATTGCTTCCTGATAGTGTCCAACAGTCAGTAATCGTGTTCTGAGCTTTCCGGATGGTTGATATCACAGTGTAAAGGATCCTAATGGTTCAACATGACTTTCTCCAGATTCACAATCTAAAGGTGTCCTACTGGAAACTAGTGCTCCCATTAGACAGTTCCCATTAGAAAGCAAACCCATCAGATTTTAATCATAATAGATCTAATGGTCGTTTTCAGCAGCAGATACACTTTAATATTTTTAAAAATATTACTTATTTGATATCTGACCCTGAGATTTGATCACCTCAAATCATTATAATGTTAATAGGCACCTTTATAGACACAATTGTATGTGATAGTTTGAACAGCCCAGTTAAAGTTGAGGTTTTACTGCATTTGTCTTTGTGAAAATACGTTAACATATACTCTACAGGCAGCAAACCTAAATTTGGCAATTAAAGCTAAAGTGCATTAACACATGCAGAGGTGTCCGGTCTACCTTCTGTCTAGCAGCTCTCCAACATGACTGCATCCATACAAACTGTCTACATGTACTTAAAAAACAATCAAATGAAATCTCATTGTATTAGTATATATTACAGTACATTTTGTCCTTGTCTGATAAAGGTAACATTGCAAATAGGGTTTTGTTAGCAGTGTTATGCCACGTCACATGGCACTGTGCAATATACATGCTAAATATTGTATTATAGTCCAGTTCTTGCCGCCAATACTGTTGTGCTTTTCTGTCTTTCCTGATCTGTGCTTGGGCAGTGTGGGTGCCTGGATGTTAATATGATGGTGTGTAATGTGCTTTTTAAACTCCACATTTCTGCAACTTTCATACTGACGCCAGACACTTCTGTCCATGGGTACAGTCCTGGGCTGGAGGTCAGGGAAACAGCCTTGTGATTGAAAGGTCATCCGTTTGATTCCTTGAAATGACTGTACATTACTAAGATGCACCTAAACCGTGACTGCTCCCCACGTGCCGTAGATATGGCTGCCCATTGCTTCGGGTAAGTGTGCTCACTGCACACTTCTAACACTTCTACATTCTTATCCTGAAATAACCACGGCACTGGACATTATCCCATAGTTATGAGAGGCCATGAGGCTACATATCATCTTCTCTACTGTTATATTGAGATTATGAATTATTTGTCCTGTGATCTCAAGATTCTAAAAGTTATGTTCTCAAGATCACAATTAATTTGTCTTGCTTTCTCAAGATGAGTTAGGATCTCAAGAAGACAACTTTCAATACCTTGAGGTCACAAGACAATTAAGTTATGCTTTCAAGATAACAGTCCAGAAAGTTATAACTACCTCCTGGTCTACGGGCGTCTGAACATAGCACCGTCCAGCTAGTAAGTAAGTGATTGTTATGTAAGGACAAGATCAATGAGAATAGGAGTCGGCAATGTGGCAGAATGATATCATTATGGTAAATCAGCTGATGACCAGCTTTTCTGAGCATATTGTGAGTTTGTCCAAACTTGACTGACCAACCGCATGTTTTATCAACAACAGACTAAAGGGAACTTCAATGTGATGCTGTAAAGCCCTGTTTTTTACAACTTTGAGAGTTAAAAATCCCCACAGACGGGAGTATAACTGAGAGCATGACTGATCCTGTTTAATTGGGCGCAGTATGTGAAGTATGCTATCAAACAACTGAGCTGCCAGTTGGTACCAGTACAGCGTTGGATCTGTTGGAAGTATTAAAACCTCAGAAAATCAAAACATCTTATCTCAATATTGTGTATAATAAAAATGTCCCCTATAAAAACCAAGGTTTTAACCAAATTGGGGTTAATAATCAGCTGCATTCTCTTAGTTAAGTGTAATTAAGTAAAGTTTTGCATTTTCTGAGTACTGTGAAATAATAACATTTTAATATCAACTCATCTGTATTTAATTACTCATTTATTTGGTTTTGTGTTTAATTTGACTGTGTTATGTTGGTGACTGCATCTGGGGGGTATTTCACAAAGCAGAATTTCTCAGTTAGTGAGACAGCTGAAGTTCAAAGATGAGGACTGTCCAGGGGGATGTCCCTCAGCTCTTTTCCTATTGGACAGGCTTGACTTTGGGCTACTCTGATGATTTTTCAAAATCTCTCCATAATTTAATGACTGACAGCTCGTACAAAATAATACAGAGTGGTTTAGTGTTACATACTCCATTCTAGAGAAACCTGCGACTTGATTTTTTTTTACACAACAGGATGTGTGAGACCTTGCTTTAAGGTAGTTGTGTGATAAAGTTTGGGTCTAAAATGGATATTAATTTATTTGTTTTGATCCTTTCATGGTCGAAGGACTTTATTTACATTTCAGCCACTGAATCTTAAACAAAAAGGGTGTAATTTCTGTTTGTTATCTGGCTTAACTAAGAAATCCTGCTTTCCGCAGTCTGCTTTGTCTGACTTTAGAACTTTAGCAGCATCAAACTAGGCATGAGCGATACCACTTTTTTTTTTTACACCAGAAAATATGACATTTAATTATTACTCATCATTATTGTGACTATTAAATAAACCTCTAAAGTTCTCCCTTAACTTCACTGAACAAAATTCAATTCAATAGTATGAATTAAATAAACATTTGAATAGGTGGATTTTGAATAGTCACAGAGGAAGTAAGCGGAATGGGAAAGTAGTTCCTATACTATATTATCATTTATGGCAGCATTTTTTTGTTTGAGATAATATACATCCATCCTACTAAATTAATAATCAAATGGTATCAATATATTTGCACCAGAACTGATTTAAAAGTCAAATCCAGGATTGAAAGTATTAATATTCGCCCATCCCTATTTCAAACAAAGAATGCATTCAGAAGAGCAGGGCAGGAGTGCAGTTATGCTGCTCAGTATTAGTTATTTGTACTTTAACTCCAGTCATTATTCCACTGGGCTGCTCTTCCCACCTGCAGTCTGGGCTCAACTTTCCTGTCCTCTCACTTTTACTGGAGTTTACAGCAGAAGACGTGCTCGGATGTAACGACACTTTTCCTTGAACGGAATTTGCAGGTCTGTCTGTAGCAGTGGTATATTTATATGAGGCGTTATTTATAGAGGCGGTTGGCGATTGGACGACTCTTAGTTTGAAATAGACCGGAAGTGAGGGAATCCTCTTTAAGAGCGCTCTCGGTTAAGCGGCTCAGCAGAACCGTGAGGCTGCGTTCACTCCAGCACTCAGAGCAAAGAGAGAGGGAGAGAGAGAGAGAGAAAAGACAGGAACATGGTGAAGATATCCTTTCAGCCCGTGACGGCGCAGAAGCCCGAAAAGCAGAACGATGGAGACAAAGAAGAAATTGTCATGTCTTACCCTCAAGTGAGTATATTCCATTTAGCAAACCAACTTGGAACGGATTGTCCCAGTAACAAAGGATGGATGTGCCTGGTTATTATTTAGCTTTCTTTGACTTAATGTTTCAAAATTTTTGTTTTGTTTTTTAAACTAATTTCAACTGGAGGAAAAAAAGACCTTTGTTATTGGGACACTCAGTAATTTGCTGGTGTACTTTTTAATTATGAATTGTTTCTTGAAAATAATTAAACCCAGTTTCATTCATTTTGTTCATAAATGCATATAAATGATGCTGTAAATATTGAATAGTCTTTCAGAACATTCAGTCTGCATCAAGGTTATACCTAAACAGCCAGTGCGCTGCAATGACACCAGCTGGTCACATTTAACAGTAGGTCACAAAGAAATAGAAAGACCTTTGCAGGGATGCTGAATGTTCTCATCCTAAATACTGGAGTCAAATACTTGCTGTAACTTTGCATTCTGCAGTCTAATCAATGGAAAAAGCAACATTAGGACCCCCCACCCTGGTTCACTCCACTGCCTGCCCTGACATTACATCATTATCTGCAGATATAAGCCAGGCTATATGGGGATCGGGGGGTATGGCTGTATGTGGTTCCGACGTGACTGTCATTGTGATGGTTCTAGCACCAGGGTGAAATGTGTCGAGGCACCATTAGGAGAGATAATGCTAGAATTCTCAGGTCAGCGAGCATAGCTTGTCATTATGGATTGGAGCTGCTTGGTTTGATTTGCTGTTTGGCACATTTGGTTATTGAACAACTGTAATATGTTTAAAGTGAATAAATTGCCTCCACCTTGAGGCTTGAACTGGACTGCAGCCTCCACAGGATGTCATTATTCACCAGACTCCCTCTCTCAGCCGAGCTATTCTTAGACAACCTCATTGGCATGCTTGAGTTTGCCTGCAGCTCGGTCAATAAAGCCTGGATGAAAGACTTAAATAATACAGAACCCAAGCAGCTGTTTATAGGCCAGCAGTGAACGCATCATCTGATTGAAAGTATTCTTCTCTCATTCAGTTGTCGAATGAATGGAGGTGCGGAAATGACGCTGCTCCCACTACCTTAATACTACAGAGGTGTTATTTTTGCTGTACATCCATAGAGAGTCTCTCACTGGCTCCCACGCCATCTGTCTTACGTTGAGAGGTGCCCTGTACAAATATGGGCCGTGGAAGTACAGTGTGTGGCTTAATAGTACGGTTGCGTCAGATAGCAGCCCAGTCTGCTGGGCTGGCTGTAGTAGTGCAGTCGGCGTGGGCCGAGCCGGAATGGCTCCATGGCTGAGAGACTGGGGGCGGACTGCTGGGCTGCTAACGCTGACACCTCCTGAGCTGCGTGACTCACTTCTTGGCAGTTACATGGAGAAATCTCGACTTGCATGCACAGAGGGAGAGACAATGTGTGTCACTACAGCCGATCTGGTGTGAAGCAGGAGCAATTGAGAGTCCTGAACCCATTGAAATAAAAGCACTTGACTTGAAGGACAAGCTGCATCTTGGGAACGCCTAGGCCAGTCTGTCTGAAGAGAAGATGAAGATGCGTAGGTCAGCCCTCACCTGTGAAAATGTCTGGGGTAGTCTTTATTCGTGGCAGTACAGTCCTCACTCATGAAGATGCCGGGGCCAGTCTGTATGCTTGAGAAACTCTTAAGGATGCCTTGTACATTTGTAACAATACATTGTACTGCAGTAGAGGAGAAGCAGAGATGGGAGACATCAGCTCAGTTCTGTTGAATATGCCGTCTAATGCAATTGCACCAAAGGTCATAATTAACTCTACCCACACCAGCACATGTCCTATGATGCCCTCTCAGCTTGAGGCCTTCTGCCCCACTACTCCAGTCTCGGATGAATAGAATGTACAAGATGAATAGAATCATCGTTTTTCTTCATTCAAACTATTATGAAGCTACTTGCTCGCACATCAGTGCCAGTGGTGGTGTAGGGCCTTGTGAAGGCACTCATTTGAATGCCACCCAATGAACAGCATTTATCTGCACCCTAATTTTTTACCACAATCAAAAACATTTTTTTTTTTTTCCCCCCTTTCTCCCACCAGGACGAGTTGGTCCTTCCGCTCAGGCCTAAGAAGTCCCCGATAAGCGGCATCTGCTGCCTGATCCTTGGCCTGGTCGTCTTCATGTCCGGACTGATCATGGTGTCCGTCTACGTGTATCGCTACTACTTCACCCCTCAGGTGAGACATAAAGTAAGTTCAGTGTTTCGTTGAAATTGAAAAAGCTGAAATGTTGTTTTACATCTGCACAGAAGTGATTAGTGCAGGCGGAAGAGTGCGCTCATATTGCTGACATGCATCGCACACCAGGAAAAGCAAAATCTAGGCCAGACTCTGTGTAAAAATACAGCCTGTCAATCACGCTCCTAAATTTTGCGGTCCTCAGGAGTGTTCGTCAGCTATGCGCTCTGTCTCTCTATCGCCCTTTGCGCGTTCTTTTTTAAGACCTGCTCTATTTCTCGTTCTTCGCACAGATCCCCGAGGACAGCCTGTTCCATTGTCGGGTGATGTACGAGGACTCCGTGTACGCACCGTTGCTAGGGAGACAGGAGCTGCAGGAGAACGTTGGCATTTACTTGGAAGATAACTATGAGCAGATCAGCGTTCCCGTGCCTGAGTTTGGAGGAAGCGACCCAGCTGATATTATCCACGACTTCCACCGGGTATGGAGGAGGAATCTGACCACCGCTTACTCATTCACCTCACTACCTGTGTAGTATGAGTTAAACCAATGGTTCTCAAGCTTCTAGTTCTGAGTGTGTGCAGGTACATAGTATGAGACGGTTTTTCTCCGCCCTTGTCCTGCACATTTTAATCCCAGCACCGAGCTGATCTGGGTGTGAACTGCAAAAACTAAACCACTGTGTTAACTTTAAGCATAATTAAGGATCCTATTATTGTAGGATATGAAATGTATTCGGCATTGTCTTTTGTCATCCAGTAAATGTTTCAGATGACGCAGTTTTATCTATGAAACAACAATGGAAAAAGTGTATTAGCTGGTGCATTCAAACTCATCTATTTTCCGAGTTTTTGCTAATTCGTGCTTCTCGTGCTTCTCCCTCTCTCCAGGGCCTCACAGCCTATCACGACATTGTGTTGGATAAGTGCTATGTCATCGAGCTCAACACCACCATCGTCATGCCTCCCAGGAACCTGTGGGAGATGCTTGTTAATGTCAAGGTAACAGTTATTGCGCTGTTGACTTTTTATTTTTTTCCCTCTCTCTTTTTACATAACATCAGATCAAAAAGATCTCACCTTGAGCCCCTCTCTCTGAGTCACACCTTCTGTTCAGTTAGCATCTAGCTCCCTATATGGACCTTTTCCAAGGACAGGGATTATATGAGAAGCAATCCGCTTAGTGGAGAATGAAAAAGCGCTGTTCTCTGTATTGAGACAGGAAGGACAGGAATCATCTGTTCTCAAAGCACAAGGCTAAAGGTTCAATCAATAGAGTTGCTTCAATGAGCAGAGCTCAGATTTAATGGTTATCACCGTACCACAGCACGAAAAAGAAAGGTCAAGGCCAAGTTCTGGGTCTAGCAGGTGAAATGTTTCGATGTTTAGGCCTTGATACGTCCAGCATCCAGGTTTTCCACTCAGTCATTTCTGCTTCAGATTTGGTTTCAGTGCATCTCTCTCTGTTGGATATCGCTCATCATCATTCTAACGGAGCTCTTTGTCTCTTATGCAGAGAGGGATGTACCTGCCTCAGACGTACCTAGTTCAGGAGGAGATGATGGTGACGGGCCGGGTGAAGAACATGCGCCAGCTGGGCCCCTTTATCCACCGACTGTGCTACGGCAAAGAAACTTACAGGCTGAAACGCCGCAGTGCTCGCAGACGTGAGTACATCTGCTCTCATTCTGTCTCTCTGTGTGAAATAGCAACTCTTCAAGTTCCTGTTAGGAGCTGGCAGTGCTTCTTTGTCCCTGCCATATCAAAACTCACAACTCCACATTGTCTGAGTACACCAGCTGTCCTTTACATTGTGTAAGTTCGTGGCCAATAGAAGTCATCCAAACTGACTTCCATTAGCTTACATCACAGTTAACAGCCTTTTTATTCCCTTCTTCTGTGAAGTCACCTTTTTGCAGACGCAAAAGTTTGGTTACAACTCACAGTATCTTCATATTGATGATCTGGCACCATAAATAAAAGCAAGTGCCAAATCATACAACATTTCAAAATACTAAATAAAGTTATTAGTATTTACATAATATTACTTAGTATGAGATGGATATTAAATAATAAGTCAATGCGGAGGCACACGGTGGTGCATGAGCAGGAAAAATCGCTCCTAATGGACAGTAATGTGGGCAGATATGTGACCAGCAGGAGTCCTGTAATGAGGAAGCGTGACTCTGAAGAACTCCAAGCAATGCCTCGCTGTACCTGTAAACTTCATAATGATATTCAAGCCTCTAAACGGTCGTGTGTCGCACGTAGACCGCCTCCATCATGGATGGGCAGTACAAGAGGAAACCCAAGCGTAGGCTGGTGCTGCGTAGTCCTTCGGCAGTGCGTGCATGTGTGGGATGCGCACTAACGCTGCAATACACCGTGTGATTAATCCATGTGTGGATGATTCACCGGCCGAGGGTACGCCAAGCATCTCCAAGTAGGGAGCTGCACGGGAGGAGGAAGTGATGCGAGTGATGGAGAGGGCGATGCAGCGTAGGAGAAGTAGTTTTTGGCTCACAGAGGATTCTCCTTCCTCGAATGACTGCACAGATTGTGGGGTGGTGACAGGCTGAATGACGCGTTTGGCTAGACAGCGTTTGTGCCACCGAGCCTAGAACTAAAAATACCCATCCGCGTCTAAAAAGAGGCGTCAGTGATTATTAATAGGCCTTTTCCTAATGAGGGGAATAAAGAGAGCAGATCCACTAGACAATGAAGCCATCAAGCTCTACACAAGTACACAAGCACCAGCATTGCTCACTCTCCTCCCCCTCTTTTGTACATCCACCCTTTTTCTTTCTTATCCATATCTCTTTTTTCTTTTTCTTTCTTACTCTGTCTTTTCTTTCTTTATTTCTTTCACTCACTCTCTCTTACTCTACTCCCCACTTTCTTACTTTCTCCATTTTTTTTCTTTCCTTCTTACATTCTGTTCCCCGTTGTTTCCATTCATTCTTTTTTTCTTTTTCTTTCTTTCTTTATTTCTTTCTTTCTTTCTTTCTTTATTTCTTTCTTTCTCCATCCTTCCGTACCACCTGTAAGTTGTGCTTTTGTCTGTGCTCCATGTAAAAATGATGTTTGATGTCAGTTAGCTTAGCTGACCTGTGACCCTTTACTTTCTGCTTGCAGGTATTGACAAGAGAGAGGCCAGGAAGTGCCACAGCATCCGTCACTTTGAAAACACATTTGTGGTGGAGACCCTGATCTGTGACCGAATCTGAACTGACCGGCATGGGCCTCTTCCCTATTCTACTGAGCAGAACCCAAACCCCGCCCCCTGCGTTTAGCTTTTATTGCACTTTACAGCGTGTCTACTCTGTACATAATGTGTTGATTTATTTACATTATGATTAATTATTAATGTTTTCTTTTTTTCAATATCCTAATGTTCCAGGTCCATTAGGAACTGGCTTAGGCTTCAGTTTGGTTTAGTTTTTAACTTATTGATCTGTATATATTGATAATTATTTAAACTAAATGTGTAGAGATTTTCCACTGAATGTGTGGAAGAGCCCTGAGATCTAAATGTGAGAGATTGGTTTGTTGACCGTCTGATGTCCTGTCTCTCCGGAATTTAACTGTATAGTACTGACTCCTTTTTTTTTTCTTTTTTTTTTTTTAAAGTTTGAAACTGTGGCATGCACTATGCACTGACTTCCTTTTTGTTTGTTTGTTTGTTTGTTAGGTTTTTTTTTAATTGTCTATATGATTGATTGGTTACTTGTGCACTACTGATGTTTCCCTGTGTTAGGTAAGAAATCCAGTACTGGAAAATTGTCTAAATGCCAAAAAAATTATACCTCATGTTTTACAAATGTGTGAATTAATTGCCTGTTGTTTAATTCAGACATTGTTGTTTTTTTCTTTTCTTTTCTTCAATGTGACTTATAAGCAATACGAGCATGTAGAGTTTTCTTATCTTGGATTTCATATTTTAACATCAAACGTTTCTGTTGTTTTGACCGTGTTACTACACTGGTACATTTGTCTATTTGTGATTTACCTGTGAATAAAGTTTTTAGAAAACCTGAAATGACTACAAGGTATGGGTTGGAAAAGATGGTTGCCTATATGTCGTTTTGCTGTTAATGTTCAGAATGTAGAAATAATGGTTCAACATTGTTGTACTGAATGGAAATTGTATCTGTCATACCATATCAACAACACATTAAAGCTGGGTAAAAGTGGGTAAAGCTTCCCACCTCTGTCTTGGGGTGCTGGGCGTG